>JARWLC010000014.1:69059388-69464388 GCA_033318265.1 Phyllotis vaccarum | reverse complement strand
TTAGTGGAGGGTCCTCCCTCAAGGAATGCTGAATTGCCCCACTCTGGGCCAGTATTTTATACAAAAGCCAGTAGAAAAAATATGTAACAAATTCCCACAATTTATAATTTATCATTACATGTACAACATCTTGTTGGCCGATTTAAATATTGATACCTTAGAAAAAAATTTTTTGAAGAAGTAAAAAGAATTTTGCTTGCTTGAGGATTACATATTGCCCCAGAAAAAATACAAAGAGGGGATTCCATTAATTATTTAGACTACAAAATAGGCCAACAAAAAAATTAGACCCCAAAAGGTACAAATCAGGAGAGATAGATTGAAGACAATGATTGATTTTCAAAGACTACTAGGAGACATTGCCAACTTAGGACCCTCTATTGGAATTAAAAACGATGAACTGGATAATTTGTTCAGAACCTTAAATGGTGACAAGGACTTAAATAGTCCACGAGAATTGTCACCTGAAACTGAGAAAGAATTGGCTTTGGTGGAAAAGAAATTACAGGAGGCACATGTGAATCATGTGGATCCAGCCCTTAATTGCATTCTATTTATCTTGCCCTCTAAGCATTCTCCTACAGGAATTTTAATGCAAAGGGAAAATGTTATATTGGAATGGATATTTCTTCCACATAAACCAAGTAAGAAATTAAAGATATATGTGGAAAAGATTTCTGAACTTATTTTTAAAGGAAAATTAAGACTTCGTCAACTGACAGGAATGGACCCAGCAGAAATTGTTGTACCTGTAACTAATGAAGAAATTGACCAATTATGGGTAGAAAGTGAATCTTGGCAAAGAGCCTGAAGTAATTTTTTGGGAGATATTAATAACAAATATCCTTAAAGCAAAAGAATTGAATCTATAAAGAAAACTAATTGGATTCTCCCTCATACGAGATAAATCAGTTTCTGGAGCTCCTACATTTTATACTGATGCAAGCAAATCAGGAAAGGCAGGTTATAAATCAGAACCTCAAAGCCTTTTAATTCTGTTCAAAAGTCAGAATTATATGTTATCATGATGGTATTAATGGATTTTACTGAACCTCTTAACATAGTCACTGACTCTCAGTATGCAGAAAGAGTTGTTCTACACATTGAAATGGCTGATTTTATTAATAATGAATCAGAATTAACTTCATTATTCAGTTACAAGAAATAATCAGAACTAGATATCATCCCTTCTATATAGCACACATTCGATCCCATATGGGTCTGCCAGGTCCTTTAGCACAAGGTAATGATGAAATTTATGAATTATTAATAGGAAATGTACTAGAGGCCTCAGAATTTCATAAAAAGCATCACATCAATAGCAAAGGATTAAAAAAAGATTTCTCTATCACTTGGCAACAAATTGTAAAAAGGTGTCCCACCAGTTCTTTCTATAACCAAACTCCATTGCCAGCAGAAAGTAATCCTAAAGGCATACATAGAAATGAAATCTGGCAGATGGATGTATTTCATTTTACAGAATTTGGAAAATTAAGATATGTCCATCATACAATAGATACGTTTTCAGAATTTCAATGGGCAACTGCTTTGAGTTCAGAAAAGGCTCATTCTGTAGTCACACATTTGTTAGAAGTTATGGCCATCATGGGAATACCTGTACGAATTAAGACTGACAATGCTCCGGCATATGTCTCTAGTAAAATGAAACAATTTTTTGCTTTTTATAATATTAAGCACATTGCAGGAATAACACACAATCCTACAGGACAAGCAGTCATAGAGAGATCAAATTGAACTCTAAAGGATATGTTAAATAAACAGAAAGGAATAACAAAGGCCCCCAGAGATAGACTACATAATGCTTTATTAACTTTGAATTTTCTCAATGCTAATGAGAAAGGAATAACAGCTGCTGAAAGGCATTGGACTATAGAAAAAGCAGCTGAACTAAATCAGCCTGTTTACATCAAAGATGTACTAACCTCTGAATGGAAGCCAGGGTATGTGCTACATTGGGGAAGGGGTTTTACTTTTGTTTCCACAGGTGAAGAAAAGTTATGGATACCATCAAATTAATAAAGACTAGATTTGAAACAGAGAAACTTCATGAACGTAAGAATTGATAGCTCAGCCACCCATATTACAATTCTTTAAATTGTAAGAAAAAACAAAGGGTGGGAGCAGGCTTTTGTTTTTTCTATACAGAAAACTAGAAATTCCCATCTTCAAGAAGTCAAAGGACCTTGGACATGTAGATCTCTAAAGCAAAAAGGAGGCTATCCAGAAAAATTTACAAGCAAAAGAATATCGGATCTATTGGTACCAGTATACTTCATAGGGTAAAATCTCATTGCTTAAGCTCTATATAAGTTGAAATCCCAGTTTAATTATAATTTAAAGCTGGCTTTAGAGTTGGAGTGTGGCTCTCTCCTTCTCTAAACTCAAGCATACGTGTTAAAGGAAAATACAAAGTCTCTCTGTATCGTATCAGAAGAGCCACCTGATATGGGACAGAAGAATAACAAAAAATAATGGACTATTCTATTGTTACTAATCCTATGCTGAAAAAATACATATATATTTAGCTTCCTGTACATTGTGTTGGGTTTTAGTCTCTTATCAGTTTTCTGCAGTGATCCAGGACAAGGCCTAATTAAGAACTTGAAGTATCCAAAAGGAAGATGAGGCCCCACAACAATGATTTCACATGGACTCTGACAAAACCACTAGGCTGAAAAACACCAACCAAAGATCAGATTTGGACTACAAACTGCTCAGGACAATTTCAAAGCAGCTCACTGAGATGAACCAGCTTCACAGACTATTATAGCCAGGACTAAGACAAGCCATGCACTTTCCTCTTATGCAGAGACTGGACAACAAATGACACAGCTACCTATTTCAGGACTTGACATTTAACAAAACTTTTCACGATCGCCTAAAGATACTGTTGCCCTCAGACAACAGGAAGTAAGTTTAAGAACACAATGCCCATATTCCCAAGAGGTGGGGTGGGTGGTTTTTGGTTCTTCAATGGGTTATGGACGATTGTCATTGTTTAGGTTAATTGGTTAAAAATTGTTAATGGTCATGGTTAGAAAAAGTTAAACAAGAACAATTAGATTCAAGATTTCTCTTTAAAAATAGAAAAAGGGGATACAGATATATAGGATATAAGGATAGATTATTGAATCTTCTTTTTAAAGGATTTACTAGCTTTAAGTATGTTATCAAGATCAAACAAATATATTTTAGATGAACAGGTCTTCTTCAAACACTTCAGAGATCCATAGAATATGGCATTTAAAATATTTTAAGAACTTAGACTTTTCTGACAGTGAGCCAAGTCTGTTTCTGGCAGCACCAATCTACTTCAAGAGAAAAATGGCCATTAAAGAAACTCCATATGGAATCGACTTTCATTGTGGCAACGGTTAGCCGCTGGACAAGAACCTGTCCTTGTATTGACTTCTTGACAGTATGCTGTTTAAACTGGACATGCAGGTTCCCTAGGAAAGTGATCTCTGAATTTTGACAGAGCAAGCTGAGATGGTCCTTCAAGTTCCTGCTTTTCAGAGAAAACTGTTAGACATTCTTCGGGACACAAGGAGAAGCGACTGATGAACTATACCAGAATAAGTAGAGCAGATTTCCTACTTCACTGAAATGAAAAGAGACTCTGGGCCTGTAGGCTGAAGATGGATGCCCCAACTTTATAAAGGAACTTTGAGGGACTGTCCAAGAAGATTGGTGTCATCTCTGTCATTTCTAGATTTTGGAAGTTGCTTGCACTTCCTGGTTATTTGGGTAAATATTATTTCCTTCTTGAGTCTCTGAGGTAGTTGAAAATGAGATAATTATAGTTTTCTAGTGACAGTTTTAGAAAAGAAACTTTGAAGTTAAAGTGTCTAAGTTTAAGAGACATCAAAATAATAGTTTTTAGTTAGTAATACAAGTTAGAAAGAAAGTGAATTAGGTATAATCCTTTGGATTCATCAAAAGAGAATAGTTAATGAAATATTTTCTTTGAATTGTCAATTGTTAATGGACTAGACATTACTCATTTATTGTTTGTATATATTGCATATAATTATTGTACCTATTGTATGTGGTTTTTCTTACATTAGCTATAACCTTCTTTTTTTCAATTTGACACAAAGGGGATATGTGGAGATATTTTCAAATACAATATAGATATTTTATTTTGACTTAAGAAAATTAAAACTGGAGTAGCAATGGGCAGAATAAACAGAGAAGCAAGGTAACAGTGCTGTGGCCTTTGCGAAAGACAATCTGGCAGCCTCAAGTTATAGAGTTGTAATATCTTCCATGCTCACGAACCTGTAGGATTAGTATAACAAAAATGGCATCCTACAAAAAGTCAGCTATAGATTCAATGTTATCCTCATCAAAATTCCATTACATGTCTTTAGAGACCTCGAAAGAACATATTCAACTTTATATGGGGGAGAAAAAAAACAGGATAGCTAAACCAATCCTGTACGATAAAGGAACTTCTGGATGTAATACCTCTTCTGATTTAGCTGCACTACCGAGCAACTGTAATTAAAAAAAAAAAACTGCATGGTATTGAAAAAAATAGACATGTGGATCAATGGAATGGAATCAGTGACACAGAAGTAAATCCACATGCCAATGGACACCTGGTTTTTAACAAAGAAACCAAAATTATACAATGGGGAAAAAAGAGAAAGCATCTCCAACAAATGGCGCTGGTCTAACTTGACGTCAACATGTAGAAGAATGCAAATAGATCCATAATCTATGACCCTGTGCAAAATTCTAGTCCAAGTGGATCAAAGACCTCAATATAAATTCAGGTTACACTTAACCTGATAGAAGAGAAAGTGGGGAATATCCTTGAACACAATGGCATAGGAGACAACTTCCTTAACAGAACACTGATGGCACTTGATGGGCCTGTAGGCTGAAGATGGATGTCCCAACTTTATAAAGGAACTAAGACTGACCTCATGAAACTGAAAAACTTCTGTAAGGCAAAGGACACAGTCAATATGACAAAGTGGGAGCCTAAAGAATGGAAAAAGATCTTTACCAACCCACATCTGACAGAGGGCTAATATCCAAAAATTCAAGAAACTAGACATCAACAAACCAAATAGTCCAATTTAAAAATGAAGTACAGATCTAAAGGGAAAAATTCTCAAAAAAAAAAAAAAAGAATCCCAAATGACTGAGAGTCACTAAAAGAAATGTTCAACATCCTTAGCCATCAGGGAAATGCAAATCAAAATGCCACTGAGTTTCCATCTTATAACTGACAGAATGGCTAATCTCAAAATGCTGGAGGGGATGTGGAGTAAGGGGAACACTCCTCCACTGCTGTGGGAGTCCAAACTTGTACAGCCACTTTGCAAATCAATATGGTAGTTTCTCAGATAATTAAAAATGGATTTACCTCAAGACCCAGCTCTCCTACTCCTGAGAATATATCCAAAGGATGCTCCACTAGACCACAGGAAACTTGCTTAACCTTGCTCATAACAGTTTTATCTGTAATAGCCAGAAACTGAAAACAACCTAGATTTCCCTCAACCTATGGACAGAAAATGTGGTTAATTTACACAATGGATGGATTATTACTCAGATGTTAAAAACAATGACACCAAGAAATTTACTGGTAAGTGGAAGGAAACAGAAAAAAAATCATCCTGAATGGGATAACTAAAAATTGAGAAAGTCAAACATGGTAGGTACTCACTTAGAAGTGGATATTAGCCATAAAGTAAAGAAGAGCCATGTTACAATCCACAGACCAAGAGGAGCCAAGTAACAAAGAGGGCTCAAGGGGGCGTGTGCACACGAATCCCACTGTGAATGAGGAAACAGAATGGACATTGTCAGTGGACAGGGGAGGAGCATAGAAGGGGAAAAGGAGAGAAAAGGCAGGGATCAGATGCAGGAAGCATGTAGGAAGAGAGTACTCTATTTTCTAGAATGAACTAGAAACATAGAGCAATGGAAAGTCCCAGGAATCTATGAGGGTGACTCTAGTTAAGATTTCTATCATTGCAGAGCCTGAACTGGCCATCTCCTATAACCAAGCAAGACTTCAGTAGAGGGACTGGTTCACCCACACAGCTGCAAACCCTTTAACCTACAATTTGTTCTTCCTACAAGATGTGTTGGGGTAAAGATGGTGCAGAAATTGTCAGAGTGACCAACTAATATTAGTCCAGCAGGAGACTCATATCCTCAGAGGAAACTCACCCCTGAGGGCCAGGACCCAGAAGCATGATATCCTAATGACCTAGGACAGAACCAAACATTACTGACAAAAACAAAATATTTAGTGGTATTTGCAGTAGGAGGTTTCTGGCCCAGATTTTCAGGCCTTGCCTCAAGGTTTAGGCCCGCAGACCTGCAGACTCGAAGACCTGCAGATCTGCAGATCCGCAGACCTGCAGAGACACACAGATGCTTTCAATAGTTTTTAGGCTGATCGGCCTAAGGCCCAGGCATATAACTTGCTAAATCTTTACCCTTAAACTAACCCATGACTCTTATCCTGTTCAGCCATGTGGCTCGGTACCTTTTCTTAGAGCAGCATAGTTGCCCTCTGCTTCTTCCGGCTTCTCTCTGGCATTCTGCTCTGTGCTTTCTGTTCTCAGAGCTTTCTTAGTCTGGTAGCCCCACCCACACTTCCTGCCTGCCTTTGGCCAATCAGCACTTTTTATTAAGCCAGTGGGTGGGACAATTATTTACAATGTAGCAACATAATCTCCCACAGGTATTCTGCTTTACCCATAGATTGGTGCCTAGTCCAACTGTCATCAGGGAGGCTTCATCCAGCAACTGATGGAACCAGATGCAGAGACTCACAGCCAGACATTAGGCAGCACTTGGGAATTCTATAGAAAAGAGGCAGAAGGATTGTAGAAGCCAGAGCAGTCAAGGACATCACAAGAAAACTCACAGAACCACTAAACTGAGCTCACAGGGGCTCACAGAGACTGAACCAACAACCAGGAAGCTTGTATGAGAATGACTTAACCCTCTGCATGTGTTACAACTGTGTAACTTGGCCTCTTGTAGGACTTCTAACAGTGAGAGCAGAGGCTGTCTCTGACTCTGTTGCCTGCTTTTGGGACCTGTAGCTCCTGCCATAGTGCCTCATTCAGCTTTAATAAAAGAGGAGGAGCCTAGTCTCACTGAAACTGGATATACCACGGTTGGCTAATACTCATGAAAGGCTACCTGTATATGAAGAGAAACAGGAGGAAAAATGGATGTAGGAAGGGGAAGCTGGGAGGAGAGGAGGAAAGGAAACTTTGGTTGGGAGTGTAAAAACAAAAATAAATAGCAAAAATCTAGATTCATAGAGAGTTGTACATCAGATCTACACATGTACATAGCATTATACTATATAAATATAAGTACTTTGTATTAATTATGTGAATATCATCAGCGTTGCATATTGCCCAGCAATTCCACTCAAAATTGATCACATCCAGAAGAATCACACTGCCTGAGGATGTTGCCCAGTGCTGGCCTGCTTGCCTAACCTGTGTGAGGCCCTGGGTTCAATCCCTGGGTCTGCATATAGGCATGATTGAAAGAAAACACCTCCGCCTCAGGCTTCAGAGACATAAAAACATCTTATCTTTTGTAAGATTTGTTTTTCATTATGTGCCTGTGTGTGCATGCGCATGTCAGTGACCACAGAGGCCAGAAAATAGCGCTGAATCCCTGGAGCTGGAGTTACAAGCTGTTGTGAGCCCCCCGGAGCGTGTGCAGGGATTGAATTCTGATCCTCTCTCTGAAAGGTCACAGCATACTCGGAACCACCAAATCACCCTCCAGTCCTGTAGCATAATCCTTGGTGCCAAATCTGTAAGCCAGACTACACCTATAGCATAAAAATAATACTTTAGCCATTGGAAAGAATGGGTTAAAACCATGCCTGCTGGCTCAGGGGTGTTTGGACAAGGTTTCAGATGAGAAAAATTACATAAGGAGCACAATGGAAATCCTGTTTGCATTTACCAGCATGGGGATTATGTGTTTGTGTATCTGTATAAAGAAAGCTTGAGCAAATAAGCAAGGATTTAGACTACTTTGTCAACAGGTTTTTCTTTGGGACGGTGACTGTCTTGTGTGTCAAGGAAGAAGAACGGTAGAATAGGAAATAAATGAGAATAATATGTTAAGAACAGCCCTAAGAGGAAAACTGCTTGCTCAGTCAGGGTGTGCAGTCAGTTGGGGAGTGCAGTCAGTTGGGATGTGCAGTCAGTCAGGGTGTGCAGTCAATCAGGATGTGCAGTCCATCGGGGTGTGCAGTCTGTCGGGGTGTGGAGTCAGTCCGAGTGTACACTTAGGGTGTGCAATTATCCCTACGTGGTAAAGTTGTTACTGGGAAGAAAGCCCCAGGGAACATCCTTCCCTGTTCACAACATGAGTGACACCTCGAATTTTGGCATGAGGCTTTCTCTTGTCGCCCCACTAATTGTGAACCCAGCATGAGAATGTTTGGGTTTTCTTGGTAGAGATGTTAACTTCAGCAAGTGCTAAGTACTCCTGGCTTAACCTGACAGTGCCACTCAAACCAGCCTCATCAACAAGCCTTGAACCTCAGGGAAAACCCGTAGGTGTGGTTTTAGATGGAAAGGTTGTTTTCTGTGAACTTTACCCAAAGTGACACAAGTCGGTTTATAGAGCCCCCGAACATTGTTCTCTGTCTCACGGCAGGCTCTTCTATTCCTATCTCATCCTTCGGGCTTCTCCCTGAATTTCTCTCGTTGGGTCAGGCTGCGTCCTTTTCTCTGGGCCTGAAATAATGCCTGCTTTGTATAACCATTGTCTCTGTCTTCACTGGGTTGTAAGAGCTTGCTTCTCCACCCTTCTCCTCTCGTCTCTTGCCCAGGTCAGCAGTGAGAGATCTGAGGTAGAGAAGAAAAGCCCTTCCCTTGCCACACCTCTCAACCAAGGGGCTCTGAGTTCCTTTCTGAAAGTCCCAGGAGCTTGCTCCGTGGGACTTAGGGGTTTTAGGGATGCCTAGGAGGCACCTGCAAACCGGAAGCTCGGTTCCTATAAGAGCCAAAATCTCAGCCTCCAACAAAACCAGAGTTTAGTAGCTCCTTCCCCACACCAGATGAGCCGATAATAGCCTGGCTGGAGCCAGGGCAGCTAATTACAGTCTTAAAGCACTTCGTGTGCAACACAGTGCGTGCGGGCTTGCAAGACTAGTGTGTAAAGGCATCTCATAGCAACTGACCCGGGTGCTTCCCTCCCCACCCCCTGCAGGCATCTCACAAATCCAAGAACTGCAATGCTGAAGGGGACTGGCTGAGGGGCAGCTGGGATCCCCTGGAAACTTGCCCAGGGCAATCTGCCAGGAACACACTCCTGGGCGTCTTCAAAAGAGCTTCTTCAAAGGGGCTGATGTTGCAGGGGAGGCTTGGCCATCTGCTCCTGTCCAGCCACCAGCTTGGCCCTTTGAAACCCTCTTGGATGCCTACTGAATGGGGAAAAGACAGGCAGAAACTTGCCGTTCAGTCCGGATGCAAAAATGGAAAGGGGGACCTGGTGAAGACCCTTCTCATGCCTTTCCAGTTCCACCTAGCCTCAGGAGCCAGCCAGACACAGAAAGGGAAGCTGCTGCGAGGTTGGGAGGCGGGCAAGCTAGTCCGCAAAGGGTGTTGGCTAAGGGCCCAGAATTGTCAGCCCAGGCGACAGGCTATCAGGTTCTGCCTGGCTCTTGCACTCACCAAGCTCTGCAGAGAGCTGCGCATAGTCCCCAGTGTCTGCAGCTGAGAGGGTAGTTGCTGGCTCCGTTGGAAAGCAGACTAGCTGCTCCTAAAGAGGGACCGAGTTACCAACATGACTGAGGCAGGTATCCCAAATTCTTGGAGCCCATCACCGTTTCAGGGGCTAGGAAGCCGAGGAGAGGAATCAGCCCATGAGCGAACAGAGCTAGGTGTCTAGGGGGTTCCTTAACACAATGAAAGTTGTCTTCCGGACTTCTTCTGAAGCAGGGTGTGGTCACCTGTCACTCCCTGGTAGCCACCAGAGCGCAGCGGAGAATCTTCACCCCCCACACTTGCCCAGCTCCCACCAAGACAGTCTAGCGTCTCTGTGGACGTTGTTCGCGGGGCTGTTAATTCTGGGGCACCGGAGGAGAGAGTTAACTCTCCTCCACTTCAGCTGTTTCCAAAAGCCTTTTTTTTTTTTTTTTTTCTGCCATCATCCCTGGTACAACCTTGGTTCCAGTTCAGGACCCTATCTGGGTCTTTTCCTCCCAGGCCACCTTGTCGCCCCCTCGCGGAGTGCTGGGTTCATCTGGCCTGCAGAACGCCCACAGCAGGTCACGAGCAGCAGAAGGCGTGGTGGTTGCGGTGGTGGAGCGACACAGCTGCCAACAGCTGGCGCAGCTGCTGCGCTGCGCTCCGGGACCGGCGAGTACGCAGCCCAGGTACAGCCCCTTCCCAGTGACGTCTCTGCAGCGGGTTATAAAAGCCTAGTGCGCAGCCTGCCACGCTTCTGCTAACTCCTGAGTACAGAAGGGCCCGCGCCAAGACCGAGAAGCTGCGGGAAGCAGCACAGGAGAAGGCTCCAGGGAAGCAAAGCCAAAGGGAACTCACCAGCTGGATGCGGACCCCAGAATCCGGCCAGAGGACCAGAAGTTTTGTGAGCGGAGCTGAAAGCGGCCCTCCTTCCCCTCAAGCCCTAACGCAGCACCCAGCTTTGCCTTTCCCGCTACAAGCATGTTAGTGGGAGTTACTAGCAGCAGCAGGTGCAGAAAGGCGGGGTTGTCTTGCAGCCTAGAACTGTGAGGAATACAAATACTTTAACACAATCTAGAACCTCCCTTGAAAGTGAAGGAATTTAGATACACCAGGGCCGGGCAAAAAGCGTCCCCAGGAGAAGGATCGCTCCTGTTCCTCCGGGCAAGCCTTCTGCTAACGAGGAAACTTCCCACCTTCTGTGGGGCAGGACCTGAAAGCCTCAGGGGTCTGCAACAAGATTCTGCTGCAAGAGGGGTGCGGTGTGTGTGTGTGTGTGTGTGTGTGTGTGTGTGTGTGTGTGTGTGTGTGTGTGTGTGTGTGTGCCTGTAAAGGAGCCAGAGCTTTGCTGCCCTGCCCCAAAATGGATAACGTCCTTCCTGTGGACTCGGACCTCTTCCCCAACATCTCCACCAACACTTCTGAGTCCAACCAGTTCGTGCAGCCTGCCTGGCAAATTGTCCTTTGGGCAGTTGCCTACACTGTCATCGTGGTGACCTCCGTGGTGGGCAATGTGGTGGTGATGTGGATAATCTTGGCCCACAAGAGAATGAGGACCGTGACCAATTATTTCCTGGTGAACCTGGCCTTTGCCGAGGCCTCCATGGCTGCGTTCAATACGGTGGTGAACTTCACCTACGCGGTCCACAACGAGTGGTACTACGGTCTCTTCTATTGCAAGTTCCACAACTTCTTCCCCATAGCTGCTGTCTTCGCCAGCATCTACTCCATGACTGCTGTGGCCTTCGACAGGTGAGTCTGTGGAACTGAGAAAGCACCCAGAGTACTGCGACTTTGCTAAGGGGCGGAGCCGGGGGACCAGACTGTGCGTTCTCGTGCCCTGGGGCTCTGCCTGTCTTAGAAGCCCATCTTCCTTTCTCATCATTTCTCCCCCACTCCTCACCAGCCTCTCTTCCTTTCCATGCAATACTTCCATTTCCTTTCCTTAGCGTCCCCTTCTGCATCCATCCACCAGCCTCTCCAGTCTCTGTAACTCCGGTCTTACTCTTTCCCATACATTCTTTTCTCTTTTACTTTAGTGCCTAGATGTGGGATATCAAGGGCATGGCTAGAGACCTAGGCCCTGCCCAGGGCTTCGTGAACTCTAGACTGTCAATCCGTGTTGAGCTCTCTTGTGGCATTGTGTTTTAAGTATACTTCAGCACACCTCATCTTTTTCACCTTCCCCTGAAAATTCAGGAACTTTCCGTTCCCACTTCAATTCTCCAGTGTTCTATGAGAGTGAAAAGCATTTGACTACAACCTTGGAACACTTCAGATTCTCACTTAGCATCTCTGGGATGGAGAAGCAGGTTCCTTTCCAGGGCTTCCCCAGGCAGGGGTCCAGGAAGCTTGCCCAGAGGGATTCTCCATTTCTTTTTCTATGAAAGGTCAATGCATTTTTTTTAAACTGCTGTAACCACAGAGAAATGTGCTTGTTAGAAATAATTGAAAACTAGCCTCCTCCAAACCTCAGATTTGGATTTCAGAAGCCTGGTGGAATTGCAAAGGTTGGCTCTTTCAAACACAGAAGCTGGCATTCTGGAATGAATGGCTCTTCAGGTGTCATGAGGAGAGATTGGTGGCTACGGCCAGGATTTGTTGCTATTGACTTTTCCCTATGTGTCCTGGGTTTATATGAGCAGGGCTACCTAGTGTTAACTGAGATGTAAAAGTGTCTAACAGCTGACACAGGGACCTGAAAGTGGGTTGTTTTGCCATTAGTGTTGAAATAAATAAATGTAGGAAACCTAAGGAAAGTATTAGGTAAAAACATCAGAGAAAAAATATCCCAAATTACAACCCTCTCTCACATGAAGAGCATGTATGATTTGTAGTTGGATGTCTGTGGTGAGTGAACACTTATAAAAACCAAGACAATCTCCACCCCTATCTTGGCAGTGGCATACAACTGTTCTTTATAAGTTTCTCATGATGTGTCTTAGATAAAAACATGCTGTGTGAACCAACTTGTATTTTAAATGCAGGATGCAAACCGATTATTCAAAGTGCTAGTGAAGGGGACTAGTTTACAAGCTTGTCATTTGGACTGTGCCAGCTTTCAAATAGTGATTTTGCTGAAAATGAGGTGTGCTTGAATTTCTGTGCTGACATATTCATTTAACTCATGGAAGAATCCTTAACCAAAAAAAAAAAAAAAATGACCCCCAGCACGATGTGTAGGTAGATAAATTAGTACAGTGAAATATGACATTTCTGTTCCATACATCTTTATTTTCTCATCTTTCCATGAATTAGAGCTGAGCTGACTGATTGATTGGTTGGTTGATTGATTGATTGATTGATTTATTGATTGATTGACTGATTGATTTTTACTGCAATGAGGCTTTGCCTGAGCTTCAGAGAGACCTGCCAGTTGGTGTGAGCCTAAGCTCTAGGCAGCTGATGGAGCACTAGCAGATACCCTCTCCCTCTGGCTTGCACAGGAATGTGTTCCACAATCTGCTTTGTTTAGGAGACTTCAGAGACTGAAATAGGGAAGAGAGTTGGGGTCTTCACAATGGACTGTTGCAGGGAGTCAGATTTCACTGTTGCTTATCTTTATAAATCCTGACAGGACTGTAACACAGTGGGACAATGACCCAGTGCCTCTGAGGATCTCGGGGGCAGAGCCATGTGTTTGCTATGCGCAGATGTGGCTCAGGGGTGCCAGCAGGGATCTGCTCCAGGTTACACTTCAAATTAGAGTTAGGACCCAGGTTTGTGGTCCACTCATGTCCCTCGAGGATACTCACATTCCTTTTCTTACTCAACTTCAGGAACACCCTGGGAGTTCATGTCCTCAGACTCCCAATGAAGGTGTCTTTTGCATGAATACCCATTCATTCTCCCTCAAGAACACTGTGGAAAGAAGGGGGCAGTAGGTTGTCTCTGAGGGAGTGCTCACTCCTTCCACTAACATGGATATGCAGTTACAACAAATGCTTACAAGAGATACTAAATATTTTAATGTCCCTTGAATTATTAACAGACAACTTCTGAACCAAATCTTAGAAAATGACAACATGTTTTTCCATCCTGGCTATAAAATTAAGCATAATTTATTGCAGAATATTTTGGAAACAGAAAGAACATAAACACCAAAAAATTCAAACTGTCACCATCACAAATAACACCTATTAACATTCGAACTTCTCACTCATGAGTATTACCTGCTCCATGGAGGTCACGTTCTGTGGTCTGTAGCTCACATTCTCCATTGATATTAATAGGAAACACATCTTCTTGGGGCAGGAGATTCTACCTAAAGTTGGTAGGTCATAGGAGTAGGAAAGGAACTGGGAAGATGGTCCTCACAGAAGAAGGGAGATGGGAGATGAGATGGTCTAAACAGCTAAAATTCATCTTGTAAGAGTATCAAACTGTCAAACAATAAAAATTTAATGTCTTCAGAAGTCTCTTCTTAATATCTTTGTGGTGTTTTCCTGTATAAATAATGTTTTATTTAACCATGTCCTCACTGCTGTGTGGGTAAGCAGTTCTGGATTCGTCTGCCATTCTTATCAATGCTCTCAGGAACATTTCCATATCATAAATGTTTTATATTTTTTAAACCAGAAAAGGGCTCCAGAAGTACAATTATGGAATCAAATGTGCCATCTGATAAAAAACCTATTTCTCTTTGTTTTAAAAGCTCATAAATTCTGGGCAGAGAGAGAAGGACATTGTTCTATCTGGTTCCTTTCAATCTCTGAAGCGTGAAAGACAAGGGTTGATAGCTCATGACCTGTTGATTGAATAGATGCGTGAGTTGATAAGTAAACATCCCTAGAAGAACATTAGTTATGAGACATAAAATTGTAAAGAAAATATAAGTAGTGCCTTTAGATCCCAGCTAAAAGTTCTGCCATGCTGGCTTAGAGTCACTTTTCTGTCTGTGTTATACACCCCCCATTTACACGTTGAAGATCATGACAAAAATTGTCAATAGATGACTTTTTGCCTGTTTTTATTTTTTCCAAGGCTTTTGATGCAGCTACTATCATTACCTGATATTGCAACATGAGTACATTCTATGTCATAAAATATTTTTAAAAATAAGATGCCTGTAGCTCAGTTACCTAACACACAAAGAGTCCTGGGTTCAATCCCTAGAACCTTAAAAGTGGAACACTTAGTAGATGTATATCACATGACTACAATCATCCTCAATTATTATCAATAACTTTGAAAATTAATATCTTAGACATAAATAATTTACACTTACTTATTGTATGTATTGCATGCCCTGGCATGTATGTGGAAGTAAGAGGACAACATATGGGGGTCTGATTCTCTCCTCTCACGTGGGTTCCAGAGATAAATCTCAGACTTGACAGCAAGAACATCCACCAGCTGACTGGTCTTGCAGAACCCTAGACATAAATCTCCGAGAATGTCTCTCTTTTCTGAGAAGAAACTCCTTGAAGTGGTGAGGTTAAGCTATCTTTCTAAAATTTGCCAAATTTCTTCTTAGATCCAAAACATATGAAGAGAAATAAAACTTGAGCTGCAGACGGCAGCATTAACTCGATGTTCCCTGCATTTCTCTGTAAACGGAAGTGGGGGTGGAGAGAAGGCCTCTCCTCTGGACGTAAAGCATTTTTAGATAGATTTATTTTGTCTTGCTTTATGTCTATGAATGTTTTGCCTGCCTGTATGTCTGTGTGTCATGAGAGTACCTGGTACCAAAGGGCTCAGAAGAGGGAACTGGATCCCTGGAAACTGAAATTACAGATAGTTGTGAACTACAGTGTGGGTGCTGGGAACTAAGCCTAGATCATCTCTATATAAGATTGTCTCTAGGAAGCATAAGACAAGAAATAGAGTTGTTCAAGTAGGGGCAAAGGTTGCAGACTAAAGAAAACGGGTAAATAGGTACTCCGGAAAGTAGAAGAGCCTGGAACAAAGACATGCACAGTAACAAAGTCTCTGTCCCTTGACCTCGGGCATCCATCCCAGGGTGGCCAGCCCACACCTAGCTTCCAGGTCTCTACTGGACCTTTAATCTACCCCTGAAACTTAACTTATTGCCTAGATCCAGGTACTATTGTCCACATCAAAGTACTCCCTTCAGTCCTCTGTCACCCTCCCCAGAGGCAGGTCTCAGACTCCAGGATCTTTTGCTTTGAGATGAACCTGGAGACTCATGAGACCTAGGATACCCTGGGGACTTAGGCACCCACCATCATAGCCCAGTCTTTGCAAATCTGGAGCCTGTGATGTCAGCCGGCTTGTGAGTCTAATCTGAGTTTGTTGCATTAAGGCACTGATGCCTCAAGACTTTCTCTTAAAGGTTTAATGCTGCCAAGGAGGTGGTGGCACACATCTTTAATTCCAGCATTTGGGATGCAGATGCAGGTGAATCTGAGATTTTGAGACTGGCCTGGTCTACAGAACAGGTTCTAGGATGGTCAGGGCTACGCTGAGAAACCCTGCCTTTAAAAAAAAGGGTCAGTGCTTACCTCCTTTCTGGAGAAGTTCCATGTTCTCCCAATGTCTGTGAATCTCTAGTGTCATGATGATCAAGGATGTTGCTGGGCACTTTGTACTGTCAACTGATTGTTTCTTAACTGGAAAAAATGTAGGTCACACTGGGAGAAATAGAGAACTTTTCTCAATGTAAAAGCGTACAATAGAAGCACAAGAAAGATGCTGCTACTGTTACTAATGATTTGGAAAATGCTGAGGATCACAGGGGAGAAATTCCTCCAGACTTAGAAGTTTAGAATGCTTTTGTTGGTTTTGTTTCTTTGTTTGCTTATTTTGATCTTTCATTCTTGGAATTTTTTTCTTTTTTTATATATAAAAAGTTTTTTTCATATCCACTCCTGCTCCCCCTCCTTCCCTCCTCCCAGTCCCTTCCAGACCTCCCACATCCTCCCCACAAATCCCCTCATCCATTCCCCAAGGAAGGCAAGGAGTCCCAAAGTGAGCCTGTTCAGTCTGGCAAATACAGTTGAGGTAGGTCTGAGTCCCTTATCCCAGAAAAACACCAAATTAGACCTCTGTGGGGATTAGGCCCTGAGATGTCTGTTCATGCAACAGGAACATAGTCTGATCCTGCTGCAAGGGGCTCCACAGACTGCCCGCTCCATTTGACAGTCGTCTACCTTTGGAGGGTTTAGTTCCTTTCTCTGAAGGTTCCTCAGCTGTTGTTTCTGAGTCAGCGGGCTCCAAATAGCTGGGGTCAGCCATCTCTGCGAGCATCCTCCTCATGATCCTGATCCCTTTGCTCATAAATCTCTCCTCTCTCTCTTCAGCTGGACCGGGAACTCGACCTGGTGCTTAGCTATGGATCTCTGCTTCTGCCTCCATCAGTTGCTGGATGAAGGTTCTATGATGACAATTAGGATGGTCATTCATTAGATTATAGGGGAAGTCCTGTTCAGGCACCCTCTCCACTATTGCTTGGAGTCCTAGCTGGGGACATCTTATGGGTTCTGGGAGGTGTTCTTAGCACAGGTTTCTTCAATTGGGATGGTCATTCATTAGATTATAGGGGAAGTCCTCTTCAGGCACCCTCTCCACTATTGCTTGGAGTCCTAGCTGGGGACATCTTATGGGTTCTGGGAGGTGTTCTTAGCACAGGTTTCTTTCTAACTCTACAGTGGCTCCCTCTATCAAGATATCAATCTCTTTTTTTCTCCCTTTCTGTTGCTCCTCTCACTGAACCATCTCCTTCTCTCATAATTTGTTTCCATCTTCCATTGCTCGCTCCCTGTTATGATCCCAATTTACTCAGAGATCTTCTCTATTTCCCCTTCCCAGGGGGATCCCTGGATGTCTCTCTTAAATTCTTTGTGTTACCTAGCTGTTCAGGGGTTGTGGTTTTCAACCTGGCTATTCTTTGCTTTATGTCTAAAATCCACTTATAAGTAAGTGCACCTCATGTCTATCTTTCTGGGCCTGTGAATTTTGAGAGATGACACTGTTGAAGCGAAAATACCGTAGAAACCAGGGCAAGGTGATTCATCCTAAATTAGGAATTTTTATCTTCTCTTGAGGAATTTGTGCTCTGCACTGGGCAAGTAAGACTGACTTGGAGACAACCACAGTGTAAGATGCTGGACAGCATGACTCATGAAGGTTGTGTGGGTAAATTCTACATAAGGGAAGAGGAGAGAGTTGATGGTCAGCAGCAATGATGACCAAGAAAGACTGCATAAGGTTGCCACACCTTTCCAGAAAGGGGGTGTTTATATATAGATGTACATGTGTATAAAGATAGTATTCTAGGCAGAAGAAACTTATGACAAAAACATTGAGCTCAAATGTATTTGTTGGCAGATGATAGATTCAATGAGTGAAGAGATTTATATTCTAGTATAAATGTGGGGTAGGTGACTAGAAGGGTCAGTAGAAAGAGAATTAGTCCAGTCTATTTTGGATTTGATGTGAAGACACGTTGATTAGCTGTAAGTGCCTAATAAGCAAGTGAAGAGATGAGTTAGAATGTGATCCGGGGATAAAAGCACAGACTGAGGGGATTTCTGTACACAGAGGTGATGGCCATTTGGTTGCATAGAAGTACAAAAGGCCTCTTCCGCTTGGATATTCATTTTCTGAGAAAGGCTTGAGAGGGACAGGAATGTCCTACTAGGCACAAGGAGAAGAAAGAAGCAGATGGAGAAGTAGACAACACCAGGACAAAGGTTAAGAGAGGCAACCTGTGTTGGATTGTGTTCCTCAGAGACAGGGACATAGAAAACATTGGGCTTTGAAAATAGAGAGTGCAGGTGACCTGCAGAGAGACGATGTCCAGAGGCTGTGGACAGTGGTGGCAACATGGGGAATGAATGAACTCATCCTGTTACCCACCCATGGAATCATCAAGAACTGCTCTGTGCCAGATGTTGAAACATTAATACTCAGCGTTTGGCCCCAGATGTTGAGACACAATAGTCTTGATGGCTTTGCCCATGTTCCCAACAGAGATGGAAATAGAGGATTCAGTGTCACTAATGCCACACTGGAGATGGGAGGATGACCAGAAAGCAAAGAATTCCTTTGGGAATGTGGGAAAAGTTTACTGGTTCCAAAGAAGGGAACAAGGGAAGGGGGGAAGGGGGAAGAAAGGAGTGAGCTTTAGAGAAAGAACATGTAGCTTTGTGTTTTAATTAAGTTCAAGAACACTGGATTGGAAATGCTCATATTGATTTATTAATATTTGTTACTTGGAAACTAGGAAGATTTCATGTTAATAAAATTGACAATGATGTCTTGCTTCTGTATGCTTTCCAATTCATTGTCTCATCCAACCTTCCTGCTGCCAGTTGGAATTTTTTTGCCTACTTTGCTAAGGCAATTAGATGCAACATCTTTTATCATTGTCGATCAATTCTTCATTGTCTCAGAGCCTGAAGATTATAGTCATGCTCCAGTGTGCCTATACATGGCTGGTGCCCACACATGACTGTTCATGGTGGCTTTAGATGAGAGCTAAGGAAAACTGCCATTGAAAGCAGGAACTGGAAGGCTTCTCCAAATACTAGCTGCATCCGATGCCCCTTCCTAATTTTCTACCTCCAAACAAATTCAACCTCACAACCTCTCAGACAGAGGCAGCATCAGAGTTTCAAATCCACCCTAAATGTTTTCTACTGTTTGCTAACTGGCTCAATTGTCAGATCATTGTAAATCCTTCCCCTGTGTGCAACTAAAATTTGTGTATCCGGATTGGGGTAGCGTCTACTGACTTAATGTCTCTTCTCCATGTCAACCTTTACAGTATATCCTTCCTTTGACTTTCTCATCCTAAGTTCACTCACTGCCCATGACTCTTTCATCCTTCTATTTTCGTTATTCTTATCTGTTGATGGGATCCTTAGAAGGCGGTGACCAGAATGAAGCGTTCATCCTGCCAATATGACCCTGTCTAGCCCCATGTGCTGTAGGACACACATACTCAGCTCAGAACACTTCTACTCAGAAGCAGATTTTGACTCGCTATTCTAAATGAGATGTTATTACCTATTCCCAAAGTTTTTATCCAGTAGCCCTGTAACTGCCTATGATGCAATGGTTTCTAACACTTCTCCAGGCCCACTTGGCTATGAGCTCCATGCAAACAAGGGTGCTCTGTATGGTTCCCGTTCCCAGCACCTGGCACAAAATAAGAATTCATTAAACTGTGTCTAATATAGACCAACTGACTGTGCCTCCCTTGTACACACTAGAATATCTGAAAACTGAGCTCAATGTACGAGGCTTAAATCCTAAAGCATGTGTAAAATGTTCTGTGTTGAAACCAAAGATAAACATTGCTAAATGTCTGCTGTATAGATGTCTGGCAGCACAAAACCCTTTTCATCAAGGGTTCTCCATTCTAAAATACCTACAAATTCTAGTTCACACTTATCTTCATATCATGTGCTAATCCCCATGGGGTTATCATTCCCTGATGACCCTAGGGCTAGGCCTATAGTTGGAAAATGTGTTGATCATTGCACCACACCCCCAATCTCTCTGAGAATGCTGGGATTGCATAGGCATTTATCTTCCCTGGCCTATTACCAAATTTCTGCTTTTCTCATCCAACTCTACTTTTTTTTATCCTTCTGAATGAATACCTACAGAAACTACCTTCCACAGCCCTCCAAGACGTGCCCATAGCAGCCAAGTGTCTAGCCCGGGGCTGGCAATACGGCTTTGTAATATGACTCAGTAACAGTTACCTAAATGCCTGGCACTCAGACACAGAAAAATGCCAGCACACAGTGGTCCATGAGTGCTATGGGATAGGATACAGAGAGAGGGGGCCTCTCATGCCCCACAGAAAAGGCTGTGACTGTACCTCGAGGAAGGGAGAGTCTCTGGAGGAGGAACCCCAGAGAAAAGACAGGGACTTCACCTGTGACCTCAAGGTCTCAGCCACAGCGTGAGTTCACTGTGACACTTGATCCACTTTAAGAATTGTATCTATGACGGGGAGTTGGCTTGGTAAGGTGATTGCTCTGCAAGCATCAGGACTGGGTTTGATTCTCAGAACCCACACTTTTAAAAAGGCCAGCTGTGCTCTGTGTGGAAGAGTTCAAACATGGGTTCTACCATGCCCAGCTATGCAAACATCATCAAGACAGTTAGCTGAGCTTTACTGTCTGATAAAATGCATCCAATAAAACCAACTGCAGGCCTGAGAGATGATTACTCAGCAGTTAAGAGCACTTGCTACTGTTCCAGAGGACCAAAGCTCAGTTTCCAGAAACTATGTCCAGTCAGTGGCTCACAATCACCTGTAATTCCAGCTCTGGGGACTCTGATGTAATCTTATGACCTCCACGGGCATAGTACTCATGTACACAAACCCATACACAGACATGCACATACACAAAAGTAAAAATAAATGTTAAAAAAAGCTAACCTCATAGGTTATTGTCAGAAAGAGAGAGTAAAAGATATGGAAATGTCTCAGATCATTGACTGACACTCAGTAAGAATCCATTAGTTGTAATTAGCATCATGATCTCTAATAAACCCTGACTTATCTTGTATCCATTAGACATCCATTCAGCCTTCCCTTGGCTTTCTTGCACAGCAGGTATAATAATGCCAAGGTGAAGCATCTTTCCTCCATGAGATAAAAGTTTAAGGTCAGCCTGGTTGAGCCTCCCATATCTGGCTAAATGCTTTTCAGCACCATTGCCACCCATGGAGATGTACACACTCCATCATTTACATAATTACAGCTCATGCTGCACAGAGACTAAAAGCTTTCTTCTATACCGTGCATTAACCGAGCATGTTCAACCTTCTGGCACTGCAAAATGACATTGTCTTCTGCCAGATTCAGGTTTAAGAACTACCAAATTGAGTTTAAAGTAAATTTACAGTCCTACATTGGGTCCACAGTCATAGCCATCAATAGGCACAAGCCTGGGAGCTGCAGGTAGGATGTGTTATGCCTCCTGCCAATCCTTGGAATCCTCCAGCACCAACTTTTCAAGGAGAATGCACTTTGTTCCTTGCATGAGCTCCTGCCACTGTGTGAGTTTTCATTAACATCTAGCTCAGCACAACTACAGTGTTTATTTGGCCCTTAGCACATCCTACATATCAGGAAACTAGCCTAAATGCAGTTTGTATGTTAACATTAAGCATATTTCTCTTGACCTTTGACTAAAGCTCAATGTGCTCTTAAACCTGAGACAAGGCTCTACTCCTAAGCATCTCAACACCATTTTCAGACTCATCAAAGGATTTTTTGCATATCTTCAGTTAGTCACGGCTCTCTCAAATTTAGCAAATCAAAATGCAATCTTTAAAATCTAAGCACCACTTATAAACTTGACTAATTAAGTTCTTCCTAAACATTCCAAACTATAATCACACATTTAATACATCTGGTTTTTCTTAAAATCATCAGATCCCTAACAGGAGGATTTATAAGCATTTAGGACAAAAAGCTCTCAGAACTTAGCATAGGTCATATAAGCCAAATACCACAAAACTCCCCAAGTTAACATTCTCTTGAAGCACTCCAACTGCATCAGAATTAAACTTACAAATTCAGCAAGCACACATCTAAATATCAAATACAAAATACATTTGTTAATCCTCCTGAACACTGCAATTAAAATTACAAATCTCAAAAATGAAATCCTTTGATATGTTAGGTTCTCATTTCTATAAACTCAAAGAATATCACACACAGAACAATTTACAACCACCATAAAACTCACTTCTCTACACACACACACACACACACACACAAAACTTACACAGTATGATTATTTTTTGTTGTCTGTTTCATTTGTGTGTGTGTGTGTTTGTGTGTGTGTGAGAGAGAGGAGAGAGGGAGGTGTGTATATGTGTGAGGTGTGAGGTGTGTGTGATGTGCGTATGAGGTGTATGCGTGTGTGGTGTGTGTGTGATGTGTGTATGTGGTGTGTGTGTAGTGTGTGTGGTATGTATGAGGTGTGTATGGGATGTGTATGTGTGGTGTGTGTGTGTGTGTGCATGTGTGAGGTGTGTGTGTGATGTGTGCTTCTGTGTGCACTTGTGCACCTGTCAACACTAGATGTGTCTTTTTTAGTTGCTGTCTAGCTTTTTGAGGCAGTGTCTCTCCATGGACCTGGAGCTCAACAGTTTATAGCAAGACTGGCTTGCCAGTGAGCTCTGGAGATCTACACCCACTGGGCCAAGATTTCAGTGACACTGTTGTGTCGTTTTGTATGTGGGCATCTTAACTCAGGTCATTAGGTTGTCCAGAAAGCCCTTTACTGATTGAACTACATTCATGGCTCCTCTGCTTCCCATTTAAAGCCTTCTTCCCAGCTTCCCAGGAGGCATCTGAGGTCCTGAAATCAGGGACCAAGTCAGAGGTGTAAATCTGAGGATTCCACATGGAGGTATTGCCCAGAGATGCACCCCAGATCTGAGCCCCTTTCACAGAAGAGATCTGCTTATTCAGGACCAATAAGGTTTGCCTACAGTTTCCCACCGAAATTATTTTGAGGTTCTTTAACCATGTCCTCTATTGACTTCCTTCAAATTTTACTTTTCCCAGTTTTTGCCTTGGCATTTAACTATCTAACTTATGAAAATGGATGGGTCACATGAAATCTCACAGTGCCCACCCTTAGCTTCTTCTTCTTCCTTCCCTCCCTTATGGAAGTCGGTCCCTCCCTGTTGTCAGGAATGGTGTGTGACACACAGAAAAGGGGTTTATTCTGGCTCCCCATTCTGGAGTTGCAAAATTGAGGGGCTGTATCTGGAGATAAACTTCTTGTCCAGAGGTAGTGCAAGGTGCATCATGGCCAGATCTGGTAGAATTGATATACGTACATACTTACATACACACATATGTATATAAGGATGATATATATAACCCCTTTATATACAAACAGGCTGTAGTCCAGCTAGTCTAACAATGGCTGTCTACCAAGTCCAAGAGTTCAGTAGTCATTCAGTCCACAAGATTGTTTGGATGTCTCAGCTGGTCTTCAGTATACACCGGAATTGTAAAGTAGGCCCCGATGCCAATAAAAGAATGAACTTTCCAGTAAGAGCAAGAGTAAGCAGGCAAATACTAAGGCTTCCTTTTTCCATGACCTTTAGATTGGCTGCCAGCCGAAGGTGTGGCCCATATTTAAGGTGGATCTTCCATGTCAAAATTCCCAGACTTAAGGTGGGCCTTTACACTTTAAATGATTTAATTCAAAAAAATCCCCACATAAGTGTATCCAGCCACAGAGAGTTTTGTTAATTCCAGATGTAGTCAAGTTGAGAACCAAGAATACCAAATGTGTGATGTGTGTGTGTATGTATTCTACTTGAAATATGTATTTCTCCCTATATATTATATATATGCTTATAATATATATATCAACTATAATTAAATTATAAGAGCTATGATGCCCAAATCATACATTCCCCCCCCCAAAAAAAACCCCCAAAAAACACAGAGACAGTGTTGTGTACTTGCAATTCCAGTACCATGGAGATAGAGTCAGACAGATCTCTAGGGCTTACTGGTCAATTTTGGTAGGTTACTTGGCCAACTCCAGACACATGAAAGACAAAAACTAAGGCAGATCACACCTGAGGATACCAGCCAAGGTTGTCCCCTAGCCTCCAAGCACATACACCTCCACCTGCATACACACTCGTGCGAACACTTATTCTTACATAAAAAATACACACAAACACAAGTGAAGTCACCACAAGCACTCTTGACATGTGTCTCTGATGAGGAAGTATAGCAGTGTTCTTTCCTCTTGAGACAAAGACTTTAATGACAGAGGCTTCCCTTCTGGAGCCTGGAAACTACACAGAGCCAACTACTAGGTCATGTCATTCTGTCATCAGGTAAGTGAGTTGAAGACCTTTTTGTAAGTCTAAGAATGCTGAGATCCCACCTCTTTCCTTTCTCCTCACTGCCTTAGATTTTAGATGGATACATTTGTTCAACATCAGCACCCGAGTCTCCGCCTTCTCCCCTCCATAGCTGCAAGAGCTCACACAAGAAGCCACAGAATACTGAGGGCAGTCTCCTCTCTGCTCTATCATACAATATAACTGAGACACTCATCTTTAAAAGGCTGATTAGTAAAATGGAAAGGTATTGAAAACACGAACTTAAATATCCACTTTGTATGATTTCTTCATTTTATTTTACTCTGGAGAAGTGACCTCTTGATTAATTAATGTTCTCATAAGAGGATTTGTCTGATTCTGAAATCTCTTAAACAAAAGGAAACCCTACTTAAGTACTCTTCTAAATAGTCCCAGGGATCCAAACAGAGCTAGAATTCAAGGCAGAAGCAGCTCTGAGTGTGACTATAATTAGTAGTGCAGTAAATGAACTGGGATATGCAAAGAGATTCCACGAGATGACACATAAAACTTCATGGGCCAGTCCTCTCTGGAGTCATCATTTCAGGGAGTGTCTCCAATTCTTTCTTCTTCCCACCTGGGATGCTAAGAATGTGAGAGTCAGTGACAAGTGAGGCATAACTGTCCAAAATGCTAGACAGAATACAAAGACAGAGACTGTGCCCTTCCTGGGGAATTCTGTCACTAACGCTATAATCAGCCCAAGTCAGCTGTGAGATACTTCTGGATGCTGCTTCACAAATCCATAGCAAGTTGAATTGAACCAAGAGACTTGCAGATGTTAAAAACAAAACAGAAACAAACAAAACACTGAGGCGGGATTTGTGGGGACTGGAGTGTCAGAAAGATTAGAATATTCTTGGCTTTTCAGTGACCTGGTGTGACCATTGGTGTTAATGACAACTTGCCACAAATTAGTCACCTGAATAGGGTGCCTCACCTACAAAATTGCCCCTGATTGTCTTCATAGATGTGGGGAAGCCTACCCCAAATGTTAGTGCCACCTCTTGGCCTCCTTTGTCAGTGACTTAGTTTACCCTGCCGTTATTGTGACTGCTGATCCTTTACTGACGTCAGAACCAGCATTTCCAGGCTTCAATCACTGACCAAGGACCAGTGAATCTCCAAGAAACTTTCAAGTTCTCAGTGCCTGGCTGGGACTGAGCAATTTCTAGGTTGTGAGACTTCCCATTGTGAGAAAATCAACATGGGGCTACTATTCTGACTTCTGAGGTACCAACTCTCAGGTGTGAGACAGTTGCCATTACTATTCCAACATAAGCTGACTTGATAAATTCTCTTCATACTGTATGCATACTATGGGGTCTGATCTAGAGAACCCTGACCAATCCACCCTGAGAATCATTGAAGAGGCAGGGAATCAAGATAGTTAATCCTACTGGCTAGAGCAGCATGCAATATAGATAGTAACAGAATCTGGATAATACAAAAGCTCCTGGAGATGCTTTTTAATAAAGCAGTGCTGCATAGTATACCATGGAGAATACTGGGGGCCTGTTGATGTGCGTCCAGATTGCTACTAAAGGGCCTCCTGTCTCTGTCAGAGTTACCTCCATCATGAGTGCCAAGGAACTCTAAATTTAGGTATCAAATGAGGTTGAACTTGCCTCCTCTTTATCTTCTTGCACTTTTGTAAGTCACTAACGGTCTTGGTCATGCTTCTAACCTGGAAGAACACTATGATTAGGAAGCGTCCTTAGGGCTGGAGTCATGCCTCAGCAGTTAAGAACACTTACTGCTCCTGCAGAGGACATGGAGTCTGTTTTTAGCACAGGGCACAGGACAACTCATCCAATGCCTTCTCCTAGTCTCACCCAACATTTCACACATGCGATGCACATACATATGTGCAGGGAAACATTCATACATGTGAATAAACCTTAAAGAAATAGAGACAGAGATAGACAGGCAGGGAGGGCAGGGAGAAACGTGGGGACGGACGGACGGACAGACAGACAGACAGACAGACAGACAGACACTTTGGACCACAGTTCCACACAGCTCCAGGATCCAGTGGATTGGAATTAAGTTGAGAGGTGCAGTCCTGCTGGAGGAGCCAGAGTTAACTCTTCAGCTCTACTCCACCTTCATCAGTGGAGCGTTCTGCTCACGAGTCCTGAGGTGAGGCCAATTTTCCAAGAGCTGGGCTTTACACCAGGGTCTGCCCCCCCATCCCGCCTTTCTCCCCCTTTGTGTCTTTCTTCATCTCCTTTCGTCCCTCCCTGAATAAAAGACTCCTTGTTCTCCCTCCTAGCCCTTCCCTGACATTGTGAAAACAGCACAGATTCAATAAATGTCAATTACTGAAAAGCAGAGACAGAGCTGTTTATTTTTTTTTAAAAAAAAAAAAGGAAAGGAAAGCTGTTATGTACAAAACATTTACACAGCAATATAAAAAATCAAATTACTAGTGTTCTCATTAAGCAAATGAGCCCATAAGAATGCCGAAAAGATTCTTGGAGGCTGTCCATTGTTGAGGTATGAACATAAGCTACTTTTTCTATGGAAAAAAAAATAGCCTGCTCTTTAACAACATCTGCAAAACTTCAAATTTCTTCCTGGTCTCTCTCGATGTACCTGTTTTAAGCCATAAAGATCATGGATTTGTTCCAAAAATTGGCAACAGACCAAAAACTGTAATATGCAGAGAATCAAAAGTGAACAAACCTTGTCTAAGTGCCATCCATCTCCGATATTCAGAAATAATTTCATTCCAAAGCAGTTTTTATGCATAGAGTCATTCCCATATTTAGAGATTTTGTCTTATTCAGGTTTTAATTTATCATGGCAAAGTGTCTGAGATAACCAACTTGGTAACAGAAAAGACTGATTTGGGCTCATGGCACCAGCAGCATCAGTCCACAGTCACATGCCACCCCACAAACCCCCAGCCTTAAGCCTGGGCTGATATGGAGCATCCCAGCAGGAGCACAATGCAGAAGCCTGTGGTCCTCAGGGAGGTGGGGGTGGGGGGTCCTAATATTCCCTTCAATGCACACTCCCAGGGATCTCACTCCCCAGGGACCATCCCCTCCCAGTAAGACCACAGACTGGTGACCAAACCTTTTATATACAGACCTTTAGGAGACATCCAGGATCCAAACTATAGCAGTTGTTCAGTATATATTTCTAATATTTTAATTTCACATAATATATCAGTCACTGTTCTCACTGCTGTGATGGAATACCCAGCAAAGCACTTAAGGAAGGAGTCTTTTGGCTCATAGTTGAAGGCCCATCACGGTCAGGAAAGCCTGGTCGACAACAGAAGCATAAGGCAGTTGGTCACATCTTCTCTGTGATCAGAAAGCAGAGGAGTGAACTCTGGTACTCTGCTCATTCTTCTCCATTTTTTCTTTTTATTCAGTCTGGTACCCCAGTGGGTGGGATGCTGCCACCCCGCTGAATATGGGTCATACATGCAAATAGTCTTGTGTTTCCAATTCCATTCTAAATTTCCTCTTAGCAGTCACTCTAAATAGAGTCATTACGTAACTATAACATTTACCTTTAAAAAATTATTTCTCTCTTTTGTGTTAATGCTTAGAAAAACCTTCCTTGATCTAAGAGTAAATAAATGTGCACAAATAATTTTACGGTTACAAATGTCTCCAATTTTTTATTCATCAGTAATTTATCTCAGTTTACCTCTTTTTCAAAAAAAATACTATAGAATCATTGAATGATTATTTCCATATTTATTTGAGATATTACCTTTGTCCTACCTTGAATTTTGCTCACCTTCGGGTGATCTGTATCTTTAATTATGCAAATTGTTTTATTAATACATACCATTATGCATATTAATTAAATTTTATGTGATGTTTCCATGTGCGGATACATTATGCATTGATCATATTCAACAAAAGGAAAAAGATGGAGGAGGTGGCCATTTCTTTGTACGCTTACTAATTTTTTATTTTAATGATAAAATAAAATATTCCTACTTAAAAGCCCAAATGGAATTGTCACTGAAATATATTAGACTAAGTACAATTACAGAATACCTCTAGAGAAGACTGTTAGGACATCAGGTGCTATTCAAGGTGCAAATGTAGTGCATCATCTATATAGGCTTCTTCATGTGGAGTATATATGTTTCCTTAAAAGTTTAAACATATTTGGGATCTGGAGAGATGGTTCAATGGTCAAGAGCTCTGGCTGCTCTTGTAGATGGTGGTTAGAGTTTGGTTCCCAGAACCCATGTGGCAACTCATAACCACCTGAAATTCCAGTTCCAGGGCACTCAGAGCCCTCTTCTGACCTTCTTGGATACTGCACATATGTGATGAACATAAATACATGCAGACAAACACTTATACACTTAGAAGAAAAGCATGAATCTTTAAAAATAAAAAGATGCATTATTTATATCATGTCTATAAATTATAAATATTTTTATATAAATTTAATAGCTTTGGGTGCTAACTGCAGTGCAACAATTTTCCCACATTTTTGTAATGGATAATGGATAAGCTACTGGCCCTACAATGTTTAGCAGCTCTGTAAGTAAGTAAGTCCTGCGCTTTAGCTAGAGTGCTACTGATTTTCCCAGGTCTCCCTGAGATTGTGATACAGTTTACAATCACCAATCTTTGTTTTATTTACTGTCCTTTACACTTTTATTTACTAGCTCTTTTGGAGAAATATTAATTAAAATTGGCCAGAGTTAGTATCTTTTCCTTGTCTGTTACCAGAATGTTTCTCTTAAAATCCTGTCTCTGTTGGTTTCTGACATTTTTAAATTTTATCATTTCATTCCCAGTTTACTAAGAGATTTCATGAGATCTTGATGTTTAAGAATTTATTTTTACCATTTTTAATTATGTCTATATAGTGTGTGTGTGTGTATGTGTGTGTGTATATTGTGTATGTGTGTGGTGTGTGTGTGTGTGTGTATGATGTGTGTGTGTGTGTGTGTGTGTGTGTATGCATGAGTGCAGTTGCTCATAGAGGCCAGAAGAGGGCATAGATTCCCCTAGAGCTAGAGTTACAGTTGGCGTGAGCTGCCCCACGTGGGTGCTGGAATCTGAACTCAGATCCTCTGGAGGAGCAGTATGTGCTCTTAACCTCTGAATTGTCTTTTAAAAGATTTATCATATTATCTTGTTACACGTTGTTTTGTATTTCTGTGCAGATCCTAATGTTTCATTTCCCATTTGTCTTATGTGCATCTATCGCTCCCCCTTTTGTTACCTAATTTCTTATTCTTTAACGGGTTCTGCATTCCTATGCAAATGCTGTGTGGTCTTAGGCTTTGTTATTTGAGCACACTGCTAACTCTGCTCATTAAATTTTTAGTTATGTTCAGACATCTTTCCAGTGAAGTACAGCTGGCACACACATTCCTTTTTTTAATGTTGTCTTTTCAAATTTTTCTGTTGGGGCTATGAATAAGTGAAATGAGTTTTTCCTAAAGTTGGTTCTGTTAGGTAAAATAAATGAACTTCAGGGGGGGAAAAAAGCCTTTAACCCAATAATTTCTTAAATAATATCCCTTCCTTCATTCTTGTTTATTTATGATGCACACCGGCTTCTCTTCCAGTGAAACAGAGGGAAAAGAAAAACAATAGCACAGTAAGTTACTGACTCAGAAAGCCAAGAGAGGGAGCCGAGTGTGCACAGGAGGCTGACAACCATAGCCTCTTGAAGACTGTGGCTAAGATTGACGAGGCACCCTGCCTCACACCACACACTCACTGCCCATCAGGACCACCTCAGAAGCCATCCTCACTAGGGCCAGAGCAAGGAGCAGTTCAGCCGAGTTTCCATGACCCTGCCTGTTGCTCCTCGGCTATCAAGGGAGCTGAAATGCAGGTGTCACTTCTTCCTGCCACAATAGAGAGCATCCTGGGAGAGAGAGAAGCATTCTCAGGAGCAGACAGAGATTTTAACCAAATCCATGACGTGACACATAAGCAAAGTAAAGCAGCATGGCTTTTACAGCTTCAGTGTGCTTTTTGTAAGAGCTTTCACAAGCCTGTGATTAATGTAAATGCCTATTTCAGATCATAATAACATGTAGGAGAGAGGGGTAAATATGAATTGCAGAGTTGTTTTTTTTAATATTAATGCATTAGGTTTTATTTTTTGCAGACTCTCTTTTCCTGTAAACAATATGAATAATGCAGACAATCAGGTACTGTTGAGTAAGAAATATAAATAAGCCTTAGGTGTGTCTTTAAAAATCATAACATTTCGGTTTTTTTCCAACATGTTATTGACAGATGGAGTCTGGTACTTTCATCATTGACTTGCTTTTGAAGAGGTGATTATCCTGGTTTCCTAATACTTAATATACTTACACTATGTAAAGGTTTATCTCCATATTTGTTTGTTTTCCATTTTTTATGTGTATATGTGGTACTATGAGGTACACTATAGAGATATGTCACTTGTGTTGGTTTAATAAAACTCTGGCCAGTAGCCAGTCAGGAAGTATAGGTGGGGAAACCAATCTAGGAGAATTCTGGAAAACAGAGAGGCAAAAATACAGTCACCAGCCAGACACAGTGAAAGCAAGATGAAAATACTGGGCTGAGAAAAGGTACCAAGCCACATGGCTAAGCAGAGATAAAAATTGTGGGTTAAATGAAGTGTAAGAGCTTGTTAGTAATAAGCTTGAGCTACTAGATGAGCATTTATAAGTACTATTAAACCTGAGTCAATTATTTGGAAAGTGGCTGCTGGGCATTCAGAAACCAGCATCAGTAGAGAAAAACCCCACTACAATGAGATGTGCATGTGTGTGTGTGTGTGTGTGTGTGTGGCCTGAGATTTACATTGGGAATCATCATCTTCTATCCCTTTCCCACCTTAAACACTGAAGCAGGATCTCCTAATCCAAACCAGTGGCTTAATCAGACTTCTGAGGTGGAAATTACAGGCATTCACATTTCCTATGAATCTGAACTCTGCACCTCAGTCTTGCAAACTAGTGCTTTAACCCTCAAGCAACGGCCCCACTCCTATATCTCAACGTTTTCCTGAACTATAAAACATATACCCAGATCCCAAGATTACAAGTTAATAAGACTCAAGAATTTATTCCCACAAGCCAAGCCCTTAGAGTCGAGTGGGAGGCTCTGATATTAATCAAATGTTTATTCAGCAACGTTTTACATTGCTGGGACAGTAATAACAGATAAAACCACATGAGGGAAGATGGCTGATTTTGGCTCCAGGTTTCAGAGAGATTTCAGTTCAGTGTGTTGGGAGCAGAGATGTGGAAATTCCTCACATTAAGCAGGCAGGAATCAGAGGGGAGCTGTAACCAGAACAGGTCTACAACCTTCAAAGACCCACCCCTACTGACCTGCTCCAGCCAGCCGGACCCACCCCCTAAACAACACCACCTGCTGGAGACAAGTATATAGAATAGGAGTCTGAAGGGAACATTTCAGATTCAACCCAGACAGTAATCCAACTTCTTTCAGTTCAGGGTATAATTAGGGGAACACATAGATAAAAATGGCATTTTTAATATATATACATATATATAAATTTTGACTGCTTGAACAGCTGGCAGAGAATATGAGCATTCAAAGTACGTAGAAAACACATTATTTGAATAAGTGTTTTTAGGTTAAGATCTAACGGGTGGAGTAATAAGTAGGGAGATATTGTGACAAGCACGGGAGATTATCTATGCAAATACCATCTACATCCCGTTTCCTTTGTCCCACTCACATGAAGTCATCAGTGCAGAGAGGACAGGCCACCTTAGGACTTCAGGCAGTGGGGTAGGGGAGAAACCTCCAGATGGAGCGTCTTGTCTTGGATTAAAAAAAAAAAAAAGATAGGGAAAATCTAAATTTAATCCCCAATACCCACATAGCAAACCAGGCATGTTAGTGTGTACCATAATCCTGCACTGGGGCAGTAGAGACGAGTAGACACCTGGAAGCACATTGGCCAGCCAGACTAGGCAAATTGATGAGTCTGGGCTCAGAGATCTGGCCTCACAAGCAAGCAGTGATGGAGAATGACACCCAACAGCTGACCTTTGGCCTCTACATACATATGTATGCACACATGAACATGACTATGTACATGCGACACACATATGCACACATCTATGTCTACTAAAAAAGGCAACAACAGGAAATGTTTTCCCCCCTTTCTTGAAAGCAAACAAGATGCCCAGAAGCCAGCAGAGCACTCCCATCTTTGAGAAGAGCCTCTACTTACTGAGGCTCATTCCCTTCAACATATTCATCCTCACACCAATCCAGCACTGCTTAGCTCAGGGCTTCTCATTAGGAATGGTCGTGAAGCTATTCTTTAAACCTGTGACAAACAGATTCTCTGCTGTTTGAAACCAAATATAATCCCAACTAATTAAGAGGAGTGAGGTCGGATGTGGGGAAAGGGGCTGTAACCGAGATCGGTGCATTAATGAAAACACTAGGTAGGAGCCACACTCTCTGGAGAAACAAATACTTTTCATTTAGCCTCCCCATCTCTTGCATTAAAAATTTATCCATGGATAAAATTAGAATGCAAATAAAAGGCACACAGGGCAGGAGCGAAAGATAAGAGAGGGTTAGGGGTAAGAGGAAACAGAATAGACTATGTAAGTGTATGAAATAGTCAATGAAAACTTGAATCCATAAAAAATGATTAAATGGAAGAAACATAAAATTATAACTCAGAAGCATGATGATAATGCATTACTATCATCCTAGCTCTTAATGAAAGTGTAATAAAGAAAGTTCCCTACAGGCCAGTGCTAATTACCGTGAGAGTTGACACTATGGGTTTGACCATGGTTTTCCAAGCAGGAAGGCAACAGTAATAACAGCATAACACAAAGATGATGTCAGAGCCCCGCGATTTTTACCTTGAATAGTCCTAATAGTTTATAAGAGAAATCTTACAGTTGCCTAGAAAACAGGCCTAACATTATATATAGTATCTATCATATCATATGGGGAATTTACTAGATTTGCTCACATGATAGAGGCTCAGTAGTCCTTAAGCGTCTGTCTACACACCAGCAAAGTTGAGAATCCAGTCGCTCACTGCTCAGTCCTCAAATCTGGATTCCTTAGATTCCCGTTAGGTACTGTAGGCCTGGAAGATTCCCAGAGAGTTTCTGGTCTTCAGTACACAATGGAGGACTGAAGAAGCTGCCTTCTGATGTTAACTAAGGACAGGCAGCAGCAGCAGAATCAATGTCAGGCAGGCCCATCTCATGTCTCTTCGAATTGTGCCACCTGTTGAGAGGTGCCTCAGAGATGGACTTCTCTAGGTCAATCTTTCCTGGCCATGGCCTCTCAGACCCACCCACATGGGTATCTTAGTTGATATCAAACAGTGCCAAGTGAACAATCACAGTAAGTGATTGCAAGTGAACCATTTAACAGCAGATAGCTAACAAGAGATTCTTTCTTTCTTTTTTTTTTGTGGCCTTTCACCCTGCCATGTTTAACTCAGGCTATCTTCTTTGCGTTTTTAAAAGTGTTTTAAAGGTAATTTAAGTGTTTTAAAGGTAATTTGGTAAGGAGGTATTTTGAAAAGACCTTTTGGTCTTGATATAACTATAATTCATATTTGATTTAGAAGCTAATGAAATTAATAGAAGTGGGGAATGTGAGGAAGAAAATGATTGGCATGGATTTCAAATAGGAAGCTTTCACAATATTGATATAAAATGTGCTCAGAAATATGAACTGGAGAAACCAGATTCCAGAGGTTCTATGTGGAATTAAATGGTTTGGGAGCTATTAGTTGCTTGTAGGGGAGGAAAGAATAAAGAGTTGAGGTTGAACTTGAAGTGGTCAAATCAGGAAGTCAAGATGCAGAATGGGTTGAATAAGAAAATCTACCCACTGTAAAAACACCTCTGTTCCCACTGTGGACATTCGGTGTCTATCCACGGAGTCCCAGTTGTCTCAGGCCTTTACCTCCACCTTAATGCTATGTAAGAAGCATCCATAGGATTTCACTAGACTATATTAATGAACGATTATCCCCCTCACTAGACTACAGCATCCAGATGGTTTGGGCTTGTCTGTTTCTTGGATGGATTCCATCTCATGTGTGAGTAGTTAGTTGCCAAGGCATCTAATCTGGTTCTCAGAAGCCAGTGATGTGATTCTCAGCACAGCTCCATGCGTTCTTCAATCCTCCTGTAGCCTGCCAAAGCATGTTCTTGGGAGCAGTAGTGTCCAGAGGGTGAACAGGTGCATCTGTGTTGTTTTTTTTCATGTTGTGACTAAACACTTGACAGGAAAGCAGCCTAAAGGAGAACAATTTATTTTGAGACAGAGCTGGAGATGAGGAACACCCTGTGGTAGGGATACAGGGGAAGCTGGTGACATTCCATCCATGAAAAAAGAGAGTGAACTACCATGAGGCCAGGCCCACACCCAGTGGCCCAATTCTACTACCAATGTTCCACTTCCTAAAGGTTCCATAACCTTCCAGAACAACACCAGCGGTTGGGAACCAAGTGTTCAAACCCATGAGCCTAAGGGAGACAGTTCGTATTCAAAGACAGCGTCATAATAGCACCTTTCAAATCTGTGCCTTTATCATAGCCGTTAATTCCCCAATGGTCAAAAGAAGTCCTAAAGCCAAACCAGGTTTAAGGTTACCAGTGACAATAACATTGAACACTGAAAGGAAAGAATCAGGATGCAGAAAAAAGACGGAATAGTCAAGCTGTTCACATTACATAGGTGCAGATACATCAGCTATGCCTCAAACACAGATCATCATGTCTCTCTTTTTCAATGCTGTAAGAAAACGCCTGAGTAAGCAAAGTAAGGCAGAAAGGACGTGTCTACAGAGTAGCTGGAGCTGTGGAGGCAGGAGCACGAGAAAGTGGTAGATGGACCGAAAGAAGAGAGGTACTCCCACATTACAGGAGAAGAGGAGAAGGAAGCCACTCAAGGGGAAGAAGGGAAATTTGCTGAAAGCAAGCTGTGTGTCACACGATGTTCAAAGCAGGTATGGAAATCCGTCAGGCTAGGAAAACATTTGGCACTGTATTAGAGATAAAAGCCAGGGTGGTAATTAGTAACTGGAGAAGCTGAAAGCTCTAGTGGAGACCAGAGAGCAAAGGAATGATAGGGTTGGTCCTGGGATGATTAGAAGATCTATAGTCTCCTGAAAAAGAGCTGCCTCCTTAGCATTAAGCATGGAGGCATCTCTGAGTGGTGCCATGGAAAAAAGATGAGGTCTCAACAGGAGTGTGCAAGGCTCTGAGGGAGTTCCTAAGGTCTTGCTGTGAGTGAGGTATCCTTGTCAAAGGCCCTGGAAAGTCCAAAGGCCTTCTCCTTTCTTGAGAACTTTCATGATGTTGAGAGTGGAGGAATTTACAAGGACTCTGGCACGTGTCCTGAGGAAACTGCATGGTGATCTGAGCAATGATGTGTCCAGCAGATCTGTGAAGGAGTGGGTAGAAGGTTGAGATGGAATACACGGGCAATAGGTCATCTGCAGGCAGCAGAATCTGAGATGCACACAGCAGACTCCATGCCTTACTTTTTAAGCTATGAGTATTTTATAATATTCCCACATGGAAGTGCAATAAAATGTACACATTTTATGGTCCAGATATTCATGAATTTTCAAGAGCAAAGATCAATATAATATACTGTACTACAAAAGAGGAAAAGAGAAAAAGAATCAATTTATTACCAAATAAGTTATTTCAACATGGCAACACTCAGGCAGCTGGCAGCAGGAGAGAGGGGAGCTAGGAAGATTTGCAATTTTATTCACAATCAAATTCTATGATAGCAGCAGATGCTGAAAAATGGGAATGGGTTTTGTCTTCCTTTCTCTCCTTATCGTAACCTAAAAAGAGAAACCCATGCTATCCTCAGTAGTATGACCTTCTGAAACAGAGATCTGTTCTTGTTAGTTAATAGAAAATAAAACCCTTCTTTAAACGACAGATTCCTAGAAAATTGAAGTCACATTACAAACCATACAAAAACACTCCTTGCATGGTAAAAAACTATGCTATTGCAATTAACGGATTACCTAGTTTAAAATAAATGAGAACGGTATAAGACAGATTCCTAGAGAATTGAAGGCATATTACGAACCATGAAAAGCCATTATTTATGTGGTAAACACTGTAATGGGCTCTTCAAAATGTTTGTCCTGGCACTTTGAGTCTACCGATGTGCTAGCCCATTCTTGTCCTCAGATTTGCTTGTCATAGCTCCAGTTCCCCAGTCAACTGTGGTCTGCAAAATGCTAAAAGAAAATTCTAGAAATAAATGACTCAGGTTTTACATTGTGCTCTATTCTGAGTAGTACTATGAAATCCAGGCTATTCTGCTCCATCCACTGAGAATGTGAATAAATGCCTGGCCCAGAATGCTTATCTGTGTACATCACCTGCCCACCAGTCACTAAGCAGCTGACCTTGACATGGGATTACAGGATGCATTCAAGTCCCCTTATTTTCTTTAATAATGACTCTAAATATAAGAGCAATGTGATGGCAACTTTATTATAGTATGTTGTTCTTATTGCAATATTGTAAGGTTAATGTTATTTCTGCTGATCTCTTGTTTTTCTTAATTTATACATTAAACCTTATCAGAGGTATGTCTAGAAAAAAAAAAACGATCTATGAAAGGCGCTGCACTATACAGGGTTATGGATTTGTTAGGCTTGGTATGTGGAGAGACCTTATGGTACAAAGGACTTTGTACATATGACCAAGTTAAGGATTCTAAGATGGGGAGACAATCCTGAGCCACCTATGTGGACTGGCATTGTTGTGGCCATGTCATGACTCCCAAATAAGACCACAGAGCCCATATCTGATGCAAGCACAAAGAGGGTTGGTGATTACAAGTCTAGGCTTGGGCCAGCTCTCAGCACTCTGGTTCAGTGGGTGAAGATCAGCCGTGAGCCTGCACAGTGAAGGGATTTAAAGTTAATAACCCACAAGCAAGGAACTTCAAGCCTTTGCATTTCAGAATTGGGTAAATGTATCGGCTATAGTTCTAAGGGAATTTCCATTAGCAGTTTCAAGGACATTTGGAGCACCACAGATATTGTTTATAAAACTTTCTATGGGTTGGTGTGTCTGGGTGGAGTTGCCCTGACCGGGGCCCTGAGCCATTTGGGGCCATCTGTGGTTGTTTTTAAAACTTTATGGAGCTGAGTAGAGCTAAGTTCATCCCTTGGCCAAGTTCTGTTTAAAATGGAGTTCTTTTTAAAAATGGGATTTGTCCTGTTCTCGTCAACATGGGCCCTAAAAAAATTAAAGCGGGAGAAAGAGAGGAAAGTTAAAATCAGGGAAGACAAAAGATGCAACACTACCAGCCTTGCCAATGGAGGATGCAAAGAGGGCCACTTGCAGCGCCAGACCTGGGATACAAAACAAAGCATGCCGCAGACTCTCCAGATAGAACAGTCATGTGGACATACAGATTCTAGCTCAGCAAAGCCCACATTGGACTTTGGATGCTAACCCTGAAAATAATATGTTTTGTTATAAATGGAGCAATAATTCTGTTCTTTATATAAACTGAGATTCGGGGTCTGGGTAAGTGTGTAAACACTTACAGGAATTTTCCAGATCTTATTTAGTGTGGGTAGGATGTAGCTCATATGATAGAGTTGCTCTAACATCATGTAAACAGTGTGATGGTACATGTCCATAATCCCAGCATTTGGGAGGTGGAGACAAGAGGACCAGAAGTTCAAGTCTGTCCTTGGCTACATGATGAGTCTGAAATATATGAGATCATGTTTCAAAATAAATTATTTTGGTTGTAGAACGAAACTTTTTGGTACAAGACCAGGCCACTCATCAGAGGATACCCAGCACCCTTGACCCCCATACATGAATGCCAGTGCCTTATCCAGTAGCATTTTAATAATCAGGCATGTCCTCCCACACAAAAATTTGAAGATGGAAGTACCCTTCAGATAAGCAAGGAGATTAGCTAACATTAGGATTTGAGCTCTGATCTAAACCTAGTTTCAAAGACACTTTCCAGGTACCCAACAGCCTCAAATAATAGATCAATAGCCTACTGGAATGCTGGTCAATCAATAAAGATTCCCAAATTGATTTCTTAAAAGCTCTTCCTTATGAGGCCCTTCCTGTCCCCTGTTCCTGAAGGCAGAACTGAAGCCAGAGGCTGCCTTTAATAATGAAAGTCACCATAGGCAATAGCCATCAGGTTCCCAAGGAGACATCTTAATAAAATCCCCAGTTACTATAAAATTTACCAGAGGGGAGAATTGGTGTAGTTAAAATAACAAAAGGAATGCTTTTCCCCTGCTGTGGATTTAGGGCATGTGCACGGCAGGGGTTTTTTACCTAAGGCTTCCTCTCTCCACAGTCATCCCTTAGTATCTATAGAGGTGGGACAAGCTGAGCATGTTAAGATTCCATCTCACAACCGATGCTGTCACAGATACCACTTGGGGAGCCCCAACAGGGCATTCTAATGGAACATCCAGAAAGGAACTGTGGAATTCTAAGAGTCAGGCACACTAGGAGTCTAGTCAAGAAAGCCCTCTTCTTTGGGAGAAGTGGGGGAGAGGGTGAAGGCTGGAGGCAAGGGAAGGAAGGCATGCTTCCTTCTTGAAGCGCAGTGTTGTAATTAGCCGCTCACCAGGGAGACTAGGCACCCACACATCGCACTTGAGGCTGTCTGTCCTCAGGGGAGACTGCCAACTGCGATGTGAGGGTCGGGATGGAGAAGGGTGAAATGGCTCATTACAGAACTGTTCTGTACACGGGGGTGGGAAGCTCTAAGCCTCGTGCTACTTAAGAACATGAGTTGGTCCTTACCAAGTCAAGGGATGTTCTTTTTTGGTGAAGGGGAAAGTATGATGAATAGTCTCTCAAGTTAAAAGAGTAGATAATTGCTGCATAATTAGACCACACTTCACCCTAGGGTTCGCTGAAGGCACAACCCAATTCAAAGGCTGAGAATGGGGTGTTCTTCCTTCCTGCCTGCATGATGACGGAGAAGTCAGCAGCTAACTTCCCCAGCTATTTCCATTCTTTCTTTGCTTTCACACTCCTTTAGTTTAAGTAGATTTATTTGCCAAGTGGATCAAAAGCCTTCCTAGATGGAAATGACCCCTCATTATTGGTGATTCAGTAGGCCCCCCAAAGAGGGCCTTAGCAGAACTGACAATGATGGCATATTGTGAAACCTGTGACAAGGATTCAGAAATTACTCTTTATCAGCATATATCTAGTGACTCAATTCTCCAAGTTAATTTAATAGTAAATAAATAATTTCTGACAAATCTCTGTGGGCTGTGGGCTTCTGGTGTTATGTTCAAAGGGAACTGATGTTCCCAGAAAAACAAAACAAAACAACAAATTTGCATCTGTGATAAAGAGCCACAAAGCTGAGTGAAATTCAGTGATTGTTCTGAATTTGAAAGCTGCAATTTGACAGCCAAGTTCCACTGGACTATATATTTAGCCCCGTAAATGGCCATTCATAGCCCACTCCTGTGTGTGATTAATATCCTTGTGACTCTTGGGTAAAATATTTTTGACTATGCAAAAAGGTCCCCACTTTTCACCAACCAAATGGCTAAGAATGTCATCAGTAACATTTGAGACCTATAGCAGGGATGTCCCCACCTTTCTGTAACTATCTATCTGATGCTTCCGCCAATGTAGTCTTACATCTTCATTTGTGATTTTCTTGGTTCTGTAACTATAAAGACCTAATGGAACTTATCATACTCTTTGAGATAACCTGAATTTGTGTTCCTAGTCTGTGGTCATTCTTATTTGGCTCAAAAGTAAACTGTCTTTTATTCTTTTTGAGGAGCACTGTGTTTTAGATTTGACATCAGCAATGTAGAAAAACTCGGGAGCCTCTATTGGGCTTTCAACTTAATAATTGAATTTATACCCTGGCGTAAGGGGCATTGTTTGCTGGATCACAAGAAGTGTACCAAGGTCTTCCCTCTGTGCCCCTTGACAAGAGCTATGCTATGTCTAGAATCGCAGATGAAGATGTGACATATGTCACTGCTGTGAGTCATATTTTACACCCCACGCACCAAAATTAATACGTTAAATCCCAAGGCCAGCTGTGATAAAGTATGTCTGTAGTACCAGGTGTGTGAGAAGCTGAGGCAGAAGGATCATCTGAGCCCGGGAGTTCAGAGATAGCCCAGGCATGATGGTGAGACCCCTCTACTCCAATCATATTTTCACATACACATATGTACACCACCACTACCATCACCATAGTCATAATAAAAGAATTAAAAATGCAGAAATATATAACATAAGCCACATACTCTTCTAATGAAGAATTATCCTTCGAATAATATAGCACAAAAAAGAATAAAGAGACAGAAAATATCTATATTATATTCTTTTCATATGTAAGGGGGAAAAATCCTGCCTCTACCAAATGCCTGTGTCAGATAAAAGGAAAATCTAAAAGGTCCTACTGGAAGAAGAGAAAACCAAAATGCAATTTCAGAATTAAAATTGCACTGGAGGTAGCGGCAGACCCAGAAAAGCCGGATTTGTCTTATGGGGGGAAAGTGTAAATTGTTCTGGAACAAAGAGAAGAGAAGAAAAATGGAAATTTGAGAAACAAGTTATTAGTTACAAAACAAAACAAAAATGAGCCCCAAATCCGATTTCAGATCTGTGTGTTCTTAAACAGAAAATGGGCTCAAGCTAAACAAGACCACAGAATTTCAATAGAACAGGAGCTTCCTGAGTGAGTCCACCTCCCAGAATATACCCGGATGGGATGGACTCCTCCATCCAAAGGAGCTCTAATGAAGGGGAATTCTGCACTCATTAATTCTTAAGTCGGTGTTAAAAATGAAAAGTTCTTTTTACATAGCCCTGTGGGAAAGATAAGAGACCCAGTAAGAAGGGAAAATTACTCTAAATTAAGTCTTCAGATAGACTGTTTAAATGTCAATGTGGGGATGAGTAAAAGCAGAAAGGATGATAATGACCTTATCGGTCTGTGGATATGGCTCAGTTGGTACAGTTTTTGCTGAGCATGCAGGAAGCTCTGGCTTTGACTCTATCCCCAGCACCACATAGAAACTGAGTTCTGGTTTATGGTCCCAGTTGTTAGGAGGTAGAGGAAGGAGGATCAGGAGTTCAAGGCCATCCTTTGCTACTTTGTGAGTTCAGGGCCAGCCTGTGCTAGAAGAGACCTTGTCGAAAATGTCATAAGCATATAAACTGACCTACATTATCACACATGGAAGATAGTCTCAGATATGCCAGGATTTTGAACATAGAGCAATCACACCATTTCCATAGATAACTAAATGAATGCACAAGCACTATAACTGTGAAGAAATTAATAAAATTGAAAACGTAGAGGGGGAAGAATGGAGGCAAAGTAAGCAATCATGAAGTTACAGTCTAGTAGTATTTCTAACCATTTTTACGTAGTAATTAAGGTGGTGTACTAGCTGCTTTTCTCTAGCTGTGATAAAAGACATGAGCAAAGGCAGCCAAGGGAGGAAGATGATTTGGAATAAGGCTCCAGAGAAGGGGTTCATAATGGTGGAGAAGACAAGACAGCCAGAGGCCAGTGTGGTGGGAGCAAGAAGCTGAAAGATCAAAGCTTCAATGTGAAGAAGAGGAGAGAGCTAACTGGAAGTGGGGTGAGTCTACAAACTCTAAGACCTCACTCTTATTGAAGCACTTCCTCCAACAAGGCTCCACCTCCCAAAGGTTCTACACCCCTGCTGCACTCTGCTATCACCAGGAAGCAAGTGTTCGAATTTCAAACCCATGGACAACATCTCTAGTCCACACCATCACAGAAGCAAAACGTTTAGAACTCTAAGAAAAAAATAATTGAAAGATTCATAATTTATTAATAATGATAATATAGTAATAGCCTAAGATTTAAGGGGTACAATCATTGCAAGGTAGGCTATTATTGACTTAGAAATGGAAAGTACTCGGTGAAAGTGGAATTGGTTACATCTCTTTGTATTTTTTCTGATTGCCAAGGAGAGATATGTTACTACATCAATTTGGAGACTAGAAAATCAAGCTATAATTGCCACTGTTTCATTAGCCTGCATGTTTAGAGTGTTGGGAGCTGCTTGTTAAGTGCAATGAAGGCAGATTCCAGCTAAAATCAGCTTACATTAATTGTGCCAAGTAAAGGGTTTCACTATCCCACTTCTGTTCATGAATGTAATGTATTTTGATCACACCCATCCACTACTGCCTTCCTCCAATTCCCTCAGTGTCCCCACCCATCTCTTCCCAAATTCACGTCCTACACTATGCTAGTTACTGATAACTCCCAGATGTCTGACCGAAGTCTCACTTGTTAGAGGTCGTTCTTTGCTGACACACCAGGGAATCTGTGTCTTTGCTTCCATTGGCTTCATCAGCTCAAGCCACCTTCCTCTGGCTTAAGCTGGTAACACTGTTCCACTAACCTCTCTGAAGTTACAGGGGCTACATCAGAGAAATAACCTGCTTCCTAAGGACCTTGTAAGAAGACTGATCAGCCCAATACCGGGGTGACCTCTTTATGTCAAAGCCCTTAGTGACATCTTTAAAATCCCTCTTTAAAATAGCAACACTTATCGTAGACCCCCAGAGTTAGGATGTGGACCTCTTGAGGTGGGAGAGCATGTATTGCCAGCCAACGTATTGTGCAGCCATAGCTTATTCGGCCAGTCCTGCTGATTTGGCATTTGCATAACTAGTTTTAAATTAATAAATAACATATGCTACACCAGCCTGTGCAAACTGAATATTTCCAGAGGGCAACTTTCTAAAATTGGAATTCTAAGTCAAGGGCTGTTTTCTGTTTTTTGTTTTTGTTTTGTTTTACTTTTTTTTTCAATACCCAAACTCTTGATTTATTGCTGAATTTCCTCCCAAAAGGTCTCAACCCATCTGAAAATGCTTGGTTTTGTGCGTTAGGTACCAGAAATTAGATATCTACATTTTATTTTTAATCATAATACTTAACAATTTGATAAGTACAACTAGTATATTATTGCACTAATATTAATTTCTTAATGACTAATGAACCTGAAATGGTTTTTAGTTGTATTTTGAAATAAAGAGTCACAAAGGATAGGCAAAATGGCTGAATTGGTAAAAGCATATGTTACCAAACTCAAGACCTGAGTTTGATCCCTGGAACCCACACAGTGGAAGGAGAGAACTCCTTAAAATTGTCCTCTGACCTCCATATGAATGCTGTAGCATGGTCATGTATGTGTCTTTGCATACACTTTGTAAATATTATTTTTAATTTAAATAGAAAATTCCTGAACAGAATAGAATCTCTCCTGACACCATTAAAATGTAGCAGCTCCATCTTTTATTCCAAAGCCGTAATTCTGAAGCTGAACAAACCCCAGATCCTATTAACCAGCCTGCTGAGCTGTTTCTTATCTAGAGACTCAATGCCATTCAGAAAAACTCCATTCTCTGTGCTTGGAACTGTCGAGGCTTGCTGAATTGGAGCAGATGAATTTGAAACAAGTTCAGTGTCACTTCCATCAAGGATTAACTCATATTTCTGGGTTTGAGATAGCAAACAAGCAATACTTGGCCTCATGTGAACCCTGAGGATATATTTTTCAGACTTCAGTAAGAGGTCCATCTCGAGTCATTACACTAATGAGACAATGCGCACATTCAAGCCTCTGGTCTCTCGCAACAGTCCCAGTAGTGATGTAGTGTTCTACACAAGTATAGAGAGCCAGAATGGGGTGGAGGAGCAGATCTCAGCTCCTCACACTCATCAGCCAGACTGACTTCTACACTGATGGCATGGAAGGCCCTCTGGAGGTTCTTCTGGACCTTCACAATAACCGCCCATATCATTAGAGTCCATGTGGCTTCTAACCCCATTTTTCCAGACCAGGTGTTCCTAACATTGCTCTTTTCTCTTTGTTCATTCTCCAAGTTGGTATTTATCCACTCACTCCTTTGGTTGGTGACCATTGCCTCTAGTCACAGTACTGAGTCTTGCACAAAGCTGAAGGACATTATATCCTTTGATCTAAGTCTAGAATAGAAATACAAATGTCACTAAAGGTGGGGAATCTTAAAAGTTTATTTATTGAGCTAAGTTGGGAAGGGTGTGAGGGCAAAAGGAAGAGTATGTAATGGGTGTAGAAGCACAGTTAGGTTGGAAGAGTAACTTCTAGTGCTCTTTAGTATGGTGAGATGGCCATGATTGACAACAAATATCCCAGAATAGCTAGCAGAGAAGAATATGAATGTCCCTCACCCAGTTATAAGGCCCAAAGTGATGGACATGCCAATAATCCTGACCTGAATTTTCCACAGCATATACATGTCACATGTTGAAATGTCACACTATGTACAAAATATATACAGTCACTGTGCACCCATTTTTAAATGTCACAAAAGCATTAACCCTCTTAATAAAAGACAAACATATATTTTAAGTTTATTTTCTTCTTAAATTTTTCTGGTATTTTCTGGTAGGGGGATTATGTTACATTGCAAATGTCATGCCTACTAGTTTAATAAAAACGTTGATTGACTGAAGGCAGACAGGATGTGTGGGTGGAGCTACCAGACCAGGAAAATTCTGGGAACAGGAAGAACAGAGCAGAAATGCCACAGAGAAGCCTTTTTTCTTTTTATTGACTTAAAGGGCTTAAGACCCTCAAGAGGAGGACAAGGCTATGGTCTACTGAGGCCATTTTATGAAATGTTAGTCTGGAACCAGCATTGTCAGAGCCAGCAGAGGCCGAGTTGAAGTTTCAGCTTCTTCAACTAGAAGGGAACACAGTGGTTCAAGATCCCAACAGACATATATATAGATAACCACAGTTAGGAAAGATTCCGTTTAAAATATAGTGTTCTTACCATACATAGATCATAGATCACATATTTACCAACATAGACTGCAAATATTTTACTTATCATTTCGGGGCTATAAAAAGAGTGTTGGGGTCAAAAAAACAACTCCTTCTCTTTCCCCCTCCCATCTCTCTCCCCTCTCCTCTCTTAAACTGCTTAGGCTCAAATCCATTCAACAAATGGTCTTTTTCATTTTATTCCAGGATGATTGTACTCTTTCTATTGTGAGATGTGCTTCAATTGGTTGGGACAATTTCTATTTCCCTAGAAAATCATCTTCTCATTCAGTGCACTCAATTTCCGTGATTGTTGTATTTTAGGAAATGTCTTTTATCTTAAATGATAATTTATTGTCATCATTATTTTCCCATTATTTTTGTGCAATGTAAACATAGTTACTTCTGCATGCTTTAGTCTGATTTTGCCCGTTTGTCCTTGTATATCCAGTTGTTCATTATTCTAGGGTACATGTGTTTATTCTGAGACTAAAGCAACAATATTTACACTCTTCTGTGAGACTGTCTAAAGAAGTCAAAGAATGATAATTTTGTACAAAATTCATACTAGCTAACCTGCATGTAGAGACTAGAATGATTTCAAGTTTTATTATCTGGATGAGTTAAAGCCAGAAGAAACAGTGACACGCTGTTGAGTAAGAATCTTTCTTAGGGGTCTGGAGAGATGGCTCAGTGGTTAAAAACACTGGCTATTCTTGCAGCGGACGCAGGTTCAATTCCCAGCACCCGTATGACAGCTCACAGACATCTGAAGCTCCAGTCCAGGGGATCTAATGTCCCTTCATTTCATTTACCTCGTTATGTCTACCAAACAGACCATCTTCTACAAAGCAAATCATAAAAAGCTTTTAGTGAAACCAAGTTGAAGATCATAATTGTTTTTAAAGTCTCACACTGTACCCCAGCTAGCTTAGAACTCATTATGTATCACAGGCTGGCTAGGAATTCATGGTAATCCTCCTGCCTCAGCCTCTCTAATGCTGGGGTTATAGCGTGAACACCCTGCTTGGACAAATGTCACATTTTTAATCCACCTGTGTACTTACTTTGTAGAACAAGTCATTAGGAAGGAAATTCAAACTTCAGTATTCTTTAGTTCAATTTCTTCTTATTCATTAAGACTTCACACTATAAAATAATAATGAACCTAGTATTATGTGCCCTCACCTCACCTCACAATGATCTGATGACAATGAAGACTTATATAGTCACTAGTCACGGGCACTTCTCACTTTCAAGGTCAAGCTTGAAGCATAAAGAAGAACCTTCTGGTAGAGCACGCAGGGCAGGTAGACTGCTTTTCTAACACTCACCACAGCAGCTTGCTGGTTGTTTCCTGGAGGCTGATTTGATGCAGTGGCTGGTCCTCCACCTGATGACTCTGGGATCAAATCCCCCACTAGCTTGTACAGCCAACTGAGCGTGTGACCAAGTGGAAGGGAAATGGAGATGGGAAGTCAGCTTTTAGCTGGTGGTGACATCATCATTTAACCTTAACATTTTGTTGCCAGATGTGTTCTCCAGCTTGCTTAGTTGCAAAGACTCTATGAAGTGTCATGTCTCACATGAACATGTAAAGACGGAGGAAGTAGCTGGACATGCACAAGCACCAACAGTCTCTTCCACTGGTGGTCCACAGTGTGCTTCAAACTTAGTTGAGCAGATCTAAGTAAAATTATAGAACAAATCAACAATCTTGGTGCATTACTGGCTTTTCAGAATCATCCAAACTTAAGAAATGACAGAATATAATTAATGTGAAAAAATATTTAAGATCTGTGTGCATGTGTACATGCATGTGTGTGCAAGTGTCCTTCAAGGCCCAAAGATGGCATTAGTTATCCCAGAGCTGAATTTGCAAGTGACTGTGAGCCACCCATTGTAGATACTGAGATCTGAACTCTGGGCATTCTGTAAGGACAGCAACTGCTCTCAATGGCTAAGCCATGATCTCACCAACCCATGTGTGGTGGTTTGGAAAAAAAATGGCCCCCAAAGGGAGTAGCACTATTAGGAAATGTGGCCTCATTAGAGTAGGTGTAGTCTTGTTGGAGAAAGTGTGTCACTGTAGAGATGGGCTTTGAGGTTTCCTATGCTCAAGCTATGCCCAGTGTCACAGTTCACTTCCTGTTGCCCGCTGATCAAGATGTAAAACTCAGCTACCTTTCCAGCACTATGTCTGCCTATATGTCACCATGTTTCCCACCATGAATATAATAGACTAAATTTCTGAAACTGCAAACCACTCCAATGAAATATTTTTCTTCATAAAAATTGCTGTGCTCATAGTGTCTCTTCACAGCAATTGAAACTCTAGCTAAGACACCATGCTAAAAGATTTTAAGTGGGGGGAGAGGGGAGCAAAAGAAAAAGAAAAAAACAGCCTACATCTTAATATCTCCCGGACATAAATAGTTCACAAAACTGCTATAATATATATAATTATATTGAATTTCAATGACAGGAAAATGTATCTCCAATCAGGAGGGTCGTGAAATATAATTAAATGTGCCCTATATATATAGGAGTCAGATAAGCCTCTTCCTTTTCCTATGTTTTTCAGAGGTGGATAAAATGTCTCAGTTTCCACCACTGTATCTTGCTGCTCTACTTTGGGAGTTTTCTCCTTAAAGTGAATAAAAATTGTAGTTTTTTTATATAAAGATTCTGGCTTTCTTCCATAAAATGGCTGTCGAGACCACTGGCCCCTGGGCTACTCAGTGTGTACCACTATCTAGGACATGTATTCTGGGTCCTGTCATTTTTCTTGAAGAAATAAATGCTTTTGGAGTGCATAAAGATGATTGTGTAAACTTTGCATTGCATGCCTGCCTCCCTTTGAATGTGCAGGTGTTCAAGCAATATCATTTTATTCTAAAATGCCATTCTCAGAACCTTCTTTGTTAAGTCTGCACATAGATTTCCCATGTGCCCCATATGGTATTCATGAAAAGATTTGTTCTTGTTACAGCAGTTTTGGGCTCCTCCCCTTCAGTTCTGCCATTCTGCCCGTTATTTGCTTCTGAACCCATGGTTATCTCATTCAACAACTTGCATCAGACCTGAGGCTGCCCATGTCATTCTGCAGTTTGGGGGGGAAGGGAGGAGTCTCAGTTCTTTGAGCCTATTGTTCCTTACATCATTCAGATTATTAAGAGGCTTATATCTTTTAAGAAGTCTATATAGTTTGGGGGGGTTGTTTCTTATGTTTTTAGCAGCTTGTGATCTTTAGAGCCACTGCCTTTTAATAAAGATGTTTCAGCCATTCATGTGACAAGTCTATCTTCTCTACCTCCTTTTCTACAAAGATTACATATTTTGGTTTTTAGTTCCTCTGGTATAATCAATATTCTGATGTTGTTCTAGAGGTTACTTTGATTCCTACAAAACATTTGCTCAAAGATTTTCTTCTTTCTGTTAGTGAAAATGAGAAAGCTGTATTTATTGGTTATCTGTATTTTAAAAGTTAACACTTAAGCATGTGTTATAAACTAATCCTCCCACCTCCCAGACTTCTTTAATGCTATGTAAAATTTTAACTCATGTTTTTAAAAATATTTGCTTTTTATTCATTTAATTCTCTCTGTGTGAGTGGATGTGTGTGTGTGTGTGTGTGTGTGTGTGTGTGTGTGTGTGTGTGTTTGTGAATACAGTGCTCACAGAGGTCAAAAGAGTGCATAGATCCTTGGAGCTGGTGTGCAGGTGGTTGTAAGCTGAGGTACATGAGTTCCTGGGACTGTATCTGACAGCTGTCATAACAAGAAGTAATCCTAACAGCTGAACCATCTCTCTACCCACTCTTGAAATTATTTTAAATTTAGTGTCCCAACCACATAAAAAATATTTCTTTATTATGTAGGTTCCAAATATTCCTAGTTCTTTTGGGCTCCTATTGTTACTTACAAAATCAGAATTTTGTTTATTTAGTCATCGGTCTTTAATACTCTCTCTACTCATCTACTTTTGGGAAACCTCATACTCCACAGAGCGTCCTCGCCAGATCCCTGACTCTCGTTCTTACTAATAAGTAGACATTGCTAGTGAGATTCCCCCCCCCAAAAAAAAAAAACAAGATGAAAATGGAACTACCGCAGAACTTAAAGATACCACATTGCTGGGCTATTCATAACAATGAGGTTATGGACTTAGGCAAGGGGTCCATCAACGGATGAATAGAGTTGTATTTGAATATAAGGAAGAACAAACTGGTGTTGTGTACTAGAAAATGGATGTAACTAGAGATCATTTTATTAAATGCAGTAAGTCAGACTCCAGAAGACAATTATTGCATATTCTCTCTTATTTGTAGATTCTAGACTTTTCTATGAACACATAAAATCATTAATATACTTGGCATGAAAGCAGAAGTGTGATCGCCTGGCCATGTAGAAGGAACTAGCTGAGTGAGGGAATGAGAGAGGGGGAGGAAAGGGTGAGTATGAACCAGGACAAGACATCGTTTTGTGTGAGTGCCTTAGTGAATCCCATCACCATAAACAATGAACATATATGAACTACATTCAAACTTATAAAATTATATGATATAATTTTTCATTGAAAATTTATTTTAAGATTAAGATGTGTATGCCTATCACAGCTATTGTAAATCTTTGACTTTCTATCCTGTGAGATAACAACTTTGTATTTCCTGCCTTTTTTACAGTTCTCACTCTACCCAAACTGTGTCTTTAGAAGGCTTATTTCTCTGGTTTTGTTCTTCGGGCATTGCTGGTTTGTCGTTGCTTTGTGGACAGTATTGCTGGGACGTATACTTTTTTAGGTCTTATGACCCTGAGAAGTTTTTTGTTATCTGAGCACATGAACAGCAACTTCAGTAGACAACCTCAAGCTATAAGATTTCTCCTGCCATAATTTTATAAATATAATTTCATTTTCTGATACTATCACAGGAAAACTTAAAAAGCTGACTGAAATATTTTCTCTTATAGAAAAAAAAATTTATTTAGTAATTGTATAGTCAGGATTCTCTAGAGTAACAAAACATATAGAATGAGTCTTTTCTCATGCATATGTATATATATGTATACATATATGTGTAGGTGTGTATATATGCTCATATATGTGCATATATGTATATACATATATATACATATGTGTATGTGTATGGCTTTTATTGTTTTACTTTAAGACTAAAGGTAGAGAGACTGGAGAGATGAATCAGCAATTAAGATATATATGTATATATACACTTACACGTACATATAAATATATGAAGAAAGAGAAAGGAGATCTGTTAAAATGACTGACAGACTGTGGTCCAGCTAATCTAACAATGACTAGCTATGAACAAAAAGTCCCAGAATCCAGTAGTTTCACAGTCCATGAGGCTTAGTTGGTTTTCATTATACAATGGATTCCTGCGAAGTAGTGTCTGTCTAGTGAAGGAATGGACATGATATCAAGATGAGAGCAAGCAAGAAAGAGCAAAAGCTTCCTTCTTTCACGTTCTTACACAGGTTTCCTGGGAAGGCTTGGCCCAGATTAGCGGTGAGTCTTCCCACCTCCAAGTCTCGATTAAAGGTGTCTCTTCCTACCTCAAAGATCTGAATTAGAAGCAGATCTTTCCACTTCAGATTAAGCAAACATGCCTCACAGGTGTGTCCTCCATTTGGGGCTTTTAGTTAATTCCAAATGTAGTCAAATTCATAATGAAGAATAGCCATCACAAGTATTCTATTTGTATACTTTTTAAAAGATGCATTTGTTTTTGTTTTATGTGTATGAGTGAATACACATGTGTGCGCCTGGTGCCTGTGGAGGCATCAAAAGGAGGCATCAGATCCCTTGCAACTAAAATTACAGATGATTCTGAGCTGCCATGTAGGTGCTGAGAATCGAACCTACGTCCTCTGCCAGGACAGTTAGTGTTCTCAATTAACAAGCCATTTCTCAAGCTCCTCTATTTTTCTTTTTAAAGCAAATGAAAAGTATAAAACATACCTCCCCAGCAAAACCCAGTCTCCCTCAGTATACTCACAGAGAGACTTTGCTTAGGTCTGGGAGCATTTTCTTCTGCCAAGCCTTAAACCATTGCCTCAGCTCAAATCATTTAGTTCATTGGATCAATAATCCAAACTCCCTCCTTGTTTTTACCTTATCATCCATTCCTCTTCACTCCAGGGGCTGATTCATGCATTGACACTCAGCCGACCGGAAAGCTTCCTGGTCAACCTCTAAATGTAATTCTCTCGTTGCATTTTTAACTCCAGGATTCTCTGACCCTTGCCTCCCCAACCCATAGTCCTTTGATTTCATCATTTAACCTTTTCATGGTTAATTTATAATAACACTCTGTAGGGTTAATCTAAATCATATTTAAAGCACCAAACTATAACTTATTTAGCTTTATCAGTTATTGTTGGCATATCATTATTCTGAGATAGGGTCTCATAACCCACACTGGCCTGAAGCTTACTGGATAATGAAGGCTAGCCTCAAACTCATGCCCCCACTGCCTCTGCCTCCTAAGAACTGGAGTAAAGGTGCATGGCATCCTTTCTGGCTTAAGTTAAATAATTCTATTTTGTCTTATTTAAACGTGTCCTGTTTGCTTTCATATATGATTTCTGAAGCCTGCTCCACATCTTTCTTAAAACTGACTTTCCTCTGACTGTTACTATTATCTCTTTCCATAACGTTCACCTGTAATTCATTGCCACCAAATTCCTCTCTTATCTTCTTCTTAAACTCTTTCAGATATAGAATTAGTTGATATGTCAAGCTGGTCCAGAGACCAATATTTTCTACAAAATTGACTACAGTGCAGTCAAAGAGAGGGTGGAGGAATTACATGAGTACAAGGGTCAAGATCATGGTGGGGAAACCCACAGCAACAGATCACCGGAGCTCACTGACTGACTGACAGCTGGGGCCCTCTGAGTGCGGATGACAGTCTAATGGCACGGGCAGTGTGCAGCCTCTGGCAGTGGGACCAAAATTTATTCCTAGTGCCTGAACTGGCTTTTTGGAGCCCATTCCCTACAGAGGAACACCTTGCTCAACCTTGATACTGGGGGGAGGGGCTTGGCCCTGCCTCAGCTGGATATGCCAGAGTGTATTGACTCACCCTGGGAGTCCTTACCCTCTCTGATGAATAGATGAGGAAATGAAGTGGGGGAAGCTGGGGAATAGCTGGGAAGAGGGGAAGGAGGGGGGAACAGTGGTGGGTGTGTTATATATATATGTAAATCCCAAGACAACAGGTAAAGTTTAGCTACCTAGAGAGACATCTGTGTTTTTCTAAAGACATCCTGAACAAGGGTGTCACGTACAGCAGATGATCCCAGACTACTTAGGGCCAGAAGAGTTTTAGTTTATTAGTCCTCTTTCACATCCCGAAGTTTAAACCTGATAAGATCACCTTACAGTTTCACTTACACAAGAAAAAGTCTTAAGATAAAAATAACTGTGTGGACAGGAGAGATGGTCCAGAAGTTTTGAGCACTAGCTATCCTTTCAGAGGATTCAGGTTCAGTTCCCAGCACCCACACAGTGACTAACAACGTCTAACTCCAGTTCCAAGAGAACTGACATCTGGCTGTTCATCCATGAGGTCTCAAGCCCAGCTGATGGGTGGCAGAGCCTAGGTTGGGACATAGGGCTCTTTGAGTTTGTAGAGAGCACAGCTTACCTGCCATGCACCCCCCCCCCCCCACGCCAACTATGTGAATCTGATGAATGCTTTGCTTTCGGGACTCAGCTGACAAATTAGATTAGGCTGCAAACCTCCAGCTGTCTCTGTGCCGCAGCAGCACAGACTCAGCAGGCATCTCAGTGAAAATTAATTGCTAAAAGTCAATGACAATCACCAAGAGCTGATAAAACCAACTTGTAATATTGCTGTTCAAAACTAACAGATTCTAAAGTTAGAACTCCGTCTGAGGCCCGAGATAGAGATATCTTCTTTTAGGACCATTTTCTGTTTTGCTATTTATCTAATTAAGTATATTTGCTATCTTGAAGAACAGCTGCCCTATCGCTGCTTTCAGACTATTCCCCTTTATTAAGTTGGGCCCTGGGAATACATGATATTCATATTCAGCCCAGGAAAAAAGCTGAGAACTAAGGCAGGCTAATAAGCCTTGGGAGTCTCTCCAGGCCCACTTGTTGTGGTTGAAATTACATTGATGAGGTGGTTACCTTGCACCGGGCTTTCCCCATAGCTACCCAGACCTTTGGCCACTGCAGATCTTAGAGACATTTGCTGGAAGTGAGTTTGACCCAGAGGTAGTGAAGAATATTGGAACACCAATCCAAGTCACAGCTGGACTCTCATAGTCCACCTGCCTTTATCAGCCTGAGGTCTCAGTTTGGTTCTTTGTATAGCCACGTTTTCATTTTTCATTGGTAAAATAATGTTTAAATCTAACCCATGAGCTTAAACACGAATGTATATATACACATGTGAGTTCTTGAGAGTCAAGCTCTAAACTAAAGCTGGTTCCCATGGAGACTTAGACTCCAATACTCTCTGGGAATGCTTTGGCCATTGGAAATCATCTCAGTTAGCAGATTTTCTTGCGTTTCTTATTCCCATGGCTTCCTAATAAAAGCCAGTAGCCAGAATCAAAAGAATGGGAAAATATTCAAATTGTTCAAGACCCACCCCTTCTGGTGTAAGATAAAAAATTTATCAGCCTTTCTTCTGGTTAAGGGACAGTTTCACCTAGGTGTGAGACTAGTCATCCTTGTGTCTGGCCTTAGTCTGGGGCTGACTACCTGCCATAGTCCTTGACTTGGGCTAGGGCATGCCTCTGCCACTGACCTGCCCTTTCCTTTACACACTGTATGAAGCATATGGGGGTACAGATGGGCACAGATTTCCTTTGCAGATTTTAGCATGGCCGTTTCAGAAGCCACTAAGTCAGAACCTTATATTTGTAGGTCCTTGCCATCTTTATCAAAGCCTTCTTCATTGGACTTGAGGATGTTTGGGGGAAATCAGGAAAGAGAAGTATATGTCTCTACCAAGTCGCTAGATGGCTGTTGCTTCGACGGGTGGGTGGGTAAGATTGCAGAGGGCAGATATCGGGAAAAGAAAGGAAGCGGCAGTTTGCTTAAACTTGAAGGGATTGTGTCCAGCCTTCCTCCAAGCTTAAATTTCCAGTTTTCTCCACGATGGCACCTCTTCTCTCTTGTCCTCCTTGCCATTCCCCAATGCCTGTCCTTCCCCGACTACCACCCTGAGCAAAAGCTGAGTGGACCATGCCCCTGGAGTCTGTTTCTGACCAGCAATTTTAACAATTAGAAAGAGGAGCTTTCAACCCTGACCCAGGCCCTACAGGTTAACAGAAGGGTGTGAGTTTGGTAATGTGGGCCACACTTTTTCCGGTCTCTTTCACCTTCAAGGAGACCTTGGTTTGGTTTTGGTTTGGTTTGGTTTGGTTTGGTTTGGTTTGGTTTGGTTTGGTTTGGTTTGGTTTGGTTTGGTTTTGGTTTTGGTTTGGTTTGGTTTGGTTTGGTTTGTTGTTGTTATTGTTTTTAATTCTTTGGGGGGGGGGTTCTGATTTATTTTATAAAACATCTTTTACTTAAAAGAAACTCCTCCCAACCAAAGGAACAAGTCTTCTCCAGACCTGTCAAAATAAATGTGTATCGATACACCCGATTTATAAAACAAAACAACACTAGCACTTAATTGTTGCTATGTAGTATCTTTAAGACAAGGCTCTGCTGTTTAGCCCAGGCTCACTACAAACTGGCTGGGTTACCCAAGCTGGCTTTGAAGTCACAATCCTCCTGCATCTGCTACTTGAGTGCTAGGATTGTAGATAGGGGCCATGATATCCATCTTCGTTTTCTTAACCATCTATTTGTTTTAAGACTTTATTACACTTTTTATTTTTACTTATGTGTATATACATGAGTATATTTGTATCAGTGTTTGTGGAGGCAAAAAAAAAAAAAAAGGGTGTCAGATCGTCTAGAGCTGGAGGCTCATGCAGTCATGAGAACGGATGTAAGTACTAAGAACTGAATTCTGGTCCTCTAGATCAGGGAGTGCTTTTTACTGCTGAGCTATCTCTTCAGAACTGTTATCCATGTTACTATAAAATGTTCTAGGGTGAATCTACCAAAATACAATCCATAAAGCAAATTGGATGAGATATGTAAACCTCCTATGGGAGGCTAACGGCTCCTATCCTGATGAGTACTCAAAATGATTAAGACAGACTTCTTCCTGGATAAGGCAAGTCCATTAATTGCCCCCTTTTCTAAGGAGCAGTGCTATCTTGGTGTGAGAATGGGTACCTGTGTCTAACCACAGCCTTGGGATTTCCCACTTGTCAAACAGAATAACAGAAAACTATTTTGTCAGAGTTACTAAGGCCAGGAGTCCAAATACTCTAAGCTCCCTCCAGGCCTCTGGAGATGAATCCTTTCTGGCTTCCTCCAGCTTTAGTGATTCCCAGAACTTATGGATTATAGTATCCTGACTCCAGTCTCTGGTGTCTCCAGGGTGCCTGGCTTCTCCTTCTCAGAATCATACAAGAACACTTGTCATTGGATTTGGGGGTCTATCCAGAATATCCATGATAATCCCTCAAGAGCTTTAATTGCATCTGCCAACACTGCTTTTCCAAATAAGGAAGCATCCACAGGGCCAGGCACAGGGGCATGGACAGGGCTTTTGGAGGGGCATCCCTCAACACATTATAGTCATACGATAAACACCTCAGGTTTTATGGGCCATGTGGTCTTCATCACAGATGTTCAACTCTAGGGCAGCTGCAAAAGCCACTGTAGACCCCGAGGAAGCAAGGAAGCCTGGCTGCACTCCAGGAAAACTTAATTTAAGACAGCCAAGATTTGAATTTCATAGAATTTTTACACATTATAAAATATTCTCTTCATTCACCCCCCCAGACACTTAAAGATGTAAAGATTATTCTTTGTCTAGAGGTCATTAAAAACAAAGATAAAAACAAAAATAACAGGCAGCCAAATTTGTTCCATCTGACAATCATGGGTTAGAATAACAAATTATTATAAATCATTGTTTATAAAGATTTCCCATAACCTTCTCGTGAGTCTGACCATCTGTTCTCTCTTTTCATTCTTCTCTTTCTGTCTCTCGACACACATTGTGATCACCCTGTCTCCACACTCCCTATCCAACCATGTGTGGAATACTGCAATTACAAAAAAAGAAGTCATTGGTGGCAGAAAAGAGATGGCCCTAACCTGGTTGGCATGAATCTGAGCTCTGTGACTCTAAAGGGACAGGATAGGACAATGTCTCTGGAGGGACCAGAACTTTGCTGATGGAGGCAGATGAGCTGGTGATGTGGGGTGGGGCTGTGGGTGCAACAATTGTGAAAGGCCAATGCACATTTGAGAGGGAAATAGAGCAGGAAGCAGGGGGGAGGGAGGACAGAGAAAGGGTGAGGAGAAGGGAGAAGATGACTGGAGTTGTTCATGGCTGGAGAGAAAGTCGAATCCTGAGGATGCTGCTGAACTCAAGGCTTAACAGCTCATGCCAGAAGAACAGGCACTTGGAGATGTCTCAAAGCAGAGGGAAATTACACAAGGGAAGAGCCATGATCCTAGGGTGGAAGAGAAGATCCCTGGGGACAGGAAAAGTCTGCTCTTACCTGCTGAGGTCTGAGTTTTCTTTGTCTAGTTTCTAAGTTGGAGGTCGGAAGAACCTTTGCAAACCCACAAAGCTGTAGCTGGAAGGCTCCCATCCAGCGTGGGAAGTTGGGGTCAGACATGCTCCTCCAGTGTGACTTTCATCAATAAAGGAGTGGGAATAGCTCACACACGTGGGAGATAGTTGCTTCTTGTTCCTCAGCTGATGCCCTGAGTGAGGAGCAAGGTGGGATCTGGGAGCCAGAAGCAGAGTCTTTGGAAAAAGCAAAGTAGGGATCCAGCAGTGTGTGGAGAGGGCACTGCACACAGCTACAGTGTGGAGAGAACACTGCACACGGCTGCAGAGTGTGGAGAGAACAGTGCACACAGCTACAGTGTGGAGAGAACACTGCACACGGCTGCAGAGTGTGGAGAGAACAGTGCACACAGCTGCAGAGTGTGGAGAGAACAGTGCACACAGCTACAGTGTGGAGAGAACACTGCACACGGCTGCAGAGTGTGGAGAGAACAGTGCACACAGCTGCAGAGTGTGGAGAGAACAGTGCACACAGCTACAGTGTGGAGAGAACAGTGCACACGGCTGCAGAGTGTGGAGAGAACAGTGCACACAGCTGCAGAGTGTGGAGAGAACACTGCACACAGCTACAGTGTGGAGAGAACAGTGCACACGGCTGCAGAGTGTGGAGAGAACAGTGCACACAGCTACAGTGTGGAGAGAACACTGCACACGGCTGCAGAGTGTGGAGAGAACAGTGCACACAGCTGCAGAGTGTGGAGAGAACAGTGCACACAGCTACAGTGTGGAGAGAACAGTGCACACGGCTGCAGAGTGTGGAGAGAACAGTGCACACGGCTGCAGAGTGTGGAGAGAACAGTGCACACAGCTACAGTGTGGAGAGAACAGTGCACACGGCTGCAGAGTGTGGAGAGAACAGTGCACACAGCTGCAGAGTGTGGAGAGAACAGTGCACACAGCTACAGTGTGGAGAGAACAGTGCACACGGCTGCAGAGTGTGGAGAGAACAGTGCACACAGCTGCAGAGTGTGGAGAGAACACTGCACACAGCTACAGTGTGGAGAGAACACTGCACACGGCTGCAGAGTGTGGAGAGAACACTGCACACAGCTACAGTGTGGAGAGAACACTGCACACGGCTGCAGAGTGTGGAGAGAACACTGCACACAGCTGCAGAGTGTGGAGAGAACACTGCACACAGCTACAGTGTGGAGAGAACACTGCACACGGCTGTAGAGTGTGGAGAGAACACTGCACACGGCTGCAGAATGTGGAGAGAACAGTGCACACAGCTGCAGAGTGTGGAGAGAACACTGCACACGGCTGCAGAGTGTGGAGAGAACACTGCACACAGCTTCAGGGATACAGATGAGGAGAGACACCTGGGTAAGCCCAGAGAGCACAGAACAGTTAAAGCTTTTAGCCAACATTCAAATGAGATGAATCTGGGCTTGGCCTACTGGCCTACAGGAAGGCTGAAAGAGGGGAGAGCCAGAGCATTGTCTCAAAGAGATACCATGGCTGACAGGCTTGCATTTAGGCCTCAGCATTGCTGGGATTGGTTTGAATTACCAATGTTTGAATCTTTAGGTCTAATTTTTCATTTAACTTACTTGTTTATTTTCTTGGTTAATCATCTTCCTTGTTAATTGTTAATCTCTGAAGATGAACAGCTTCAGCAATGTCAGCTTCCCTCATGGCACCTCAGTCAAGGATGGTCTGTCTCTTTCCTGCTAGACCCTCAGGGCACTGAGGTTTGGGGTTTTCAGAACAGGACATTATGCTTCAGCAGCAAAAGGGGCACTCTAGTTGTTCAGATGAAGTAAAGTCAGCAGCCTACAGGAAGCCACATCAGGCCAACCTTCCTGTAGGCCACACAGTCCTAAGAGAAACACCCAAGGGATCCTACTTTGCACAATACACCTCTAACACTTGGTTTTCAGTGAGTCAGTCAACCAGCAGGCTTAGCCTTTCCCAAAGGCCTAGGAAAGGCCAGAATCCTTTCCTATGCCAATACCCATAGAGCACAGGGTCAGCCCAGCCCTTTATATAGCTATGTGAATAAGGTAGAGCCCTGCTCCCACAGAATATTTCATTTTAAGGGTATCAGTGGCCTGGCATTTGTTTCAATAGAAAAAGAAGACAGGGATAGAGAGGTGGTTCAGTGGTTAGAAACACTGCTTGCTCTTCTAAACAGTCCAATACCTAGTGTACATGCAGAGGCTCACAACTGTCTGCAACTGAAGGGGATCTTCTGGCCCCCATGGGCACTACACACATATGGCATGCAGACATATATGCAAGCACAATGTCTATACACATAAAGGGGGGAAAGTGGGGAGGGGAGGATAATACTGCCTCCTTCCTTTGGTTCTTCCCATTGGCAAACCTGGATCCTCTGTTGTTCCACGTTAATGTGTCAGAAACTGTGCAAAGGGGAACAGAGTGTGCTTAGGTGAATTTCCAGGGCTCCACTGTTGTTTTCCATGAGTGGTTTGCTCGCTCATTTGAGAATCCTCCTATGATTGGGAAGTTTCATTATTTTCCTTATTCTGAAACCACCTCTGAGGCTGGCACATCTGGTAGAGAGCCCCAGAACAACCGTCAACCAGCCTTGATAGTTTACAGTGGCCCTCAGGGAGGCGAGCGGCCTGTCCTGCTTCAGCTATCACACTTTGGGTCAATGCTGTCTCCTCACCAGCAATCTTTCCTAACTGAGGTGAGGTTGACTTTAGAAAGGACTCCTTTCATTTCTTGGCAAGGCGTTCCTGAGATTTGAAAGCACATAGTGACCATAGTGACCGTGGTGGTGGTCCTCACCTCCTGCCTGCCCATTGAGCACCCCCCCCCAATTCTCATGAGTGGTCTTGGCCATGGCCACACTTGTATATATATATGCTATTCTAATGGGAGAGGACACAGTTGAATAGTTAAGAATTCAATTGTAACTGGCCTTTATAGTAATGTTCGATTCTTTACTAAGCTTTAATTGGACTTCTACTGTGTTCTGTAAGGCCTGCTGTTGGCAGAGTTAAAGGGAGACAGACCCTGAAAATTTCAGCCTCCTGTGCTTTTGAATGAACTGGTAGACTACACCCTTCATCCAGGTTCCCACAGAACTCTGAGCACATGAGTGCTAAAGCTCTCATCTTGTCATATTATAATTAAGTGTGAAACATGCTTCTGGTTTTTCACTTAACTGTGAGGTCCTTGAGGGTCATCTCATTCATGGTCACACACCTTATCCTGGCCAAGTACCTGACGTCTAACAGAGGCTTACCGTGTCCTCTCTGTGGAGATGGATAGAAGAGGGAAGGTGAGCGGTAAATCCCTTACATTACAACTATTCAGCTGTTGTCCCTGGAATGTCCCATTGCAGGACTGAGAAATGTCAGCCCTGGGCCATTTGAGAGCCTTGTAATAGAAATAAAGGACAATTAAGACGTCAGCTGGCCTGGGCCACGTACCAAGCATCTCGGGGGGAGGGGGGGTAATGTGCTTTGCCACTGAGTTCTGGGAAGGAAGGCACTGTGTATTTAAGTGTTGGCATCTATTTAGACAAACTGGAAAACATTCTGCCACCTTGCTTGACTGGAACGGGAATTCTGCTCCTCCCTTGACAGCCAAAACAATGCCTTGCACTGCAAGATGTTTCAGATCCCTTGGCATCTCCGGCAGCTTCTTTTACGTCAGTGCAAAGGCACACCGTAGATTGTGTTTCTATGCTAACACGTTTACAGAATTCATCTTGGGATGAAACATTGGCACTCTGGAGGAGGTGATGAGAAAATGGGGGCCCTGTTACCTTGGTGCCAGTTCTCTCGCACATCACATTTTATGGAATTGCCTGGAAGATCAGTGCAACCCAAAATAGTGCCATCTGTTTTATAGTAATGTATAGTTTTTACCAGATGACAATCGTCGTTTCATTTCCTCTGAACCCCATAGGTAAGGAAATTGAGATTTCTTGGGACTTAGTACCTTCACATAGTAAGTCATAGCTTTCTTATGTGCTAGCTTCTCTGGCTATTAGCATCACACAATGCAAAGCTCAACAATCTTTTTTGGTACCTCAATAATGCCACTGAAACCCCTTCCTTCTGTCCCTCCTTCCTCCCTCCCTCCCTTCTTCCCTTTCTTCATTCCTTCCTCCCTTTCTCTCTTCTTTCTTTCCTTCCGTCTGTCTGTCTGTCTTTCTTCCTTATTGTTCTTGGTCTCTTTGATTGATGGATTAGTTCTCTGATGCTTCACTCACGTACTTAATACATTGCTTGTCTCTCTCCTTCCCATCCTCTCTCGTTGGCCTTCTGTCCTGTGGCTGTCCTTTCCTACAAATGCTTTCCCCACATTCATGCTTTTTCGTTTTCTTTTGTGACCTCTGATGTTAGCCAGGGTTATCTCTGTGGCCACAGGTTGGGAGCTGTCCATCAGAGCCCAGTGGGCATATTGGTATACAACTGAAGGCAATGACTCTTCCCTAACCAGGAACCCATCAATCGCCCCAGTTCAGCAGGGAGGGGTAGGATCTTAGAAGCCCCTCCCAGATCCATGACTGATTGTTGGCAGGAAAGTTCTTGTGCAGAACCAGTGAAGGCAACTAGAGTTGCTGTGAGAACATGTTTACAATGTGTGCATCGAACCCCGAAGGCAGCATTCTGCATCCCTTCTCCCTACTTTCTCTCTTGACATTATTTCTACTCCCCTTCATCCATGTTCCCTGAGCCTGAGCCTGAGCCAGGGTGGTACAAATGTTCAGTTTAGGCATGAGTACTCAACCATCACTTATTCTTGCCACAAGGGTGAGAATCTCCACAGAAGTCAGATATAAAAGACCCTCTTTCATCCTTATTTTGCCTTATTATGTAGGCTAAAGTTCCTGCCTCCTTTTTGAGACTACCTGGTTTGATTTCTGGGACTCTCTCAGAATTTCCCTTCAGTCTTTACGCCATTTGCTACTGCCTTCCTCCTGCATCTCTTATGGGTGGTGATGTTCATCAGACAGGCCTTTGAGACCCTTTTCTTTGTCTTCTGTACACTCCTGTATTGATCTCACCTATTGTGGCTTTAGTAATTCATTCTACTACAATAGCACCTAAATTTTTGTAACAACTTAGATCTAGCTACTGAATTCAACCTAGGTAGAGTGATAGATGATAGACAGATAATTGTCGATAGATGATAGATGATTAACCTGACGGATAGATGATATAAAAATAAATGGTTGATAGAGAGGCGATAGAGATAGATGGTAGGTACATAGATAAATACATAGTAGATAACTGATAGGCAGATGATACAGAGATGAATGATACGAAGGTAAATAAATGATTATGGGATGTGCATAGATAAATGATAGAGATAATATAGTAGGTGAGAAATAAATACAAAGACAAATAGATATAAACTATACAGATACACATGTCTAAGAATAAGTATAGAGTTGCTCATACATACACGTTCGTTTTTACATTTCAGAGCCACCAACCTCACACACCTAAGTCTGAACTTACTGAACTATACTAATGTTTCAGTGTTAAAGTTTCCCATTCAATGACACATGATGTTTCCTCACTCGTTCATATTTCCACTTGTTTTTGACAAATCAATATCTGGAATTTTTCTGTACAGCTGTCTGGGCCATTTCAACAGCATCTCTGTGCTGGGTATTGTCATTCTGCAGCCATTGTAATGAGATGCTTATACCACTTACATTTTAGAAATAAACAGGCTCAAATCTATTGATTCTCAACACATTTGGTTTTAAACCCACTGTTTCCTGAAATACAGTTTGTTTGACTTTGTTTTTAATTAGTTTTTCAGTTGATTGCCTCTGGCTTGTAAATAGGCTCACATCCACATCAGTAACAGTTTCTTCACTATTTATACCCATCATCCCCTTCACTTCTCAGTTACTTGGCCTAGCATGCCTAGAAAAGCATCATGATGGGAATAAATGCTCATTTCTCTGGTTCTTGACTTTAATAAGAGTAGGCCACTTCTATTTTTCAGTATTATTTTAAAAATATTTCATCATTATGTTAAATGTGTCTACTCTATTTTATTAATGGCATTCACTATTTCTGTCTTGCATAGTAGATGATGTTAAATTTTTATTAAATGGTTTTTAATCATTTCTTTGAAATGATTACAAACTACTTCTCCTTTGATCTGGTCATATAAAAATAATATTAACAAAGTCTCTAACATTGAATCATTTTGTAGCAATATTTTTCCCACAGGGTTTATTTAATTTAAAAACTTAAAATCTCATTTAACTCAGGAGACTTCATTCCAAATAATGGTGTTTCCTTCATAAATTCCTGTTATACTTTATCTCCTAAGCTTACCTTTAATATCTTTAAAAATTACATCTGCTTATTTATTTGCGCATATGACAGACTTCATTTCACAGCACTCATATAGATGGCGGAGAACATCTTACAGGGGTTAGTTCTCTCCTTCTAACCTGTGGGTCCTGGGGATCAAACAGGTCATCAGACTTGGTGGCAAGCATCATTTACCAGCTGAGACAGCTCAACACTCTTCTTTTGTATTTTGAAATAATACATGATCTCTGTTTTTTGCTTGTGAGTTTTTGGAGAACTGTCTCAAACTAAACTTTTGAAGCATCGGTATGGTTTCCTAGACTAACTAATCTATTATTCATTGCTGCACTTGCAAATAAAAAATTTGAAACTCAAATTTAAAACAAATTTACACTTAATTTTGTGCGTGTGTGTGTGTGTGTGTGTGTGTGTGTGTGTGTGTGTGTGCGCGCGCATGCGCGCGCACTAAGCTAAGATGAAACTTTCACCTTGCAAAGCCCTTTTCCCCTTTCCATCAGCCCATGCATTTAACTTGCCAGTCTACAGTTCTGGAGGCTCACTTCCACCCTTCCTCCTCTGTGAAGCATGGATACACACCTCTTCAGAAGCAATGGCATTCTCTGTCAGTTTCTCTATGATGACTACTGACTATCATGGTTGTGAAAAGCAGGAAGGAAGCGTATTAAATGCAGAGGTAGCAGATGTACAGGTGAGAAAGATTCCAGTTTGTTATGTTGGAGATGAGAGCTGGGAATCCAGATATTTACAAAACAACTAGAATTATTCTAGGGCTCAGCCAGATTTTAGCCAACAACACAACCTGATTACCGTGTTCTCCATCCTGGTGAGTGTATGCTCTCTCCAAATAATGCTCTCTCCTCACTGATGACCTGCTCTCCCCACCAGTAACCTGCTAGCATGCCCTTCCCCTCTGGGAAGCGCATTCATGGATTCCTGTAAGAAAAGCCCCAAGTCTCATCCATATAATGTCCCCAGTACCTTACACAGTCCCTAGCACTCAACAATGTGTTCCATAAATTATCAACTGAAAGGTTTCTCCAAAGGATGTAAGCATTTCTGTTCTTTGACGTTTAACCGCTTTTGCTCATTCCCATTGGGCTTTCAGATACTTAATTAAGGAGCATGTAAGGTAGGCAGGGACCATTGTTTCATCTTTGGCAACATTCGCCAGACTTGTTTGCTCAGCCCTGTGAACCTTCTGTCTCTCCTCCCTCTTGTCTTCCTGAGCAAAGAGCTGAGGGGATCAGAGGACTATTGTGTAATACTTTTCCCCTAAGACTTAAATATCTGGCAGCTTCAAGCCTGGCATGAGGATTGGCACAAAGAGCAAGAGAGCTGAGTGTTCCGGAGGCCAAAGCCAACACCTTACATGGAATGAGTGGGAAGCAGTGGCCTGAGGCATGGAGGCTGCATCTCATCTCTTCTCAGACCTTTGCTGCCAATCAGCTCTGCTCTCCCAAAGCTGATGTCACGGTTTGCTTATGAGGAGCCAATGAAATAATTTGTGATGACTATTTCCTCTGTACTTTCTGCCACGTCTAAGGCTGTGGCCTGGAGACTGCAGCAGAACAGTGAGGAGCAGCTTGAGACCTGGCTTGGACTCCTGTGTTAGGATGAGCAGATAAGGGGTGTGAAATTTTCAGGACAGATGACCACACACAGTTCCAAGTATCTAGGGAAGAACCTGCTGCTATTACTCCACTGAAATGGACCTAGTATTAAACTGGCTATTGATGACATTATTATATCCATAGATCAGTGCATCCCTGAACCCTCATTAGAAAAGCTTCTATTTGCAGTAGATAGGAATAGCACGGAGATCTGGTCAAGGTACAGAGAGTAAGAGACTAGGGAATTCTGTGCTCTAAGTGCTCTAATTTGTAGAGGAGGCAAGAGTCTATTTGGCTTACAATTTCCAGTTCCAGCCCATTACTGATGGCAGTTCAGGCAGGAGCTCAGTCAGGAATGCTCAAGCTCACACACACTTTGCTAGATTTTTTATACAGCCTGGACCACCTGATAGGGAACGATGGGCCCTTGTGTATCATTTAATAACCAATAAACATCCCCACAGACATCCCCATAGGCCGATCTGATCCAGACAATCCTTCCACTGAGATTTCTTTCCCAGGTGACTCTAGGCTACTTCAGGAGCACGCAGCTCAGCAGTGCAAATGAGTTGATACTTTCAATCAATCCCAGAAAGAGATGAGAGGAGAAGAGTTAACCAGGCAGCGAGGCCTCCTGAGAGCTCTAAATTCCCAGTACTCTACGGACACCATTATAAGAATGAGTTGCAGACCTAAGCTAAGGGGGAGAAGAGGAGATGATCCTTGCATTGAGTTATTCACCAAGGAAGCCACAGAAGAAAATACCTGCTCACTTATTCACCTAGTCTGGCTAGCCAGGAGGCCTAGGGGTCCTCCCTTCTCCAACTCCTCAGCATTAGGATTGGAAAAGAGAACCCTCACTTGTCCTGGCTCAATCTTTGGACTTCACCAAAATCTGAAAGGAAGGGTCCCCACCAAATTTTAATCTGGACTGAGTTAGTGTCACAAACGCCTTTATCAGAAAGAGACTCTTGTTGGAGAGGAGAATGTTTTGTTTTCCATTCTCTGAACTTGGTGTTCTAGACACTATGAGGAATGCAAGATTGACATGCAACCTGATGCTTATCCTAAGGGGCCTACAGCCTCGCTGTGTAGATGACTACTGGCCAGGGTAACTAAGGCTACATTGTAATTTCAGTTGAGATGAGTGGAAGCAGAATAGATTAAAGGAAAATCTGGAAGGGGCTTTTTGATGGACCACACAGTGTGTGTGTGTGTGTGTGTGTGTGTGTGTGTGTGTGTGTGTGTGTGTGTGTGTGTGCATGTGTGTTACTTATGCTGTAACTCTCAGATACTTCCCCAGCACCTTGTCTACCTGCATGCTGCCATGACAATAATGGGCTAAGCCTCTGAAACTGTAAGCCAGGTAATACCATAGTAGGTTTTCCTTTATAAGAGTTGCTGTGGTCATGGTATCTCTCCACAGCAATAGAAACCCTAACTAAGAGAGAAGCCCAAGGTTAACCCCAGATATCATCCTGAGGTACCACTAGTGTTGTTTGGTTGGTTGGATTCCATTTTACCAGGAGCTCACCAATATGCCTAGGCTGGTAGGTTGGAGATCTAAGGAAACCTTGTCTCCAACCCTCTCAGAAAAGGATTGCAAGCACACTTCACCAAACCCGGCTCTTCTGCATGGATTAAACACAGGTCCTCATGCTTGTAAGACAAGCACTTTACCAACAGAGCCATATCCCCAGCACCAAATTAATTCTACAAAGAAAGTCACAAGATTTTATCTGAAGAATTTAGGGCACAGTATCTTCAAAATCTGTCTGCACACACCAACAGGAAATACCCAAGACAGAAGCAGCTCTGGCCACTGCTCACTTTAAGGCTATGCTGCAGAACACCTGCCCATGAACTCTGCAAGCACAATTGGCTTCCTTATTTCCTATAATAACTTTTAAAATAATCTCCCCAAGTAGGCCTGGATATTTATTTCCCTTTGCTCTTCTGTTTTTCTAAACAGAGAAGCAGAGAGAAGTTCTTCCTCTGTCTATTTTTCATCTCAATTTGTATTTGCTTTGTGGACACAAGAACATATTTCCCACCTCAGAGGGAATGCAAGATGGTTCCCTCTAGAGCCAAATATGATCATGGCCTGCGAACATACATTGAGCTTACCCTAAATTCCATGGTCCAATGTGGAAACCGTTTCATCAAGTTTTTATAGTAATGGAATAAATAAAACCATCAATCATGGTGCTTTTCAAATACATTAGTGGAAACATTAAGTAGGTGATTAGAGCAAAGCAGAGAAAATCTCAGCTATGGACCCGGGATGCTGCCTGACGGCATCGTCCCCCTGACTGGTGGACAACTAGAGTTTTGTTAGGTTAATACAGTCTAAACTATATTTTATCTGTTAAGATGTTGGGTCTGACTTTATCTTTAGTGACAGAATGTTAGGTCTGACACAGAACGGAACAAGGAAGAAGCAGCTATTTAGGATAAAGATAGCCCAAGATAAGATATAATAGAGCTCTAGACCTCAAACATTCCATTTCTCCACGTCACTGAAGGTCAGATCTGTCAATCAGCCTTTGCAGAGACAGCTTCTTCCAGGAATTTTCATTCACATTTTCTGAATTAACTTAGACACAGGAGGAAGAAAAGCAGTCACCATCCACCCAACCCACTGCCCCTGAAAACAGTGCCTACACACAATGCTAGGAATAGTTGGCTACTTTGGAAAGTTAATAGATGCAGCTTTTAAATGATAATGGGTGAATGTGAATGCTTCTGTTTGCACCATGACCAAGAATAACAGAGGAGAGGTTGGAGAGGTGATGATAGGTAAAGCACTTGTTCAGCAAATGAGAGTACCTGAATTCTAATCCTCAGAACCCCTGTAAAGCTGAGCACAGTAGCTCATATATGTAATCTCATCTCAGTGTTCCTGCATTGAGATGGGAGGCAGACACACAAGAATGTTCAAAGCTTTCAGGCCAGCCAACAGACAAGCTGGAAGATAAAGATCAACACCAGAGGTCACTTTCTGACCTCCACACACGCACCTGAGCTTACATACATGAACACACACATTCAGCATACAAACATATACAACATACACATACATCATATATATACAACATATATATACTTTATACATCCACATATACAAATATTATGCAGGTACATTATAATGCATATGTGCATACATGCATCATACATATACACAAATACATCATACACAGATACCATACACACAATTACATCACACTCATTCGTCATACACTCACATCGTATATACCTACACATACACACACACACATATGCTAACACACACAACCGTCAGAGGTGATGCTATATTACTCAGGAACAAATACGCCATATGGTAGGACTTCAGTTTCCATCTTAACAGAGCATGTTAATTTACAGCGCCAGAAGCAGAGCTGAGAATTGCAGGGCTTCTTTCCTAGTAACGCACTCCTTCCAGTGCACCCTGGTGGTCCGATGGGTTGACCAGAACATTAAATGCTGTCACATCTCTCTGGTCCTCTCATCTCCGTCCCACTGCGTTTTTTCCCTCATGGGTTAAACACCAACATTTGACTGTGTCTCACATAAACTTTCAATGCAGGCTCTGTCTTTCCCCTGGTGTTTTCCCAAATCCCTTATCTTCCGCCCAACAGGAAGGAGATTACTTTTGTTATACGAATACTGAACAGTGATGATTTGCTTGTTTATATGTGAGGAAAAGAAAGCTCCAAATGATTTTTTGTTTGTTTGTTTTCTGTACAATTCCTGACTCTCCATGGAGAGACCCAGGGTGGCCTAAGGGCATTAAAAAAGGGCTAGCATGACCCTATGGGGAGGAAAGGACACTCAGTCCCAGCTCAGACAAGGTTTCCAGGGGTTCCGGGTGCAGCTGTGGCCCCAGACCCAGCTTCTCCCTTGCCACTCTTACTTGAGTAGGAACATTACAAGTTCTAATGTGAGACAACCTGAGTGAGAGGCCTGCCTGCTCCTTGACTCCAGCCCAACATGTCTGTTCCTTCAGATGTTCCTTCTGCCCCGAAGTCTTTCTAGCAGAGTGACCCTGAGGAAAAGGATTCATTGCTTCATGTGCTCTGTGTAGGTATGAAGTATGAATGCAATACTTGGATGATAGATTCATTAAAAATAAAAGCTATTTATTTGTATGGTATGATGTTCAAAACAACCGAATATATTATACTGAATATTTGGATAGTGCTAAATCTATTATTTTCTTTAAAACTGAGCTTCTCAAACATTCTCTTATGAGCATTCTCTCTTATGAGCACTTTTTGCCTGAGAAATTTTTAAATGACTCCAAGCACATAGATTTAAAAAAATGCTATATAAATCATCCAGTTGCTGATAATAAACCATAAAGGGATTTTAAAACAATTATTTGGTATATATGTAACTTTAACATTTATTAAAGTTGAAAGCAAATTTTTATGCTAATGAGATTGATGAGCTTGTTTATTTTTACATAAATAATTAAATCTTAGATGAGTATTTGATAGTGCATGACATAAGGCATCTTCAATATTTTTCGGAATAAATTGACATTTTTAATGATTTTATTAAATTTATGTGTCTCCGAAGGTGGCTGTGATGTGCCCAGAACCTGAAGTTTCAGGAGGCTGTGAGTCATGGGTGTTGAAAACATGGGTCTGGCTTCTGCAAGAGCTATAAGAACTCTTAGCCACTGAGCCATTTTATTTTATAATTACCAGTGCTAAGAATGTTGGTTCACATAAACATGTAGGGGAAAAAATGACAGATGTACATTAAGGACAATTTCAGAATTGCCAAGAATTCTATACTATGCAAAGCCGAAACTCATTTAACGATTTTTTTTTGAGACTCAAGTCAGCAACTCAAACAATAATACTAAAAATCAAATACTAACACAGTGAAATGCAAACATTTGGCACTTACATGCTAAGAAATGTCAGGAAAAGAGGAGTAAAAGCTTTATTTTGGGCTCAGGGAAATGTATCATTGGGAAGGACACTTGTACAATCATTAAGACCTGAGTTCAAATCCTTGGCTCCCACATATAAGCCATGACAGAGTGTACCTGCAATCCCAGTACTATAGGAGAGTTGCTGAAGTTTTCTGGGGAACCGGCCACACTGAAAAGAAAATGGCAAACTCTAGGTTTAGGTAGCAGCCCTATTTCAAGGGATTAAGTGGAAAACTTAAAGAGTAGGACATTGGACATTCTCATCTGACTCCACACACGTACATACATGCATGCATGTATCACAAGCATGTGTGCATCACATATACAGGCACACAAAGTCCTATGTTGCATGAATAAACTCAGAGCCAGATCTCAGGGAAAGTTGAGATATCAAGGAGAGGAAACACCACAGTCAGATCTCACCCAGCTGTCTTCCAGCTTCCTCAGCCTCACTCCACCTGGCTTTCTATGCCCGCCTTAAATACCCTTTTCACCCAGTTGTTTCACATCAAGGTTAAGATTAAAGGCCTGGCACCACCACTGCCTGCCTGGGAGCCTGGAGCTCCCTCTGTAAACTAAAATGACTTCAAACTCAGATCTGCTGGGATTAAGGGTATAGGTCACCACTCTGGGATATTCCCTGTGTTGGGATTAAAGGTGTAAATCACCATTCTCTGACCCTCCTGGATTGACTGTGGGTAGATTCCTCTGATATTTCAGACTAGTTTTTATTAAATATGAAGCATCCCCACAGTCTTCATTTTTCATAAGTAAAACATGTTTCTGTAAGATGATAAAATTTTGAATGATGGTACAATACTACAATTTGTAATATATAACAGTCTGGAATCTGAGCCAAGGTATTTGCCGCATGCAGTGTCTGCATGGCATGCACAGTGCAAAGGGCATACATTGTGTGTTCAGAGGCAAGGCTGAAGTGAATTTGTGCAACACATCAGCAAGTGCTGCCGGAAATACCTCAGACTTACTACACATTTTCTTTTGAATTAATTTGAAGCACCATGCATTAGGAAACCTTTTGCTGTTAGCTAATTCTTCATGAGATCCGTATTCAGTTCTGTGATCCCATATGGGATCCCACACAGTGTAAGAAACTGAGCTTTAAAAGACTAAATTTATGTTGCATAGGTGGTTCAGTGGTTAAAAGTACTTACTGTTCTTGTAGAGAACCCAGGTTCAATTCCCAGCACCCACACAGTGTCTCACAAGCATCTCTAACTCCAGTCCCAGGGCAACTGGACCTACATGCAGGCAAAACACCCATGCACATCAAAAAGAAAACCAAGTCCCTACTTAGACCACATCCCTGCTTAGTTTGGAGACCAATAAGCAATGGCCATTGAGCCAAATCTGATCTATCAGTATTTGTAGTAGGCACTTTTCTGACCGTAGTAAAACACAATGACCCAATCAACTGAAGGGGAAGGGCCTCCTTTAGCTTATGGTTTCAGAGGAACAGACTCATTGTAGCAGGAAAGGCACAGCATGATGGAAGAAGCAATAAGCTGCTGGACCACATTTTATCCACACACAGAAGGCAGGAGGAACAGAAGTTGGCCTGGCTGTAAACCCCAAAGCCTGATCCTGGGGACATGATTCCTCCAACACTCTATCTGCCAAGGCTTCCATAACCTCCCAAACAGTGTCAGTAATTGGTGACCAAATGATTGAATACATGAGTGTATTCCCTCCCAGGCAACCATCACTTGTGTATTTGCATGTGGCCTTTGGTCTATTCGAGTTTCTTTAGGTATAGGCTGGTGAGTCACTCACGTTCCCACAAACAATGAATCCCAGTGGGTCATCAACAAAAAAGAAACAAAATCAGAAATACAGCCAGTTGGGAAGAAAGAGGGCTCAGCAGCAGTGGAAAGTGGGAATGTAATAAGTGGTGGTTATGATATAAATATGTTAATTTAGGTGTGTGCATGAAGATGTCATGATGAAACCATTATATATAATAAAAATGTTTATATTTATTTTTTATAAGTGTTATCCCTGACTCTGTGAGCAGTCTGGAGGTGGCCATCAAGCTTCCCCAGACACATTACAGGGAAACTAAGCCCCCAAGGGCTTCCAAAGCCAAATCCCATGTCAGGGGCAGCCAGTCACAGCAGCCTATGCAAGCACAGGGGTATCTGCTCAGACCTTCCACACAGCAAAGAGCCTGGATGAACAATGAATTTCATAGACCTTCTGCGGTCTCATCCTTCCTGATGCCTCCAACTCTTGAACACTAAGGACCAGAGACACTATCTGATTTATAACTGAGTGCCATTTTACATGCCACTGGCCTCATTACTACACATGCCCCATGAATGTCAGAGATGAACAGTGTGAGAAGACCTCAGCCATCAGCAGGGGAGCCTGTGTCCTGTACTGCACCTCTCATTTCTACCACGCCTGACTGCAACACTGCTACAGAGCCACACAGATCAGCAGCCAAGCAGGATTGTGCATTACTTAATTTTCTGAGGCCTAGCTCCCTCATCTGTGCAGCATTAGACACATTACCATCGACCTTCTCAGACTATTCAAGGAGTAAATGAATTCTCATGCATGGAAAACTTAACTCAGTTCCTGTCATATAATAAACCCTCAGCAGGGATGGCGGTCATCTTTAGCCCACACAGTTTTCCTGCCACCTGCATCCCAGAACTTCCTATGTTTTCTGGATGCTTCTACCCCAATATCATCTCTTACTTGCCAGATTCTACTCATTCTGGAAGCCTCCGCTCAGATGTCATTTCCTCTGAATGGTTCTCTGACTACTAAGGCTGCCCAGATCTCCCCGTCCTGGACTCGTACAGCCATTTTTTTCCCCAGCTCCTGCCACAGGTGTTTCTAGACATTTACTTATAGGTTTAGTTGAGAAGAATCTATCACACTCATACAATCATAATACTAGAACTTTATAGGAGGACAGGTGATATGCCCAGTGTCTTCTTCCATACACCTTTGATGGGCACTTAGGATATGAATGAATGAATGGATGGATGAATGAGTGAGTGAGTGAGTGAGTGAGTGAGTGAATGAATGAATGAATGAATGAATGAATGAATGAATGAATGAATTCCAGGATGTCCTCCGGTGACAGTGACCTGAGGATTAAGTTCATAAGAGGTAGGCTCACCAACTCTTTACATAACTACAGCCCAATCAGTTGTTTTCCCCTTCAAAACATATCAAGATACAATGTAGTTGAAAGAGCCATCAGAGTACCACCATGACAGCTGAGTGACAATCCCACTTGTTGTGATGCATCTATTCAAATGTCTCCTCAATTCTCTGTCAAGAAAACAGAGGACCACTTTATAGACATGGCACCATCTTAACTTTGTGGTCTCTTTGTATCCAAAAATATACGTTCAAGGGTGGGGCAATGAGGCAAGAGATTTAGTTGGGTATTCCCAGTTGTGGGCAGGAGGGAACAATGTTAATGATGTTTTCCAATCACTAACTTGCCCAAAGTGTAGTTGCCTCATGCTGCATGACACCAGGCAGCAGAGGTGATTGACTTAAAGACCTGTGAAGCATCTGTAGTAGCTACTTCCAGCCTTCTGTCTCTCCACCATGTCTCTGACCTCTGACCTCACGGGTGTTCTCTATAGATATTCCAATGCCCAGAATGTGAAATTAAGATGGAACTGTGGGAACTGGGAGGAAGTGGAGCTCATCACCGCTACTCAATTCTTTCCTGTGCTATCAAGAGATACAGTAATGGCGAACATGTTCATCTTGCCTGATACACCATGCTGCTGGCTTCAGACACCGTGCCACTTTCCAAATTGCTAAAGCTCTTGAGTTGCTTAGGTGAGCAGACCTGAGTAGCACTTGGGAAGCCCATGGTTGTCTGCTTGACTCCCTGCAATGTCTTAGACCCAAGTTCCCATCATGAAGAAGCACTGAGAGTCTAGGAAGATGGAGAAACTGGATGGGTATGAGAAAGCCTAAGGCGTTCACTCTCAATATCTCATAAGCCAGAGGACTGAGGTCAAATTCTCTGTATGTAGATGGGTTTCTAAGGAATATTTGTCTTTTGAACACAGAAAAGGGGAGATAATTAAAGAAGGTGTCCTATGTGACCACTCTACACAAATAGCTTAGATATGTTTATAAAAATTCTATTTTAGAAATACCACTTTAAATAATTTAGAGGAATAAATTAAAATAGGCTACTCTTTGCCTTAGTAAACTTGGTCTTTCTATTAAATTCTGTGAAGGCTGGGGTGTATTGTTTGAAAGCCTAAGGATGCCAGAGACGTGAAAATATTAGGATTTTCTGAAGCCATCATCCAGAGAGACACCAAAGTCTGCTACCATGAAGGTAGTGTTCTGGTTAGCTTTCTATTACTGAAACACACAATAAAAAGCAAGTTGGAGTATGTGTGGGGAGGGACAGGTGTGTTTCATCTTCCAGTTGATACTCAGTCATGAAATCAGGACAAGAACTGAAGCGTGACCCTGGAGACAGGAGCTGAATCAGAGGCTATGAAAGAATACTGACTAATCCCCATGGCTTGCTCAGTCTACTTCCTTATACAACCCAGGGTCATTTGCCTAGGAACTGGCATTATCCACAGTGGTTGGACCCTCCCACACCAATAAGCAATTTAAAAAATTATTTTATGTACTTGCTTACAGACCAATCTAGTGGAGACATTTTCTCAGCTGAGGTTTCCTCTTCCCAAGTGACTTTAGTTTGTGTCAAGTTACAAAAGACCAACCAGCACTGTGGGTTTGGTGTCTGTCCTAAGAAACCACCATCAGAGAGCGGCCATTTTTACCTCTTCATGTGAACAGTCACAAAACCATCACTTTACTGCATTTTAATACAAGAGCTCTATACTCGTATACTCTCTCAGCCCAGTCATGTTCCAAATGACAACATCTCCTAGCAGAATCATATTTCGTCTTCTGTCCCACCTCTTCATCATCTCAGGATACAGTTTCCCTGGCTCTAACTTGAGTTCATCACTCTCACAGGACTTTCCAATGACAGCAAGAAATGAGCCCATAAATTCTCCTGATCATAATGTTTCTCAAGTGAACAGCTAGAGATATGAAGAAGCCACATTCTGGCTGTGTGATAACCATCACAAAGCTTCCAACCTACCATGGTCTCCAACATATCTCCCCTTGTACAATATGCCAGTGCCTTCACTGTTTTTTGGGTTTTTTTGTTTGTTTGTTTTTTTTTTTTTTCTTTTTTTTTTTTTTGGTCATAGCTGGTTGTAGATGCTAAATTCATTGTCAGAATTCAGAGCAGCAGAGAGTCGCCAGGGTGTTATTGCTATTGTCTTAACTACACAAGTTTATTCTTTCACCTAAAATGACCCCATACACATGTAAGGCAATGTCCTAAAAATGACCTGGAAGCCAGTGGACACAGACACATCAAAATGATGTCTCGTGAAGCCATCAAACATGCATACTTCTTTTAACTCTTTGTCTTTTTATGTGGGGCTTCTATTCTCGTGGTTCAAAGTAAGGTTCCATCATTGCGTACACCCAGGAAGTAAGGACAGAAGAATGGAGAATGGGGGAGGGACTTCTGAAGTTCATATGCAACTTTTCATTGTAGCTTGTTGATTACGACTTACCTGGATTAAATCAGGGCTTTAGTGCTTAGCTAAGAGGGGAAACGAAGTTTGCAGCAGGCAACCAGATGTCTGTGAGCTAGAGATTAGACAATGTATCTCAGAGCATGGTGGATTGGATATAAAACAGTCTCCAGACAAGCTGTGATTCCTCGGAATGGTTGTAGATTGTCACAGCCCACTAGATAACAAAAAAGTGAACAACTGAACATGAGTAAGACCAAATAGCAGAGGCAGGCTCACGAAGATAAAATTCAGGTCATTAATATTCCAGAGGGTTTTACTAGGTGCTTCTACCCCTTCCAGATCTGTACCCCATTTTTTACTCCATGTCATTTCCATCCTTCATTCATAAAGACCCTTTAAGATGGAGGAAGTGCTGAGGTGATGACCTAGCCAGGAAAGTGCATTCCTTGCAAGGTTGGGAGCCTGAGTTTAACCCCTGACTCCATATTGCAAAGGCAGGCATCAGGACTGGAAACACGGCTCAGTGAGTGAGGTACCTGCCACATAAGAATAAAGACCTTACATAGAATCCTCAGTATCCAAGTTAAAAACAAGGTGTGTGCTTATAATTCCGCAGCAGGGAGGCAGAGTTTAAGGATTCCTGGGACTGGCTTGCTGGTCAGTCAGCCTAGAGTTCCAGGTGTATGATGTCTCCAAAAGTACAGTGAAAGTTGACCTCTGATTTACACACACACACATACACACAAAATGGAGGGAAATAATGGGGTAGGGCTCAAAAGTAGAGAAATTTTCCATGTGTTATTTGGTATTGTAAAAACCCTGCTGTCTATTGACCTTGTCCTATTAAAGAAGCCATATCAACTCTGTTGAATCAAATGACTCCACTTCGCTTCCTATGGGGCATCCCAGTTAGTCACATGCTTGGAATAGGAGTCATCCTGACCCTTTTAAGATAGTAGTGTCAGAAGTGGTTCATGGCCATTCCTGTAATTTGGCCCTGTCACCCAGGGAACTCCAAACCACTCTGAAGAAAGAGAAGACTTAGAGAGGAGAGGCCGTTCAGCCAGCTGGACAGCCGTGAAACAGATACCAAGCTTCTGAAGCTGTTCAAACAAATGTCTTTAATCTGTTTGTGACACCTGTCACCAAGGCACAGAAGAGGGGGCCTTGGGAGGTCAGAGCCCTACAAAAGACAATAGGATAAAGTTTTCACAAACCCTTTGAGTACATTTTGAAGCTGGCGGAAATTAGTTGCCTTTCTGCATGCAGTCACTATCATACATAAAGCCCTTCTCCATGGAGTTGTGGGCCTCCACGTGTTCTTTGTGGTAACAGAAGTTGGTGCTACCAAGTTCAAGGGAGCTTATTGCTAGAAATTGCTTTCCTGTTTGTCTAAACTAGGCAGAGACAGAGAGCCCAGCATCTCTGTACCATGAGCAGGCATGACTGGGCCTGTCTTTCCCCTCTTATCTGTCTCCATGGAATCCTGGCAGAGTGAGGGCTGGGCTGCCTGGTCTAGAGAGAGAACTCAGGTGTTGAGGGCTCAGCAGGTCTTGACTCTTCTCATGACTCATGGGAAAATGTGGGAGAAGGCTAAGAGTATCAACTCCCATGGGTGCCACACTTCCAGGCTGTGTCAGTCATTTGGCAGCTGGTCATCCACAATGTTATGCAAAGCAGCTTCTGGGCAGGGGAGATAGCTCAGTGGGTAAAGTATTTGCCTTGTAGGCACAAGACCTGAGTTTGATCTCCAGAACCCATATTTTATAATCCGGGTGATGGGACACACTTGTAATCCCAGCCCTGGGGAAGAAAACGGGCTTCATTGGCTAGCCAGCCTGATCTACTTAGTGAGCCAGTGAGAAAACCTGTCTCAACAAAACAGGATGGATGGAGCCTGAAGAAGACACCTAAGGTTTTCCTCACTAGCTTCTACACATGCACACACATACACACACACACACACACACACACACACACACACACACACACACACACACACATATGCACAACTTCAAGACAATCCTCTCTCATGCTTTCAACACAATTTTCCTCCTGGCCTTTCTCTTACAGAATTCTGGAATGGTGCCTGACTACAAGTGCAGATTGGCTTCCTCCTTCAGTATTTGTGCACTTCATTGGACCTCAGGGCTTTTTCCCATTGAGGAGATGGATTAAACAGCTTTAATCTGCCTTCCCACGCTAGCACCCTACCTAGTCACTAAAGTTACTGGTGCCATCAGCATCCAGAACTATAGACCATGAACTTAATCCCTGATTGAAGTTGCTTCTAGTATTAGCCACTGGCCAACATCTTCTCCTTGAAGTTCAGGCTGAGGAAACATATAAGCCAATGTTTAGAATACCTTCCTCCTCTGAGACCCAGGTGTCAGGTGATGTAAGCAGCACAGACACCCTGGGAACCCACCAGGCTTTCTGCTTTACCCCAGTTCACCTTTGGCTCTCTTTAAAACTCTCTGTGTATCAGTCCTGCACAGATTGTCCTCATGTCCATCTTTCCTGAGCTTACTGTCTGGTAAGGCTCATAATGATACCTCATGAAGCAATGATGGGCTCCTTCTCTTGATAATCTCCACCACTGGCTATGTGGTGGCTGATATTCATGGTCAACTTGATTAGGTTTTTGACTCACTGTGGAAACATACCATGTCCCTTACTGTGCGGTCTTCCTTCTGCTGTCTCAACAAAGCACCAGAATCCAGAGTGACTCGTGGAAGATACAGCCTGTTTTAGTGTATGGTTTCAGAGAGTCCATGACAGGCATAAAGGTATAGCAGCAGGCAGCCAGATCAGGAAGCTGAGATCACCTCTTCCGTCACAAGCAGGAAGTAGAGAAAGTGAACTGGAAGTGGGGTGGGGCTGTGAACTCTCAAATACTTCCCCAGTGATGTATTTGAGCAGAGTTGTTCTACCTTCCTCAGAAAGTTCCATAACTTCCCCAAACAATACCACCAGCTGGGGACCAAGTGTTTAAATATGTGAATCTATGAAGGACATTTCTTGTTCAAGGCACCACACATACCTCTAGGTATATCTGTAGCTGGGTTTCTAGAAAGGTTTGATTGAGCAATGGAGAGTCATGAATATGACTGGACTGGGCTGAACACCTGATAAAAATGAGAAAGCAAACTGGCATCAGCACTTATCTCTCTGCTTCTTAACTGAATGCTACAAAGGTGCCCAGGTCCCTACCTCATGCTCCTTCCCTTCTCTGTGTGGTGGGCTGTGTCCATACAACAAGCCAAAGCAAACCCTTCCTTACGTTGCTTTGGTCAAGTGTTTTGACACAGCAATAGGGAAAAAAATGACTAATACAGGCTCAGTGTTGGTAGAAGGTAGGACCTAGATGGAGAGAGTAAATCCCTAGGGTATTTGAGACTATATTTAGTCCCTGGTCTTCCTGGTCCTCTGCTTCCTGCTCACTCGCATCCTCTGCCATATGCTCACACCACCATGATGCTCTTCCTTATCATGGGCCTAGAATTAACAGAGACCGTAGGCTGAACCCCCTGAAGCCGTGAGCAAAAAACCATTCTTCCTTTAAGTTATTCTAGGCATTTTGTCACAGTGACGATAGACCTAAGAGAGGTGGAAAGTTGACATGCTTGTTGGGCACTAGAATGCTTCTGACAGAAATGAGAGGGCTGGGAGGGGATGCTGGCCGAGAGGTGCTGTAAGGCAGAGCAGGGTGGAGATGGGCCTCTCAAGAACAAAGCGCAGTCTCTCCAGCTCTGCTTCCCTGCCCACTTCCTGTAGCAAAACTTACACGAAGCTCTTAGAGAAACTGCTCCCCAGTGAGGAAGTGAGAATGCAGAAATGAGGCAACCGGCCAGCAGCTCTCAGCTGTATGGGTAGAACAATGAGAGACCTGTCACGTTCCTTCTCACCCTGGAAGCCTGTCAGTGTTTTTCTGACCCACTAGAGGTGCCAGAGTCAGCTTGTCCCAGGTTATGATTGATGGGGACACACTGATCAATGAGTATCAAACCATGGTAGGTAAGGCCAAGTCTCCAGAGGGGGCACCTGAGGAACAGGACAGTAAGGTTCAAGAGGGCTACGCAGATGACTGTGTGGATCTTGGGGGCCTGGGCTGGGCTCTGTCAGGTGTGTGCCTGGACCTCTGTCCACAAGGCTCATGGAACACCCACCCCTGTCTTCCTTCAGCTTCCTTCTCCTTGAGAAGGTGCTTTCTTCTGTGACGGCGGTGCTCCACCCTAAGCATTTTAATCTCTGACGTCTTACTAGTCTCTTGCTTCATAACCTTGTCTCTGGAACTTCTAACTACCTCTGGCAGAAGCACGATCTTCAAAGAGCATGAAAAGGACCCTGAATGTTGAGTGGAAGATGCAGAGGCACGGGGGGGGGGGGGGGAGGGGGGGGGAGACAGACGTTTCTTCCATGTAGAAACCAGGTCCTCATTCCAGTGTCTAGCTGGCCAGACACTGGGACCCCTTTCTCAGCTCTGACACCAGGTTTCAGCAATTATTTTGTTGAATTGTCTCACTGGACTGTGGGGGATGAGTAACGAGGCTTTAATTTATTTTTTTCCCATGGAATACTATTTAGGCTGTAATTGAGCACTTCCATCCTTGACAGGAGCTATTAAGCTGACGCCACTGCCTCCTCAGCATTTCGCATCTTCAGGCGTCTGGCTCAGGATCCAGCCAGTCTCACCATGGTTCAAGAGTCTGGTATCCTGTGTACGTTGGGTTTAAGCTAGGCACCAAGGCTCTGAGAAGCAGTATGTGACAAGCACACAGATACAAAGCGACATGTGCACACACTGTGTGCACGGAGGACCGGACATATCTATTAGCCCTCACTCTGCCCAGAAAATACCATCAACTCTCATTTCAAGAGAAAATACAAATGGCTATTTAGAGCCACCACTTTGAGAGAGATTATGTGTTTTTTGGGAAGGCAAGGAGCAGAGCAATAAGGAGAGACAAAGACCATACCCCTTGTTGGGAGTCACACTGAAAAGGAATATCACGGCTTTATTCGGGCAGAGGAGATCCAAATCCTGAGGCCCCAGACCAGGAAAGCCTTTCCTTCACCAGGGGGCACAGGGTCTGGTTGGTCAGTAGACAGAGAGAAGGGGAATGTTCACTTCCTAGAAAACATTCCTTTTTTTTTCTTTATACTTCATGTACTTAATCCAGCCTTAATATATCCTCTAAAAATTAGTGTTTTCTATAGGCAACACCCTCCCAGGCCCACAGACCTCACACTCTCTCACCAACCCTGCTTCCTTGTTTTTCCATCTGATGTTAACAAGAAACAAAGTCAGAAGCCAGTTTCTCTGCCTACAACTTTCAGCCTGCCTGACATAAGAGAAGGTCTGCTACATCAATCTTCTGGCAGCTACTGAGGCGCTGTCTTGTCTCTGGTCAGCTGCTATTGAGCTTAAAGGATGTACTATTTGAAATGCATCAGTCAGTGCTGGAACTCAAAGGAGACACTTTGGATAAAATGTTCATTAAGAATTGTTAACATTGTGGACTTACAGACAGACAGTATGGCAGGGGCCCCAATGAGAGTTCAGGCTCACAAAGCAGGGTCTAGGTCCCTTCTTACAGACCCCAGAGGGAAAAGGCCAGGATGCTGCAAATACTCAAAGTGTCTGTGCTACCTGGGCCATGGGAGGGGGGGAGGGAATTCCAGGGAAGGATTGTGGAAGAAGAGAGGCATGTTTAGTTGAGGTTACCATTGTGCAGGTGAGTGACAACCCTCACAGGCAGCCTTCTGATGTCAGACAACTTGAGGTCTGTAACCTTCTAGGAAGTGAAAACAGCCTGAATTTGAACCTCAGAACCCACATGTTAAAAGACAGACATCGAACCAACAAGCAGGGGGCCTGCATAGGACTGGCCTAAGCCTTCTACATATATGTGACCATTGTGTAGCTTGGTCTGTTTGTGGGATTCCTAACAATGGGAGCAAGGGCTGGTTATTTGGGGCATATTCCTCATAGTGGGTCACCTTGCCCAGCCTAAATACAAGGGGAGGTGCTTAGTCTTACTGCAACTTGATATGCCATGCTTTGTTGATACCAATGGAAGGTCTGCCCCTTTCTGAATGAAACAGAAGAGGAGCAGGTTGGGAGAGGATGAGGGAGGACAGGAGGTAAGGGAAACTGAGGTAGAATGTAAAATTAATTAATTAATTAAATGTAAAATAAATAAAAATAAAAATACAGGCAAGATGGCATGGACCTGTAACCCCAGTGCTGGGGAAGTGGAATAAGGTGGGGCCCTGGAGCTCCCTGACAAACCAGCCTAGCCTACTTGGTGAGCTCCAGGCCAAACAAGAGTGACAGTTCCTATGACACCACACCCAAGGTTGCCCTCTGGCCTTCACAGTCATACTTGCACACAATGGGTGGCACTCACACATATGTGTCTCGGCACTCACACATACCAAGAGTATATCACACGCTGCTTTCCATAGACATCCACTCTAATCACCTTCCCAGGTCAAATTGACATGTGATGACCACTGAGATGCTTCTATGACTGCTCTGTAGACACCAACGTGGCCTCCTGTCTATGCTGGCTGCTGCTCTTCACATGATAACTCTCTGTAGCAGGGAGTACCTCATGTGTTCACCATCATGTATGTGTTTGTACGCGTGTGTGCAAGAAACAGCCAACCCTACAGAACCCGAGCATCTTGAGCTCTGCTCCAACACACAGAAGAGGGTTAATTGATACTTGCTGAATGAATCAATGGACAAATCAATCCAGGAGAAGAAAGGTATTGATGTCTGTGTGCAGAGAAAAGAAGATTGTGCCATGATTGTTGGTGAGAACTGGAGTTCTGGATTATTCCTGATTAAAAGCTCTGCAGTCAGCAGCCCCATCACCCCTAGATAGATGAATCGATTTCACATGAGTTTCAGTTACCTTGTCTGGCAAATGAGAGTCTGACGTTAGCCTTCCTTGGAGTCGGTGGATGATAAATAAGTCAACAGGAAGAAAGTAGGTAAGATTAAGCCCGGCATTACCATGTGCACCAGATGCTAGCTAAGAGCTACTCTTAAAGACTGGTGTACAGGGCAGATTTTCCTTTTATCTTGAAATGTATTAGTTGCCATTTTACTAGACAACAAAAAGAAAAATGAAAAGATATTAACACTTCTCCCTGAAAAAGCAGTGCACTAGGTGTCTTGATAGGTGCTCTTAAAGTTAACTAAAAATGATGAATTAGACAGCACAAGACATCACCTAAAATGAATTTATTTCCTTGGAATAAAGTAAGTAACGCTTAGCTTGAGAGCTAAGGGAAAGCACCCTGTGACTTGGAGTAGAAGTATCCTGAGTGTTTGACTTTGATCATGACCTTGTATGGAAGTGTTAAGACAAAAGACAAAGCCTAGGACTTTCCTTGGAAAGCTTAAGAATCAGTCTCCCGAAGGCAGGAGTCAGATGACTCTACCTGTAATAGACAAGAGTGGGAAGCCATGGGCTTACCTGTCCGGTGACTGCAGAGAAATCATCTATCTCTAATCTTAGTACTCAAGTCAATAGGGAAAAGTCAATCACCTCACCTAAAATCCATAATGGAAAGGGGGTCCCCACTTACATAAGGGTATAAGCCAAGCATAGTAAGTGAGCAAAATCAGAAGTGCAAGGCAAATCAAAATTATAAAAAGGAAACAGCAACAGCTAAAATGTGGAAGCTCAGTAGACAAGTCAATTACTACATCCTGAAGACAGACTATGAACTGGAAGGTTAATCCCAAAATTATCCAAATGCAGAACAGACATCAAGAAGTACAGCACATGACATCTCTTGTGGCTGGAGAGATGGCTTTGCAGTTAAAAGTACTGGCTCCTTTTCAAAGGACCAAGATTTGGTTCCTAACATCTACATAGTGGCTGAAACCATCAATAACTCCAGTTCCAGGGAATCTGATGCACTTTTCTGGCTTCTAGACACTGAATGTACATGATGCACAAACATAGAAACTGGCAAATGCTCATACATATAAAATAATTTTTTTAAATGTTTCTTAAATTGAAGAGATAAAACTAAGGGTATAAAACTAAATTGTCTTAGTAGAGAACACATCGCCACATTCTTTTTTGAACATTTTATCAAATTTAGATACTGCAAAACTAAGTGATTGTCCAAGTCATACCACTCTATGCTGATACAGAAAATAGATTATTTATTGAAACACAGAGATCCATTGAAAAAGTCTACTCAATAGTCAAAATAGTTCTGAAAATTCAAAGGCTAAATTATGTACACCACACAAGCTTTGGAGGGGCACATTTGAATACATTTTGCCATATTTACATTAAAAATCATAATTGATAGGGCTGGAGAGATAGCTCAGTGGTTAACAGCATTTATTCCTGCTCATGCAGATAACCATGTTCAGTTACCAACTGGAGGCTGCTCCCCACTGCACTCTAGTTCCAGGAGCACCTACTACCCTCTTTTGTTCTCTCCAAGCACCAGCTGCATGTGGTGCACTCCCTACACACGCACACACACACACACACACACACACACACACACGCACACGCACACGCACACGCACACGCACATGCACACACACATGCACACGCACATGTACACGCACACACTCAGAGACACACATATAAAATAAAACTTCAGAAAAAAATCATAATTTACCAAAACATTCTGAATTCAATATTTTAAGTTTCTTCATTAAAAAACATTTTAGTTAAGGATCTTTTGCTAATTTTAAAGAACATGCACTCATAATAATTTTTATGACTTGAGTTAATTCACAGAAGGTTGTCAAAAGCTCAAAGACATTTGAAGTGTTAACTGAATCAGAAGTTTGTATTCATCAAATAAAATATATTACAAAAATAAATTAGCTCAGTTATTCTAAACACCAACACATATTTTGCAAATGGCAACACTATAGCTTTGATTTCAATTGGCAGAACATCAGCTTGTTTTGACACATTTGCAAATTATGTGTACCACCTCATGACATAAAAGTCAATTTATGTTCCAGGCTTTCTTAATTTAGTAAAAAGAAAAAAAAATCAAACAATATTTTTAACACACTGTATTCATCAGCAGAAAAACAAATCACTTTGTCTTCATTGCTTAGGTTTGAACTGATGTCATGCACAATATCGGCCAACTGTTTCACCTTCCAAACATTTTGAGTCCAAGAATTAATTGGATTAAAAGAGAATTGAAGCATCATTGAAATGAGCTGTTTTCTAGTTGAAAAATCTGGTGACTCCAATATAAAATTAGAAACATTTAGCTATTGGCAAGGCCCTCTGCTAATGGAGTCAATGGATTAATAGCTGGGACTTGACTCTTTGTACATGAAACAAGAAAATTGAAAGTGACTGAAATTAATTATTTCATCTAAAGGAAAACTCGTGTTTCTCAGGTAGGCCGGCAAATGCTCCTGCCCTATATATGAACACCATCTAATGTCTTTAGAGAGAAGGACCCTTAACAAGCCAATGAGACTCCACTGTATAGTGACTCTCCCCTCTGGTTCACCTGCTTCAACTTTCTGAGTGCTGGATTCATGAGCTTGGGCTGCCGTGCCCACTTGCATGGATGAAAAGATGATTCAGAGAAGTGCTTGTTATACAAGCATAAGGACCCAAGTTCAATCCCCAGGAGCCATTAAAAAAAGGCCAGGTGTGTTGGCGCAAGTTTTTAATCCCTGACTTGAGCATGTAGAGATGAGTGGATGCCTACTACTGGCCAGATGCCAGACAGAATCATGAGCCACAAGTGATCTTGTCTCCAAAAACAAGGTAGGAACTCCTGCGGAAGGGCTTCTGGGGTTGGCATCTGCCCTCTTCTGCACCCCTTTCACCCTCTCTAACTATTAGCTTTTTGGTAGCTCACACACCTTGGCTCCTACACTTCCTTCAAAGAAAAAAAAAAGTCTTACTGTTTTGTGTCTCTTACACGTTCCTCAGAAACTTTGATGAAAAGCAGAAATCCAGTATTTACTTTTTATTAAACATGAGCTTTTGTTTACTTATTATTGTCCAAAGAAAACCTACTTTGTTTTCACAAGAAAGTACTATGAGTCAATCAATCGTTGCAGATTTACACTGGATTAAAAAAACACAAAACTGTGTGAGGATACCCAAAGTAATAATACACCCTACATCGGGATGACTTCTCATCCAGCGTGCTCATCATACTGATAATTTCCCAGGCTTCTCACTGACCTTGCAACCCTGTGGCCTGGGGACTTGGGGCCTTTCAGGGCTGCAGGTGAGGAACATGATAGATACTCCCTAGCTGACCAGAGAGGTGATTCAATACTCTCATAGTGGTAGGAGCCCAGTGGTAGGCGCCCGTGCTAACAGGTGATAGGTGCCCTAGATGTGCTCTTTCTTCCATTACCATGTTTTCACTGAATCAAGATACCCTCTTTCCCAAATAGTAATTAAAATGCCAAGGAAATAGAAACCAGAGTTCTGCCTCTGCTTTTTCTGCCTGTGGAGTTAAAGTGGCCCTTTCAATTCTCAAGTCAAGTTTCTATACATAGAGCCTCTTAGACCTGCTCCAACCCTCCTACTCACCTTCAGTTCGAAGTCCCGAAGAGGAAGTGCCACCAAGAAGCAGTGTGTCCAGGTGGTGTCCCTCTGTGAGCTGAAGAGATGTGACCCAGGCGGAAGCTTCTGTGTGAAACACACCAGTACCCAGGAGCTCATCTCTGACTCAATTGTGAGTTCTCAAGGGGGAAAAGCAGTCATCAGAGAGGCAATGGACCAGCTGGTTTGTTGAGAGGCAATTCCTGACTCCCCTCCATTGCTCTTTCTGGGTTTTCTTGATGTGTATTGGTGCTGGCTTCAGAGACAACCTCTGTCAAGTGCATCATATGTTTGATCTTACCCACCCTCTTCCTCTCCCATCCCCTAGCCTCCTCCCTTCCCTTGTATTCCTTCTGTTTTCCTGGTGTGTGTGTGTGTGTGTGTGTGTGTGTGTGTGTGTGTGTGTGTGTGTGTGTGTGTATGTGTGTGTGGTTTTGTATACCTATAAGAGTATTAGGGGCTGGGAATATGGCTCAGTAGGTAAAATGCTTTCTGTATAAACATGAGATCCTGAGTCCAGATCCCCAACAACCACATACAAAATCCAGGCAAAGATACTCATGTCTGCAACCCCAGTCCTGGGTGGGGATGACAGAGACAGGCAGATCCCAGTCTGTGCAAACTGGTGAGCTCTATTCAGAGAGATTCTGTCTCAAAAACTAAGGTGGGGAAAACAGAGAATGGTGTCCAGAAGTGGACCTTAGGACTCCATATATGCATGCACACACAGGCAGCAAATGCACATTCTCTCTTCTCTCTCTTCTCTCTCTCTCTCTCTCTCTCTCTCTCTCTCTCTCTCTCTCTCTCTCTCTCTCTCTCACACACACACACACACACACACACACACAGGACAGAAATTTGAGGATCCACAAATGGAAGAATACTTGCAATCTTTATCTTTCAGCACCTAAGTGGCATAACTTCATTTCTTCTTGACTAGCAGGAAAAAAATTCATCAGGCATATATATATCATGTTTTACTTCTCCATTCATCTAGTGGCAGATACAGGCTGACTCCAGAACTTGGTTATTGTGAACAGTTCAGCAATAGGTACGAGTGTGCAGGTCTCTGTGGCATGTTGACTTAAGTAAACGTGTTCAGCTTGCAGCTGTATGAGCCACATGCATCCTAAAAAGCTACAAATGTTTCCCAGTCACCTACAGATAATGTAACCATGTCAAAAGGCTGGGCATCTGTGACACAGAATCTTTTAGGGACATACCAAGAAGTGGTTTATCCGGGTCATAGGGTAGTTCAGTTTGTAAATTTTTGACAAACCTCCTTAGGGGTTTACACAGTGACTAGACAACTTATCCATGCATTCCCACAACAGTAAATGTGATCTCATCTTCTCATTTCTCTATATACAAAGAGAAAAGGCCAAAAAGAAAGCCATGGTCAGCCTTTCCACTCCACCTAAGCTACTCTCTCTCGGCTTCAAGCCACTCCTGAGACTTAGCATTTATTTTTATCCTACATTCAACTAATTTTTAGTGTACAAGATAGTTTATCATTTGATGTTTTCATCTGCATATGTGAAGTTTTGTTCTTTTGTATGTGTGTGTGTGTGGTGTGTGGGGGTGTATATGTTGGTATGTGGTGGGTGTGTGCGTATGGTGTGTGTGTGTGTATGGGATGTGTGTGTGTGTGTATGAGTTGTGTATGGGGTGTGGAGGGGTGTATGGTATGATATGTGTGTGTCAGTATGTGTGTGTGTGTGTGTGTGTGTGTGTGTGTGTGTGTGTGTGTGTGTATGTATGTATGCTCATGCTAGTACACAAAGGAGTGTGTATACATGGGGCCAGAGATCAAAGTTGAGTGTCTCTCTCAATCATTTTCCACTTTATTTTCTGAGGGAGTGTCTCTCTGAGCTGAGATCTTCCTGGTTTGGTTAGCTAGGCTGGCTAGGCAAAGAGCTATAGGAATCTGCCTATCTCCACCTCCCCAGCAGATGCACACAACACATCACTGTCGTATCCAGCTTTCTGCAGTGGTGCTGGGTATACAGGCTCAGATCTTTATGCTTGTAGAGTAAGCACTGATTTAAGCCGTTTCCCAACCCTCACCCCATTTATCCTTTTTTTTTTTTTTTTTTTTTTTTTTTACTAATTTTTAAGTTATTGTGAAGGATAATGAGCTTCACTGTGACATGGGTTTTATGCACATGGAAGACACAGGATTTCTGTTGTACATTGCAGCACCTGCCATTGAGGCCTGGCCCACCACTGCCGGCAGAGAGAGGCTCAGATTACATTTGGTTTTGGTTCTGGAATTTGATGCATTTTCCAAATCACATGCAATTTTAGTTTCAGGGGTCTCTAGGACCTGAGGGAGTCACCTTTTAGACTTTCCCAAGCAGAGCATTTTATCTGTCTCAGCTTTGTTTCTTACATTCCAAAATAGTTTTTGAGGAGTCCTTGAGGGAAGGACACCCAGAGCTCAGGTATCAGCCTGAAGAGTCTGATACTTGTTTGTTCCTAGAGGAGCTGTAGGCTTACAGCTAATGAAAGAACATGCCTGGGAAAAGTCACCTAGTGACCAGGCAAGCCTTTGTTGGTCAGCTAATGCTCCCAGAAGATTAAGAGATAGGTGTGCCTGAGGATGGGGACTGTCCATTGATAGGAACAGAGATCAAAGTTATCTTCCTGTAAGACAGAAAGCGAGGATGCTATAAAGGAAACATAGCTAACAGGAATGTGGGAAGGCGCTCGGTTAAAGGGTATACAATTTTAAAGACATCAAAATATTTGAGAGAGAGAGATAGCCTGAGCCCCTATGTTTGAAGGATGGGAGAACTTTCTACAGATGGTAGTGGCTTAGGAAATAGGCTCTAGAACAGGCTCTTTGCTTGTGGAACCTCAAATCATTTTCTCCCCCTCCTTCCCTACAATAGACACTGAATTCCTCAATGACCTGGGGACTCTGTTCCAAATCCTTCTTACACCATATGGAGCCTTCTTTGACCACACATAAGGCATAAATCTCCAGCAACAGTAGGCTGCATCCTGTCCTGGGCTTCACCTCAAACTGTCACAGTGTGTCAACCCCAATGCCTCACATCCATTCCCTTTGTTCTCATTGGTAATGCCCCTCCTACCTGCTGACGGTTTTGAAGTAAGTCATTGATGGACCACTGGAATAAGAAACATGTCCTTACAGAATGGGCACAGGATAACTACTCGTGCAAGAGATTCTTGAAATACTCTCATGCTGTGTGATCTGTACCACCTCCACACCATTCAAAGGCTTCTTTGGCTACAGCTATTAGAGTCTGCATTTGTCTAAAGAATTGAATTTCTGGGCATGAAAAGTTTTTAATTTAGATCTCTGAAGTTCAGTAATAAAAGTAATTCTCTGGTTCACACTCTCAGCTGATGAAATATTAGTGACCTCTAGTGAAAAGGGCTGTGCCCTTTGAAAGGAAGGAAGGAGGAAGGAAAAAAGATGGTACAGCATTTCTCAGAAAACGTTCTGGAAGATGCCCTAACAGAGGACGAATCCTGTGTGGCTCGCAGCATACTGTCCATGCACATGTTAGTCAGTAAACAAATATGGAAAAACTTCTGAAGGGTTGAAAGTTAAAGGATAGGAATGTCTAAGGAGTAGGTGCCGATGAGGTCACTCCTACAGGATGATCTTGGCTATCTATATAAGAGAAAATACTTTGAACAATGATTATTCTCATGTAACAGTCATGCACCTGTTCCAAATGAGAATAATAACACATATGCCTCTATTGGGTATGATTTTATTCAGCAACTTTTATGAGGTCCCTTCTATATGCCATGAAATTTGCATACTTACTTACTCAGTTAATTTTTCACTGAATGTTTACTAGATCCCAAACATTAGCAGATCCTTTCTGTAGAAGACAAAAAGGGGAGGTGGACAGGCAAATAGAAGAATAGGTGAGGTGTGGCCAGCACAAGATTAGTGGCCTCTGCGACATTGAAGATGGTCATTAAATCCTTCCAAGGAAACAAGGATGATGGATCCGGGCCGAGAACAGAAGCAGGAGCCAGACAGTCAGAGACTGAGTTCAAAAGCGTCCTCGACTGAGACCTCTGTGTTTAGATGGAAAACCAGATTCTGAGTGGTGTGCTTGGCAAACCACTTGGCAGGTGTGCTTACTTCTTGATGACAGACTCAACATATACTGACTTCACTCTGGGAATACCCTGTCAGAGGTGGAAAATGTTTCTGAAGATGATGCCCTCTTTACCCGTTGTTCTTACTTATCACTTTCCATAAGCCACGAGGCCCAACCCAGCCCACAATCTGTTTATGTCGATAAAGTTTTATTGGCACACAGTCATAGGCAATAATTTCCTTCCTGTCTATGGCTGTTTTGACAGGACAAAAACAGGGTTGAGTAGTTACGAGAGAAGCTGATGGACCCAGAAGCCTCCTGCATTTGCTCTCTCGCCTTCACAGAAGTTTGCTGATGTTTGATCTACAGGCATATTCTGAGCCATCACTATATCTGGGCATATGGGGTTCTTAAAAGGAAATTTATACCATGCTGGGAAAGAGTGAGGAATTGATACTGGGTGGGAGGGGGACTGCATATAAGGGTTTAGAGGGCACAATTCTCTGCCCAGTGTGAGGCCAGACTAAAAGGAAGTCAAGAGGATGGAGCTGCTGGGAGAATACGGATTCTTTTTCACAATAAGATCACTTCTATCTGTCCATGACAAAAACGTGCTGTGGCAACCTTCCCCAGATTGAGAACATGTTTCTATGGGACTTCATTTTATAAAGTGCTATCACCAAAGAGAAATACACCTCCAATTTCAACTAGGAGGTCACACACAGCTTCAATAACAGCTGACAGACAGGCTTCTGTGAGGCAGAGGCAACCTGAAGTGGAGAGCATAATCCATATGCTATGCAGCCTCTGGACCCCAGAATCTGACATTCTGGTGATTAATATGTAAACCAGGAGGACATTTAGTTGGCTGCCTAGGAGTCCCATGAGCATGTAAAAGTCAATAAATATTTATTAGTAAGTGTATTTTCCTAGGGCCTGAAGTAGTTGCACAGTGGTATCTTATAACCAATTAAGAAAGAGTTGTCGAGGATGGATGCGGATGGATGCACTGTGTGTTGATGGGTGAAGAATAGGAAGGAAGATGTCCATCATCTGTGTAGGGCTTATCCAACTGAGGCTAGCCACTGAGTAAGAAAGAAGTGTATTACACAACACAAGCTTCCAGACAGGAGAGGAAAGGAGAGACAGACAGACAGACGGACGGAAGAAGAGGAGAAGCAAGAGAAATTCATGACTATTTTTAGAAAACCAAAAGATTCGTTTTAAAGCTAGTCTGTGTTGCTAACGTGGGGTTTCTACATGTAATGTATTCATTTGTTACCAAAATGGCTCCTGGTCTAAAGGATGGCACAGAGCTGACTGAAATGGTCTTCCAAACAACAATGTTTACAGCATTGGTGAAATAAAGGTTCCTGTCACCCATTTGGAGACATGTCGCCAGTACACTGGTGTAATGCCCCTAAAGCGTAGTCACATTCGATTCTAAGTGGTGCATCGCCAATTTCGGGATGGGCATTGGGATTCATTTATTTAAGCTTGAACATTTATCCTGAGTTAGAAGCAAATTAAAACCTTGCATTTGAGATCATATTAAAAGAGGGTGCTGTAATTACTGCTCACTCCCCTGTGGGTCTCTCTCTAGTTTGAAGCCAGGGAGTGCACAGCTGCCAGTAAGGAAGTCTGCATGAGGCCAGGAGAGACAGGACATCTTTATGGTTTCTAGAACATCTGTGGAGTCGGGGAGGGAAATCTTGACAAAGATGCAGGATTCCTGACTTCTTTCTTTGTAAAGTTTCAAATTTTATTTATAGGGTAGGGGTGCATGTGTATTTGCGTGTGTGCACATGCATGTAGAGGCCAGGGGTCAACCATGATGTTATTCCTCAGGATCTCTCCACTTCATTTTCTGAGGCAGGATCTCTCATTGCATGCTACAGCCTCAAACACTCTCCTGTCCCCACCTCACGGTGCTGGTATGACAGATGTGTGCCACCATGCCCCTCACTCAATGTGCCTTCTGAGGATTGCACTCTCGAGTCTTCACACTTATGTGGTAAGTGTGTTACCAATGTCTGCAGCCCTCGCCTAGCATCTCATTATTTATGGAAAAGCTAGCCTGAGGCATCTTATCAACTTCCAGCCCTCCTCACACAGAGTATTGCCGGAGTCCTTAGTCTCCCAACCCAGAAAAGAGAAAATCAGACCCCAGCCCTAAACACTGAGAAAAATAAAGTTTTAAATCTCTGCCCAAATCAAAGTATCAGACCTTCCAGAAAATCAGACCTAATCCCAACGTAGACGAGGGAGAAGGAGAAGGTGCCAAGCATTGCCTAATCTCAAAGCAACCCCTGAGGGGTTGAGGTATTGATCCAGTTTTCACTAGAGGTCATTTATCTGTTGTTGTGATTTGTATTTTTATGAACACTCCTGCCTCTCTGGAGAGAAATGCTCGGAGCCTTCTGAAGAGAGGGCTGTGCTCTGTGTACAGCAGGTGCCTGGTAAGAACTGCTGAAGCTAATACTGTCTGAAATTGTTCTACCAGTCCCCTGGCCCCGTCCTCGCCCAGAGTTCCTAGGAGACAAAGCAATGCAGGAAAACAATAATGTGGGGCTGTGTGGAGGCAGCTGACAGCTGTACAGATGTTGTGTATTGCTGAAGTCTGCATCGGGCCTTTCGTCCCACAGAAACAAGAAATGCCTGCCTGTACGATGATGTTTTGATCTCTAAGGCTATGTAAAATGCCATTCCCATTCTGAGAGGAAAGTGCATATTTTTTAAAAGTAAATCCATAGCATTTTAAAGGAAAATACACATGGAAAATCACATTATAAGGAACAGGCAGTGTATTTGTGTGATATGAATGCAGATTGTCACACCTACTGTCCCTCTGTAGCATCTCAGAGGCCATGCACACAGCTTCAAACATGGCAACAGTCTTATCAGGATGACGTCTCTTAATCAAGACCATAGGTGTGTGGGGACCCTATTGCACAAATTCTATTTGGCATTATAATTAAAACCCAAATCCAGATACTGGGTGAAGGTTGAAATATCAGAGAGACAGGGAGCAAACCACAGCAACTTCTCACCCAGCCAACTCCTCAGTCCTGTCTCCAGGAATCCTCCAATTCCAAACCTCTCTATCATCAGCCCAAAAAGGAAATCAGGCAAGGAGCAGAACTCCTGAGTTCTCTTGTCATATCTTTCTTTCCCTGCCTAGCTATCTTAATTCCTGGTTTAACTGTCCTAGGATTAAAGGTGTGCGCCACCACTGCCTGGTCCTGTTAGGCCTTAAACTCACAGAGGTTCATAGGGATCTCTGCCTCCCCAGTGATGGGATTAAAGATGTGAGCACCACTCTCTGGCCTTCATGGCTTGGCTATGTGGTTGGTTCTGTCCTCTGATATTTCAGACTGTTTCTATTAAATATACCATATATCACCACAGGATCCAAGGATGGCTGACCCTCTAAGCCAGTATTTCTCAAACTTTCTAATGCTATAACCCTTTAATACAGTTCCTCGTGGTGCAGTAACCCCACAACCATACCATTATTTTATTACGTCATAACTATAATTTTGCTATTATTATAACTTGTATATAAACATCTGTGTTTTCCAGTGGTCTTAGGTGAGCCCTGAGAAAGGGTTCTTTGACCCCTAAAGGGGTCAAGACCCATTGAATAAAAGCTATTAATCATTGTACCCCTCACATCCCACAAAGAAACTTCGTCTAGCCCAACCTTACGGACTCTAATGTCTGCCTCATGAGGTGTGTGTTCTTAGCCCTAATCTGACTCTTAAATGCTTGAAGGCATGGTTACAATTTTTCTAGGAACTGAGGCTGCTTTTCCTGGGCCACTCCTTGTCTTGAACATAAAAATTCGTGTCTCCTCAGACTGTATGAACTGATGTTAGATTTGCCTTTGAGCTTTATGGCTATTTCAGTTTTTGTTTATAGTGTGTGTGGGTGGGGGGTGGGTGTGTGTGTGTGTGTGGGTGTGTGTGGTGTGGTGTGTGTGTGTGGGTGTGTGTGGTGTGGTGTGTGTGTGGGGGTGTGTGTGGGTGGGTGGTGTGGCCCACATGTGGAGTAGGTGAGAGAACACTTTTCAGGAGTGGGTTCTCTTGCTGAGGCAGGATCATTCTTGTTTTTACCCCACAGCCGCACTGAGTACTCCAAGCTAGCTAGTCCTTAAGAGCAATTCTTTAGTCTCTGCCTCATGTCTCATGGGAGGCATGCTGGGATTACAGATGGAAACCATCATGCTTTTTGTGGATTCTGAGGATTGAACTCGGATGATCAAGCTTAAGCAGCCTGCACTTTTATGCACTGAAGCATTTTGTCCACCCTGTTGCTTTGGATTTACGTGGTGCTGTGAATCCTCCCCAGGGCTGTGTACGCTAAGCACTATATGATGGGAGGTGGACATGTCTCCACCCAGGAGAACTTCTAGGGAAACAGAGTTATGAGAACTCTTTCTTTCTCTCCTTCCTCCCTCTCTACCTCTCTGTGTCTCTTTCCCCCTCCCATCTTCCTCCTTACTCCCCCCTCTCTGGTGCAATCCCTCTGAGGTTTGTATTCTACACTGTGTCTAGGGTTTCCTCAGGAAATTGGACTCCAGTCACCCAGGTGATGGCTGATGCATTCTACCAACTGAGTTCTTAGTACACCCCAGCCCATTACTACACCCTTATAATGCTATTCAAGGACTCTTAAACCCGCTGCAATCACACTCTGTTTAAGGAGGACACAGTCTGAAAATGCTGTCCAGCTTTTCCATCATTAATCAAGCATTGCATGTTTCTACAAGCTAAGATGGCTGCAGGGTCATGAGGCCATGTTTGTCACCTCATAGTGCAATCAGAGCAGAATTTTGTAGACTGAGACCTCCTCTGCAGTGCCTAGCTGTATTCCTATTAGCATTATCCCTTAATCCCAACAGCATAAAGACAAGGTTGGGGATGTAGTTCAATGATAGAGCACTTGTCTGGCAAGGATGAGGTCCTAGGTTCAGTCTCTGGCACCAGGAGAAAAGGGGGGGAAATTCTTTCTTTTTACTCATTTTTATTTAATTATATGTATGCATGTGTATATGTGTGAGTGTGTGTACACATGAAAACAATTGCCCAAAGAGACCAGAAGAGGGTATCAGATTTCCTGAAGCTGGAGTGATGGACAGTTCTGAGCCACCAAGTGTGAGTCCTGGGAACCAAACTCAGGTCATCTGGAAGGTCAGTAAGCACTCTTAAGCACTAAGCCATCTTTCTAGCCTTAAGGATAAAATTCTTGATGTTTTTAGGAGCATGGTGGAGGTTAAGGGGAGGTGAGAAGAGAACACCAGGGGACAGGATGGTTGAGTTGGGGAGGGTCAGAGAGGAGAACAAAATAGATATCTTGACAGAGGGAGCCATTTGGGGGTTAGAGAGAAATCTGGTGCTAGGGAGATACCCAGGAATCCGAAAGGATGACCCCAGATAAGACCTCAAGCAATAGTGGAGAGGGAGCCTGAACTGGCCTTCCCTTGTAATCAAATTGATGACCACCCTGATTGTCATCATAGAACCTTCATCCAGAAACTGATGGAAACAGATGCAGAGCTCCACAGCCAAGCACTGGGCTGAGCTCCCAGGCCAGTCAAAGAGAGGGAGGAGGGGTTATATGAACAAGATCATGATGAGGAAACCTACAGAGACAGCCGACCTGAGCTACTGGGCGCTCACTGACTCTGGACTGACAGCTGGGGAACCTGCATGGGACCAAGCTAGGCCCTCTGAATGTGGATGACAGTTGTGTGTTGTGTGTAGTCTATGGACCCTCTGGCACTGGGACCAGAACTTATCCCTAATACCTGAACTCGGTTTTGGTGCTCATTTCTTATATAGAGATACCTTGTTCAGTCTTGATACTGGGAAGAGGGGCTTGGTCCTGTCTCAGCTTGATATGCCAGACTTTATTGATTCCCCTAGGAGGCCTTACCCTCTCTGAGGAGTGGATGGGGGGTGGTGAGGGAAAGCTGGAGGGTGACTGGGAAGAGGGGATGGAGAAGGAACTGTAGTCAGTATAAAAAAAAGATTTAGATAAAATAAATTAAAATTTAAAAAGAAGGTTCTTCATGTTGAAAGTACTTACAGCATGTCATTTTTCTCGTTGTGTAAGCCCCTAACATGTATTTGGCCCTGGAATATGTACTTCAAGGGTGTCAACAATGAAAATATCTCTTACAATGTTTCTGATGGGTTATCAATTGTTTTAAAAGTTATCTGACTTTCCTTATGGGATCTTGGAATTTTATGTCATAAGTCAGAGTTTAAGGATAGACTATTTTTTTAAAAGCTCATAAAATACTTGTAAATGAGATATCTGTCCGTGAGTACTTCCTGTGCAAATATAAGGACCCGAGTTATTTTACAAGGTTCAGTGTGTGCATGTGCACACACACACACATTGTGTGGTGTCCTTCTCTATCTCCACCTATTCCACTGAGACAGGGTCCTTCTCTGAATTCAGAGCACATATCTTGACCAGGATGGAAGCCAACAAACTCCAACAATCCTCCTGCTTCTGATCTCCTTGGACCTAGAGTAACAGGCATGATGGTGCACACTGTAATCCCAACATTAAGAAGGCAAAGTTAGGAACATCCTGGAGCTTTTATGGCCAGCCAGCTTAACCTAGTTGGTGATCCCCATGGTCCAGTGAAAGACTATCTTAAAAGATAAAATACGTGGCTTCTGAAGAAGGACACCAAAGGTTGGCTTCTGGCCTTTACATGTAGACAAACTCAAATAATTGGAAAACCACGGGCTTCTGGGAATTTTTATGAGCAGGAAAAAAAAAACCCACAGATTGACAGAATGTGGTCCTTTCTTCTCTATTGCAGATACATGGCCATCATTCACCCCCTCCAGCCCCGGCTGTCAGCCACTGCTACCAAAGTTGTCATCTTTGTCATCTGGGTCCTGGCTCTCCTGCTGGCCTTTCCACAGGGCTACTACTCCACCACGGAGACCATGCCCAGCAGAGTCGTGTGCATGATCGAGTGGCCGGAGCATCCCAACAGGACTTATGAGAAAGTGTAAGTAGAGATTTGCCAGTCTCGCACACCTGCTTGGAATCCATGCTATGCTAATGCAGAACCTTCCTTGTCCTAACTTCTTCCTTCTTTTGTATTCTTTTATCATTGAAGATGTGTCTGCTTGCCTTCCTCACCTCCACTGCTCTGACACTGTTAACACATCCATCGCTATCAAGGGATGGTACCCTCCCCAATACTGGGAAAATTGTATTCAGAATGTTAAGTTGTAGTTCCCATTATGGGTTCCCAAAACAACTGCCCCACTACCTCTCTTGGGCCTTTTATCTAAGATGCTTTTCTGCCAGGATCTGTATTTCAGAGACATCATACTAGGCACAGCATTCTGGAAGGTGGGGATGTTTCTACTCCAGTCACTCTCAACAGCAGCCCAGCAGCCATTGCTCAGGTGGTAGCCCGTACCATAGCAAACATGTTATAGACCACACCTCTTCCCCATACACCACAGTCCACTCCCTCCTCCTCCAAACAATGTCACTGCTGTTGAATCTTTTATCTCATAAGCTGCCTTTGGGGAAGCATCAATCCCAATCCTTTCAGGAATTTACAGTGTGAGAAATGAAATATCTCCATTCAGATGCAAGTGTGGAAGACTTTTTAGTGTCTGGAGGTTGCAGAGCACATACAAGCAGGTGTGCTTGTCTTATAAGAGGAGGGAAGGTGGCAGACAGGCTTTTTCAAGATGTCTCTGTAATTTTCTCTAATGCTTCTTATCCTAGAGGCAACACTGAAATGGTTTATGCTTTACCTTGTTCTGCCCTGTTGAATGGTGATGTGAAATTTATATAAGCATCCATTTTTTGGACTGAGAACACCTGGATAAAGTGGGTCTTTTGGAAAGCCCTCTGTAATCCTTCAATTTTGGGCTTGTTATTCAAATAAAAAGAAAATGATATTAGAGACAGAAGACCAGATTTTTTAATTAAGAATTGCCACTAGACTTGTGACCACAGGCAAGGATCTCAGCATCTCCTCTTTCCTAAAATGTAAGAAAATAAAACAGTTTCCTGTAAACAAGTGTCATGACTATTAAATGAAATGATGCATATCTCACATTGCAAGCTATTAAATGTCACATAGGACTTATGAATGGAATTCACAGGATAGCAAAGTAATTGTGTGGCCTTTAAATTTACTAAATGCTAAGATGACACATGGTATCTGTCATGCCATTTAGATCTGACAGTTCCAAAGCCTGTCACATAGCCACTCTAGTGTTTCTGTTACATGGAGCACGAAAATGTGGCTTGCCAGGAAGCAATGCATAAGATTGAGACATGGCCCTTCAGACATCAGCAATGAGTTCTGATCCTTCCAGCAGTGGAGGCTGGATGCTCAGCCTGTAAGGAGACAAATTAGTCTACAAGCAAGAACAAAATCTCTCGATGGGGCAAAGAGCTCCATCAACTGTAGAGAGCCCAGGAATATGGTTCAGCCAGGTTTCCTCCAGGCAGGGAAGAAAATACCTCAGAGTTTAAATTCCCCATTATAAAGTAAAACAAAACAAAATACTTCAGAAACCTCCATCTACCTGGCTCTGCCCTAAGTTTTAATGATATTCTCAAAGTCTGATCACTTCCTACCAGCTTGTTTATAAGAAACCCACAAGTTATTTTATTTTACAATAAATTTAAAGCTGAACTCAAAATAGATTTCTCTTCCCACACAACTGGGATTTTAGTCAATAGGCAGTGATGCTTAGAGACTTGCTTTTGAATATCTTGGTGATTTGTGTTTATTAATCACTAGAAATTTCCTTTGAGACCAAACACAATGCACTTGTATTGTCATCTTCCCTAATTTGGGAACTCATAGTTATGATAGGGTGCGTGGGCAGGTTGTCACTGTTTATTTTTATCAGAGTCACCATTCTCATTTTATTCTGTCACTGTAATAAAACACTCTGACCAAAAGAAACTTATGGAAATATGGGGTTTATTTGGCTTACACTCCCAGGTCACAGCTCATCACTAAGGAAACTCAAGGCAAAAACTTGAAGCAGAAACTGCCTACTGGCCCACACTTGACTCCTTCTTAGCCAGATTTCTTACATAGCTCAGGACCGTCTTTGCAGAGAATGGTGCTTCCCACAGTAGGCTGGGCTCTTCCATATCAATTAAGACAATCAAGACAGTCCCTTATAGACAGGTCAGCCTGAACAAAATAATTATTCAACAGTAATTCTTCTTGGATTATTCTAAGTTTTGTCAGCTTGATAAACAGATGTCCCAAAAACATGACTGTGGGTTATGAGTATCTGAGATTATTTACTCAAGAGATATATAGCATGTTTATTTTCTAATGCAAAGTTTTTAAAAATCTATTTGCTGTTCATTCACACATTGACTGTAAGACAAACATAATTCAGGTGCATAACACAGTTTCTACAATACACTCTATTTTCTATATGTCAGTATTCTCTATAATGTATTATACTATATTTATAGTGATTTAAATGCTAGCACATTTATTTAAGCACTCGCTTTTAGAACTAATGACTGTCCTTTCCCCAGTACACAATAATCCCAAAGTTGATGCCAGGTGCAAGTGGTTTTTTTTTTTTTTGAGGCATTTTGATAATTAAGATGAACATGTTCAATGACAGGGCAGCTCCCAGCCTCATTACTTTTTAGTTCAATCATCAATGACCAATTCCTTTGTGACTTAAAGCCTGATAGTATATTTTACATAGATCTGTTGGAAGAAGTAAGTGTGATGGTTAATCCTAATTGTCAGTTTGACAAGATTTGGGATCACCATGGAAACACATCTCTAGATGTAAGGGTATCTTCAGTAAGGTTTAACTGAGAAAGGAAGACCCAGTCTGAATGTGGGAGGCACCATCCCATAGACTAAGATCCAGAACTGACTTAAAAGGAGGAGACAAGCTGAGTACCAGCATCCATCACTTTCTGCTTTTCAACTGTGGATGCAGTGTGGCCAGCTGCCTCAGGCTCCTCCTCCATTCCTTCTTCCCATACTAGACTATATCTCCTCACACTTTGAGCCCAAATCACCTTCCTGCCTTAAGTTGCAGAAAAACAGGACAGAGCAACAGGACAAGTTACTAATAAAAGAAGCAAATAACTTGCAGGAAATGTCAAGTCCAGGGCCCACCTGTGGTAAGGGTCTGGTAAATATTAGCAATAGTCATTGATCAGGTTGCTGGCAGGTAGACAGGGTGCTGAGCTGATTCTTAGGTTCACTTTCTCTAATAAATCATTTATGCTAACAAATTAATTACATAGAAGTATTGTGCAAAATATCATAAGCATTTTGACTACCTAGTGAACTTGCAAAGCTAATCATTCATTATTCAGATCCTTCAATAATACACAAAGTCAGTGAAGAACTGTGAAGGACAGATGTTTCAATAAAATAAGGACTGAGTATTAAACATACTCATTACAAAACAGCTCAGATAGCCAACTGGCACATAGAGAGGTTGCCAACTTCATTCAGGACATTGTGGTTATACTTCTTGAGCATGATGGTTATATCATTTGTGTTGGATTAAAATTTGTTCATAGAAACAGATAATTTGACTTATTGCTTTGTGTGCTGAATGGTTCATATTTTCACCTAAAATTAAATGTAATGCAACTGTTCTTATAGCTACAAGCTCTTAATCAGATGTTTTCTCTGGGATGAGCCAAAATATTCTACACAGAATGGATAGAAATTTTTTTCTGAAGTGAAACCTCTGCTTGTGATGATATTCATTACAGAAACTTGACTCTGAGTAAATCACATGAGAACAATACTCATCTATTCTTGCTTCTTCTGGACCTCCTCCTTTCATTTTGACTCCTATGAGTCATTTCACCTTGAGTTTTCCCAACTAGCCAAAGAAAGATGAGACAAATTCTCGTCCCTACAAGGGACATATCCTTACTGGTGCTATCTTCATGGACAGGAGACTCTGGACCACAAAAATCTGTAGACGTGAAGATATGTGGGAGATTATTACAGTGCAGTTGTTGCACTGTAAATAATTGTCCCGCCCACTGGTTTAATAACAAGCACTGATTGGCCAAAGGCAGGCAGGAAGTGTGGGCAGAGCTACCAGACTAAGAAAACTCTGAGAACAGGAAGCACAGAGCAGAATGTCAGAGAGAAGCCAGATGAAGCAGAGGACAACTATTCTGCTCTAAGGAAAGGTACTGAGCCACATGGCTGAACAGGATAAGAGACATGGGTTAGATGAAGGGTAAAGAGTTAGCAAGTTATATGCCTGGGCCTTAGGCCGATCAGCCTAAAACTATCATATGCAACTGAGCATCTGAGCATCTGAGTGTCTCTGTGGGTCCGCGGGTCTGCAGGTCTGTGGGCCTAGACCTTGAGGTTAGGCACGAAAGTCCCAGCCAGAAACCTCATACTACAAAGATGTTCACCTCCCATGGTCATTTGCAATTTTATTCTGCATTTTAAAAGAATAAATATATTGTGGAATACAACAGCAGTTTCTATGACTCTAATCACGCCCGTTCCCACCATCTACTAACCTGCTATCTTAGTTTGCTTCCTGTTTCTATAATAAAGATCATGGCCAGAAGTAGGTTGGGAAGGAAATGGTTTATTTCACTTCCACAGTCAAGGGAGTCAGGGCAGGAACTCACACAGAGTGTGGGGGACACTGATTATTGGCTTGCTCAGCTTACTCTCAGAACCTAGAACCACCTGCCTAGGAGTGGAGTACCCACAGGGGAATGAGCACTTCCACATCAATTTTCAATCAAGAAAATGCCCCCACAGACTTTCCCATAAACCAATCTAATAGAGGCATTGTCTCAATTGAGGGCCCCCTTTCTCAGATGTCTCCAGTTTGTGCCAAGTTGACAAAAACCCAACCAGCCTATACTCTGATGAATATTCATCCAGATAAATGCAATTCTTTATTTCTTTTGAGGAGACAAATGTACATGAGTCAGCACAAATATAGTCTCCCTCTTACAACACAAGACACAGCTTGCTATGTATATTATTCCGCATGTTGATTTTTATCTTAACAATCTGTCTTGAACTCTTTCTGTGCTGACACGCAAAGGGCTTCTCCGCTCTTGTTCCGGTGACATGACTGTATTCTTTGAATGTACAACATCATTTCCACAGTTATTAATTGGTGGGAATTGGATAGTTTCCAACTTTCGGCTATCTCATTGTGAAAACCTTACATCTATCATGTAAGAATATCTAAAGTATAAAATACCCAAAATGGAGGATTCATCTTTAATCTTAGCATTTCCCTCTACACAGAATTATATCAAGGTATGGTCTCACCAGTAATATGTGAGAGTGCTTTTTCCTCTGATGAATACCTATGAAGTATATTGTCAAACCTTTAGGATTTTGCCCAGCTAGTGGGGAAATATGGCATCTAATTAAGCTGAAATGTTTATGTCTTGTGTCATCATGAATGGGCTGTAAAATCCTTTATAATTTCTTAGAACTTTCACATATACTTTATAATTGTTTTTATAGAATTCTCATGCCATAAATTATTTCCTTTGTTATTAAGCATATCTTTACAACATGATGTGAATATATCCAGCAATAGAAAAACACAGACAAATAAATGATTGGTTATCTAATTGATAACTAAATAGATAGATGATAAAGAGAGTACAAATATAGGTAAAGAGATAATGATACATAGATAAACAAACAGGGATAGAGACAGATAGATAGATATATCTAGATATCCATCAATCAATTATCTATCTATATATGTACATATATACATAAATGGTGATAGGTAATAAATGGATGGCTAGATTATAAATCAATAGATAATAGATGAGTAAATAGATATGATAGGTAGATAGGTAAATGAACTTCAAAGTGGCCTGCCCCTAGCTGCATCCCTTGATGCCCATGAGAATGAGATACATTTCTTCTATTGCTTTCTGTTGATGTTTGCAACCTGAAGTAACAGAAAATCATGCCAATTCAATAATGTCTCAAAAATGGGGGCTTGGGCTCATCATGAATACTAATTTGCAACTGAGTCCTGCTTTAATTAGCAACCCTACGGCTTGTTTGTGGCTGATCTAGCACGACAGTGACCTTATTTCAGGAGTCCTATAAAGGTGGATTTGATTTATAAGTGTTAAACAAAGATGCCATGTGTGGCCCAAAGTAACAACCAGCTAGAGCAAAACCCACAGAGAAAATATGAGAGAATAAAGAAGAAAAAAATTCTGACTTTGTCTAAAGCGTTTCCCTCCACCTCTTCTACTAGATAAAAAGAAGTGTACAGCATTTTTCAAAAGGATGTAGCTAAGCTGATACACTGTGCTGTATGGCTGCATAGTGGCAGTGGTCCAGGAGGCCCCAGGGCAATGCCCCTAATGACAAGGGAGATGAATAAGCTAATCTTTCTTCATTAGAGGATCTACTATCAAGACTAAGAAAAAGTCTGTAATGAGAAAGAAAAATGAGAAAGACCTCTGAGCAATTTAAGCAGCTAAGGACTTTAAATGTCATTAATTCATTTATTAATTCTGATCATCTGCCATTTCCTGCTAATTACGGTGCTATGTATATAACTTTGTGGTATAGTTTGAGTCAGACATGTCTATTCTAAATTCAAGAACTCCATGAAACCTTCAAAGGAGATTATGTGAAAAATGTAGTATCATTATTTATGAATTACCTGGAGCTGCTGTGGAAATGCAATTGAACACAGATGTATTAACTAATGTAAGTCTACATTTGTGCCAATTCTAACTGGAGACCATAAACACATGACATTGCTGGGGCTGGAGAGATGGCTCAGTACTTCTCAAGCACAATGGCTGCCCTTGCAAAGAACCTGAATTTGGCTCCCAGCACCGACATCATGACTTAGACTCAGCCTTGATTCCAGTTGCAGGAGTCTACCGCTTTCTTCTGGCCTCCACTGACACTGCACGCACATAGTGTATGTACATATGTGTAGGAAACATTCGTATAGATAAAAATTCATCTTTTTTGAAAAGTATGACTTGTCGATGTTATAGCGGTTTCTCTTCCTTTAAAACCTATTTATCAGAAATTAGCTAAACTTTTACATTTGTTTCCTTTACTTCCATTAAACAGCAATTGAAAATCAATGTGTAGCGGGAAGTGAAAGTAGAAATGTAAAAGGATTTGTTAGAAAATGTACCTCTGCAAAACTGTTGGAATTTTCTACCTTTTTGGTTACTTCAAGGAGACAGGCGTTTTTGTTCATTTGTTTTGTTTGCCAAGCTGCTTGAGAAATGTGTGTTTGTGGCTTGGCTCTTGTGCTTTGTGAACTCTCCACTCATAGTCACTGCATTTTAAATGTAGCCCACAGCCCCTAGCTTCATCACCACCATAGATGAGAAGCTGCTAAATCAGGAAGAATTCATAGACACTGTAGGAAGGACAGTAGCATGGAATGCAAGGCTGGCTTGACACAGGGAGTATGGGGGGAAAGGAGAATGGAGCCAGAGGTCACTGGGAAGGGAAATGGGAGGGGGGAACAGAGGAGGAAGTGGAGAGAGGATGGATAACGCTGAGATTGTTTGAGAAGGCCACATGGAACCTTACTATTTTATAAGGAGGGGGCGGAGACAGAGAGACAGAGTAATTTAAATGTAGTTGCCTTCTATGGATAATGCTCCTCCAACATTCAAGAGGTTATTAAACAAAAATCTCCATTTAGGAGTGGTATGCCCCTTTTGAGTTGCTAGGGTTACTGGATAAGGGGAAATCGAGCTGGTTCTGACCTGGTGGCTAGTTTTCATGGTGACATAAGATTGTGTGCAGGCTTCTCAGGGAGAGAAGGCATCAATAACAGTGAATGCTGTGAGCTATAAAAATGACCGGACTGCTAAAACATACCCATTGATGCAACCGTGGTATGAAAGTCATAGAGGTCACCAACTACTTCTGATTGAATACACTTCAAAGTATGGAATTTATGGCTGGTGTTGTAAGCCTGTCCATGAACCAATGACTCTGGAGCTCATAGGCCCTAAGCTCTGAGTAGTCCTGAGTTACTATTATTTTGTTAAATGGACACAGTATCAAAGTGCCTTCTAAGTGCTTATCTTTATACCCATAGATTAGTACAACCCTCAGCTCTTGTCAGCAGGGTTTCTTTCTGAAATGTATGTGATTAATACTGGTGCAAGTAACACATCCTTAGCCATATCTAATTTAAAGGTCAGCGTGTGGATCTAGAAGCCTTAAGATGGGATCACCAATTTGGGATGTTTTTTGGAAGATGCAGTCAGCTTCTAATGCAGCTGCTCTCAGACTGATAAAGCTTAAGCCGGCCTGAGAGCATTAAAATGGAAGGCAAGTGCCTTCAAAGCCAGGAATAATCAAATTGGCACAGACTGGAAAGCAGTAAGAAGGAAAATTCTGATTGTGAATTGTATTTAGAAGCTGGGGGTGTGGTTCCGTGTGTAAGAATGTTTGTTGTATAATCATTAGGACATAAGTTCAAATCCCTAACATCTATGTATAAAGCCAGGCTTGGCCATGTGTATCTGTAACACCAGCACCATGATTGGTAGTAGATCATAGTGAGCCAATGGGATTGATAGAGCTTGCTGGTCCCCACCCTAACTTCAGGTTCAGTAAGAAACACTCTCAATGGAATTAAGTGAAGCAAGATTGATCAGGACCCACAATGTCCTTCTTTGGCTTCTGCATCTGTGTGCACAAAAGCATGCATACATTATGCATACAACACACACACATCCAAAAAAAACCCCACAACATACCTCAAGGTACATTCATGCTGACCACTTACATAAAATGCTTTGTATCTTTTAAAAATATATTTATAGACGTCACTGGAATGAAAAATTCCATGAAAGAAAATTCTTTCTAAAGTACAGAACAATATGGGTGGCTTTATCCTTTACTATATGCATTTGTGGTAACTTAATACAAACAGCTGGCAAAAAAAAAAGTCTCCAGACACAATCTATTAAGCCAATTCTATTTGCAAGTATCTATAGGGACATCCCAATTAAAGTATTCACCAAGGGCTAGAGAAATGGCTAATTAAGAGCACTTGCTGCTCTTGCAGAGAACCAGGGTTCGATTGCCAGAATCCACATCATAGCTCACAGACATGTATAACTCCAGTTCCAGAGGATCCAACACCCTCTTCTGGCCTCCACAGGCTTATACACACATGTAGCACACATAAAATCATGCAACAAACAAGCATCTGCATAAGACAAACACATAAATAACTCTTTAAAATACCAAAAACTTCAAGCTATATAGAATAACACTCCGTTGTTTCTGAGCATGACTTTTTCAAGAAAGTAAGATTAGCAGATTATTGGGAAATCTATTATTATATTTCATTAACTTATAGGCTCAAAGAGAAGCATCTTATTCATCTCCATAAATGCCAAGTTGGTTTGTTAGAATGCTATTAAAATTTCTTAAGGAAAAATGACTCATATCAGAAGTAATTCTGAACAAAAAGAAAACAAAGAGATCTCTTTCCAAAACAAGACTTGGAATAATTAGGAAAGAGTCGAGGTCTGTATGAAGACAAAGAAAAATGCAAGACGTCCTGAACTATATGAATGATGCATGACAACGTTTGTGAAAGATGTCTTGCAAAACTGAAAACTCAGAAAATAAATAATTGTGCTGCCTCTATCTAATATAATTCCATAAATGTTTGAGTTCCTCAACAAGCTCCAGAGGTAAATTCAGGTGATTAATAAAGGGAAATTTTTGGATGAGTAAGTATATACATTATTTACAGAAAACATTAAACAAAAATAAGTAGCTTTTGTATCAACAAAAGGATGTAAGAGAATGACAAGAAGTGATCTGCTTTTCCAGATACTGAAGTACTCCATGCTAAGGACAAAGAACACAGACAAGGAATCATCACACACAAACACGCCACAGATTTACACACATCAATACATATACTACATGCACACTTGCATACCACAAACACATAGAAACCACACACATTTAAATACCACACACAAACTCCCATACATCACATACACACACACATACTACATAACAAATCACACACAAAAACCCACAGGCACACCTGCATGTGCAACATTCACATAGTATACCTAACCACACACACACACACACACTCTCTCTCTCTCTCTCTCTCTCTCTCTCTCTCTCTCTCTCTCTCTCTCTCTCTCTCTCTCTCTCTCTCTCTCAACAGAGAAACCCAAGTATATAAAATATAAAATATGCTAAAAATAGCTTGGAAGGTCCTAAGGCTCTTTATGTATTAGTTTGAAACCTGAATAACTCCAAGTATTGTGGAACTCTGCACTGAAGTGAGCTTTTCGATCTCTGTGTAAGCCACTACCACCTGCTCCTGGAGGAGCATCATGTGTGTTTGTACACTGGGGCTCTGAGTATGTTTAAGCCCCCTTGTGTTTTTTTTAAAGTTGGTTTATCTTTATAGATAACAAGTGTAGCTTAAAAGGCAGGAAGCAGAGGTTTCTCACGTTTTTCTCCAACTCCCTCTCCCTTGCACAGAGTCACCATTCCCAGTCTCCTGTGATCCTTCCAGGGTTTCTTTATGACAGCTAACCAAGTGTAGACAAACACTATATGTATATAGTGTACAAGCTGTCCTTGCTGTTAGCTGTTGTAGTAAGCCTTCTTACTGCTTCCTTACAGATGCATAGTATGCTTTTGTATGCAAACCCCATCGTGGGCTTAGTGCATATGCTTCCAACTTATAGCAGGAGTGTTTGTTCCTGGAGTTTTACTGCTTTTAATCATATTGCAATTCATACTTGCCACTGTGATACATTGTAGGAATGATCACTTTGTTTAAATCTTGTGTTTCCTAAATTTATTTGACCTCAGACTATTTCATTAACTCTGTTAGCATTCTACAGGGATAGTATTCTCAAGACATACTCTGAAAAAATTCCAGGTTAAACATAAAGCTGGATTTCCTACTAGCAAATTAAAACCTATACATCTTCCAAACAAGATGAGATAGAGTAGGGGCTTTTGCAGCATAATGCCCAAGGCCAGAGCCAAAACTGAAACAGATTGCTGGTTCTGATATAATTGTAGATATAAATATAATGAAAGTATGTAGATAAAAGGCAGATAGATGATAGAGACAGACAGGTAAATATATGTATGATAGATAGATAGATAGATAGATAGATAGATAGATAGATAGATAGATGATAGATAGATAGATAGATAGATAGATAGATAGATGATAAAAGATTTGTTAAATCCTTTTCTTCATAAAACTTAAGATAACATCTTAAAAATAGAAGAAAATGTAAATATGAAATAAACTATTAATATAACTAAGATGGAAGAGGTCTAGCTAATTAATAACAATAAATCAAGACCCTCAAAGCCTTCTAAAAATATAAAAATATGGAGAGAATTCTCTGTTCACTTGACCAGCTCATAATAAACTTAATAAAAGTTTCTAGGGTAGGTAGATGCTGTCTACAAAAAGATAGCTGGTCGGTATGCACCAGGGTCTCTAAATGCATGCTTGATTTGAGTCAACAATTGCACTCTTAGGAATCCTTTGGGTTCTTATTATTGTTTTATGTGTATGGATGCTTTCCTGAATATATGTCTATGCACCATATGTACACCTGGTGACTGCAGAGGCCAGAAGAAGGCATCAGATCCCCTGGAACTGGGGTTACAGGTGATTCTGAGCCACTCTGAGGATGCTGGTAATCAAACCCAGGTTCTTGGAAGAGCAGCCAGGGCTCTTAACCACTAAACTATCCCTCCAGGCCACCCCACTTAGAAATTAAGGGTAAAAATTGTAAACACAAGTCCTTGGTGTCAGGGTGATTAATTAAGCTATAAGTGAGAAACAAATATCCAATAATTATAAACTGATTAAATAAGGAAAGTGAGACTTTTGTTTACAACGAACATAAAAATGCATTTATGACATTCTGATTATGAATAGTAAACATGCTTCTAAGAAACACATATATTTGGGTCCATTTATAAGTCTTATTGGTCCCCATGTATACTCACAGACTACAAGGGGGAAGATTGAATAAAAACAATAAAATTTAACGCCCAATAATTCTTTTAAGTATTTCTGGCTGGGTGGTTAGGAATGCCTACCGATCTTGAAAATGGTCAAAGTTAGTTCCCAGCACCCACATCAGGTGTTATATAACTGTCTCTAACTCCAGCTTCAGAGGATCGGAGGCTCTCTTCTGGACTCCATGGGCATCTACACACACACACACACACACACACACACACACACACACACACACAAATTCGAGATAAAATAAATCTTTTAAAAACAGAATCAATGTTCATCACAATTTTACTTATAACATCCAAAACTGCTTAGTCAAATGTCCTTTTATGTGCAAATAGACAGACAAACTGGTACACACAATGATATATACATTGACCTGGATAAAATGCAATCTGAAAACTTCAATTAAAAACTGAGAATACAGCCCAGGAGTACCACTCTTGCTAAGCCTGTGTGAGGCCTAGGTTACCTACCCATCTCTATAAGTAATAAGATTAAATTCACATAGTATTCTTAAAATGCCAGGGACTAGCGAGAGGATGTGACTACTGTTGTTCAGACATGAAGCACTCGCTCACAGGCCCACCAATTCCAGCCTTGGTCCCCAGTCTTCAGGCAGATCTTCGGAGAAATGACTATAGAAGTCTGTGTGTTCATTCTGTTGCTGTGATGAAACAACCCAACAAAAAGCACCTTAAGAGGGGATCCTGGTTTGCATCTCTGGCGCTGTGATGAAATGTCATGACCAAGGCAACTTACAGAAGGAAGAGTTCATTCTGACTTTGATGCCAGAGGGATACCTTTATCACTGCAGCGGGCGCAGGAGCAAGCAAGGCAACAGAAGCCTAGAACCCACACCTTCAAATGTGAGCACAAAGCAGAGAGAATGAACAGAAAGTCCCTCGAGGCTACTGTTAACCTCAAAGCCTGCTCCTAGTAACACACTTTCTCCAGCAGAGCTGCACCTACCTCCCCAAAAACATTGCCACCAACTAGAGACCAGTGTTCAAATACATTAAGATAATGAGAGACATTTCTCATTGAAATCACTGCAGGAAGGACAGATTTATTTTAACTCACAATTCCAGGTAACAGTCCATCCATTAGGGGAAGACACGATGCTTAATTAATTTGTCTTGAGTGTCAGAACTTTATATTTTGTTTCCCTGTCACCTTAACCCACGCTGACTATAGGTCACTGCATACACAACTTTTTTTAAACTTTATTAATCGTTGTGTGTGTGCCCTATAACTCACACATGGAGGTCAAAGGACAATTCAGGAGTTCATTCTCTCCCTTCACGTGTGTTCCGGGAATCCAGCTCAGGTCTCATGGCTACAGTGGAAAGCACTGTACCTTTTCTAAGCTGTCTCAGCTTCCTTGTGAAGGGCAATCTTGATGTCAACCTGATGAGATTTGGAAAACCATGAAACACACCTGAGGGTGTGTCATGTGTTTTGTTTAATAACAAGGACATTCCCTCTTAGAATAAAACTATTGTCCGGAGAGAATAAATTTTTTTTTTTCTGAATTCTCAAGGCGTGGTTTTCTGCTACTTTATTTTTGAGAAGAAATCTGATGCTAATTTTTTTCTGTTTTAGATAACTTGTAATTTCTGCCTCCATGGATTTCATATTTTTCTCTATATATTTTCATAATTATATTGCCATAAAATATGTTTAGAGATTTTTATGATATTTATATATTATATTTTTCTGTCATTGCTGAGGTTATCTGTGGTCAGAGCTCTAATTCGAAGAAATTTTCTTCTAACTAACTTCTAACTGTGACTGTTTGCCCCTCCCGCTTTCCTTCTAAGGTGCTAGTGCGCACAAATAAGTTTTCCAAGTGTGTGTCCCCTCCATGTTTCTCATCCCAGTTAATTTTTCCCATGAACCCTTAAGATCAGGAGATTGTGGCTCGCTGCCTCTGTGCACCCGAGATCTGTCTGCCTGTTTGTATTTGAAAGCTGTACTTGCTGCCCTTTCGTGCCTGTAAAGGCCTCTCAAATGCTGTTTTAGAAACAAATAAGAGCTTACTCTAAATTTCCATCTGTCCCTTGAAATAAGATCTTTCACAAAAAGACACCGACTTTTCCCCCAGATTGGTTCCCACACAAGTCTGCCAAACACCCACCCATTGAGGCCTTTGGGCCATTCTTGTTCAGTGGAGTCCAGAAATGGGAAGCTCCAGTGAACTACAGTTAGAGAAGTCCTTGCTCAGAGCTTCCCATCCTAGATGAAAAGCCCGTGAAGCAGCTTGGCTGCCGTGTGGGTTCAGCCCCACCGCTACTTACATAGAAAGGGTCAGAGCCTTGTCCATTCCTGTCTCCATCTCTTCCAGCCAATAGGAACTGGACATCCATCCCTAAGCTCTTAGTTTCTTACCCTGATGTCTACGGTACGTCCCCGAACTGAAAGAAAGCTCAAGGTCTGACTTCACCCATTCTCCCCACCTCAGTTCCAGCTTGCAGCCTTCTGTACTGGAGCAGCTTCCTTTAAATTCCTCAGCTCTTCTAGCTGGTCAGTCTTCCCGCAGTCAGGTCCCAGAAGATCGTGGTTCTATCCCACGGGTGGCACCTTGCAAGCATTTCCAGAGCTAAAGTGAATATTGACGTTTCTCTGATCACTTAAGGGACTAATTTAGACAGAAAGAATTAACTGTATTGGGCTTAGCTAGAGAGAGAAGATTTACAGTGTGGAATAATTCTGACTTTGTTCACTTTATCTCTACTAACTCAGCTAAGCTCGATGCTGGAAGCTTTTCTGAGAAAACTGTTTCTCAGGAGCCATACATTTTACTGTTGTAAGGATTCTTCTTCTGTCCCTGATTTTACCAAAACATTGGTGGAGATACAACTCAGTGTGAAGAGTTCTTGCATAAAGCCCTGGGTTTGATCCCCAGCACCGCCACAAAAAAAAACCCCTAAGTTTGGAGGGACACTTCTATAATACAAGGATTTGGGAATTAGAGGCAGGAGGATCAGAAATCATAGGTCATTCTCTCTTGACTACATAATAAATTTGAGGCCAGATCTGTCTCAATTTTTATTTGATTTTATCAAAATATGTTAGTGTCTAAGAAAAGTATACCCTGCCTCCCATCACTGAAAGTTACTGTCATTCCATCCCTGTGTCACTGTGTGTCCCCTATTTTGGTCTTGGTGCTTTGTGCATTACCTATACCGATGGCTAGTTGGATTAGATATATTATTATATCAATATTGAAAGGTTGTAGTCTGGTGCTAGAATATTAGCATTAGAAACTGGTATTTGAACAGTGACATTAAAAATCAAGATCTGAGAGGCTGGAGGGATGGTTCATTTGTTAAGAGCACTTGCTGCTCTTCCAGAGGACCCAAGCTGGGTTCTCAGTGCCCAGAGCAAGCAAGCAGCTCATTGCCACCTGCGAGTCCAGCTCCAGGGAAGCCAATGCTGTCTTCTGGCCTCTTCAAGTACCTGCCCTCAGACACGCAGACACACACACACACACACACACACACACACACACACACTTAAAAATAAAATAAATCTTTTTTTAAGAAATCAATACTTGAGTTTAAACATATTGCTGTTGTTTGAAAGACTCTCACTATGGGCCTTGGGTTCCCTCTCTAACGCGGTAAGCACTAACAAGTAGAACCCACACGAACAAAAGCTCCTTCAGTTCTTACGGAATATTTGTAGTAGTGGTTTCTCACGGGCCACCAGCCCACAAATAATGACACAGACACTTTACTAATTATGAAAGCTTGGCCTGTCACTTAGGTTTGTTCCTAACTCTTCTAAACTTAAATAAACCATTTATATGAATCCATGTTCTACCTCGTGGCGTTACCTTTCTCCCATCTTGCATATCCTGTTTCCTCCCCCATCTCTTGGCATCTCCCAAGTGTCTAGCTTCCTCCTCCTCTTCCTTCCTCTCCCAGAAAACTGCCTATTCCTCCTTCCTAGCTATTGGCTGTTCAGCTTTTTATTATAACAGTCACAGCAATGCCTTCACACAGTGTACAAATATCTCACAACAAGTATGTATTAATGAAATAGATCCTGATGCAAACCCTGCTGATAGCAACTGTTATAGTTCTGCTGTCCTAAGAATGATTTTTCTCCCAATTTATAATGCCACAATCAACAACTGGCTCTTACCTGTGATCACTAATCATAACCAGCTACTAGCTCAGTGGCCTCCTTATTTTTAAACTCTTGGTTTTCATTTGTCTCAGAACATACCTTTTGGTAGTTTATTTACTCCTGACTGAAAATAATAATTTCTTGTGTGTTTAGGAATATGTCTCTCTTCTCTATATAAATGCAAATAGAAACTTGACTGAGTTTAGATTATGGGAATATCATGTTTTTATTTAAGCTTCATGGACATTGATTTTTTTTGTTACTGGAAGCCAAAATTATTTTTTCTTTTATAACTAAGCCTTCAACACTTACAGTATTATATGTTAATCTAGAAAAGCAAAATTAATTTGAAATACTTAGTCTTTCATAATAAAAAATACACATTGAGTTTTCAGGCCAAGATATATCTTAGCCTTCAAAAATTTTTAGTTAAGATTCTCTTGGCTACACATAATGAAAGTCACTCAAAATTGGATGAGGAAACCTTAGTTGAGAAATTGTCCCTATCAGATTGGCCTGATGGCAAGCCTATGGTACACTTTCTTCATCGATGTTTGATGTGGGAAGGTCTAGCTCATTAAGCAGTGCCATCCCTGGGATGGTGGTCCTAGATGCTATAAGAAAGCAGGCTGAGCAAGCCATAGGGAGCAAGCCAGTAAGCATCATTCCTCCACGGCCTCTGCATCAGTTCCTGCCTTGAATCCCTGTCCTGACTTCCTTCCATGATAGACCTGTACCTGAGAGTTGTAAGCTGGAACAAATACTTTCCCCTCCAGCTTGCTTTTGGCCATGGTGTTTTGTCATAGCAATAGAAACCCTAAGATATTTGGTGATTTAAAAATAATAAGTTATTCAACATGACCCAATCTCAAAATGACAAAAAAAAAAAAGTTCTGTCTCATATGAGATCCTAACCTGTAACGTATTCATGTGGAACCTAAAATTCTTCGCCTTAGGGAGAGACATAAACAGTGTCTCCCCTGCTTCTGAGGCCCAAACCACAAGCCAAGTAGTTTGTAAATATTGGTAACTCCAAAAACGTTAAAGGAATTGAAAGAGAAAAGCTGGGGTGTGAGGAAGATTGGGGTGGGCAGAAAGACACATGGAAGAGGAAAAGGGATTGAAGGGGACATGAGAGGACTTGGGGGAACAGGGGGTGGGAGAGATGAGGAAATAATCTACTAAAAACACACCTTGTTCAAAAATGCCACAAATACCTCACGTAATAGTTTGTAAAACACAAAGATGAAAAACAATAAAACCAACTATTTGTTTAGGGAGTGATTGTGAGAGATGGGTTACCTTTGTTTGTGCTGGTTCAGCTAAATTCTGTGGGAACAGGCCTGTATTAAGCAGTGAGGTTTGGGAATAAGAAGTCCTACTAGGGCAGGAGGCCCTTCGAGGACTGCCAAACAGGGTGGGTGTGAATGACTGGGCCTTGTGCCTATCACCCTCTTCCTTCATGTGGTGTCTGGATCCCAGAGCAGCAGGTGATCCCCTGTGGCACTAGACTCCTCAAAACCTCTACTTGTTTTACAAATGTTAATAAGCCACAGGCCAAGAAAACCAGATGGCAGACAAATATGAACCTGTCACTGTTTCCAGTTGCTTAAGGAAGCCTGGGATTTATGTCTCAGATGGAATTCCAAAGTAGTCACAATTTTCCCAAAATGAGTCAAGAGCTCATTTCTGGAGTTATCTAATGTACGGTCACCACTCCTCTGAGCCTTGGGCCACTGGGCTGAAAACTTGCAGTAAGTACCTGCATGGTGAGTTTTTTTTTTGTTTTTTTTTTTTTGAGGCTGAATGGAATAATGTGTGTTTGTGTGTGTGTGTGTGTGTGTGTGTGTGTGAGTGTGTGTGTGCGCGCACATGTGCGCACATGTATGTGTACATGCACTTGTGGGGGGCAGGTAAGTGTAGAGTCTAAAATTTAGACAGAAGACCAAGAGAGAGCAGTATTGAGTAGTGATAAAGGACAGAATGCAGACAAGATACATAAGTCATGAAAGAAGATAAGGAGATATAAAGTTTTTATAGTTTCCACTCCATTAAAGCTTTTCTGTTTTCATGATAGACAAATGAATTCAACTTTGTGGATATTGGAGTTTGCAAGAACAATTTTGGTATCCAAAGCCTCGCATATGCTATTTCTGTGAAGCAGTAGTTGTGAAAGTTGACTTTCATTTTAATTCCATTGACCATTCGTACAACAGGAATCAGACATGGCGAGTCACTGAATGCATTTATCACTCAGAGAAAGAACTTTTTTAAAAATGTGTTCTGAGAGAAGAGGTTTTATAACCTGAAAGTTTTTTTATGTTTAAAACTATATCAAATCATTCCATTACAGGATTACTTAATATGTAAACTGTACTGATATACATAAAATAAAGTACAGTTTCAAAAAGTCACACATTAAGTTGGGTGTTTTGGTGCATGGCAATTGAGACAGAAAGAGGTGGATCGCTATGAGTTGTAGGCCAGCATGGTCTCCATAAGGAATTCTAGTCCAGCTAAGGCTATAGAGTGAGACTTTTTCTCAAATTTAATATATGTTAATATATCATATTGATATAAAGTAATGTTTATTAAATTAACATATATAACTTTATACAATATATAACTATATAATAATTAATCATATTAATGTGCACATATCCATGAACATAATACCCAGTACACAGTAATCAAACATTGAATTTTTCATTATTTTATCTACTGTTGTTATATTCTTTGAAATACCACTAAGACAAGAATCTACAGAAATGATACTTAAGATGGATATGGCAACTCATGCTTATAATCCCAGAGTTTTAGGAGGCTGAGGCAGGAGGATTACAAATTTGAAACCAGCCGGGGCTACATAGCAAAGCACTATCAGTGTGTAATTTGGTGGTCAAAACTTTGTCTAGCATCTATGGGTCCTGAATGTAATACCCAGAATCAAAAAAGAATAAAATACAATAAAGATACAACTGTGGCACAATAGTTTATTGCTTTGGTATTAGCTTGGTAACTATCATAGAGTCTGGTTATTGGTAGATTGTAGGTAGGCTTTCTTGAGATCCTCACTTCTATCTCTGCTGTATTTCTTATATTCACTTTCATGTCTCTAAAATATTCTGAAAAGACTCAGTTTATCCTCTGCCAGATTAAATTGAATTTCCTTCTTTGTCCAATAGGCTATTCATCATTTTTTTTTTAATTTAGCAATCATATTGATCTCCATAGTTGGCTAGGTATAGATACTGAAACTCATTTAATGGTAAACTTCCTTTTGTTAAGGAAAATCTAGTGGTTATGTGTACATTTACGCACATGAATTAGCTATTTCAACAGAATTTTTTTCCTTTCATTAATCTGGCTAGGGAAAAAATTATGTCTTCAAAGGTGCTCAATAAGTTTGTAGTTAGTTATATTCTTGTCATAAATTCTTCTAGAAAATACTCATGAACCTACTGCAAGTACGAAGCATAAAACAATGGCCAAGATGCCCTCTGTGCAGGTTTGAATAATGGTAGACATAGTTTCATGAGAATGTTTGCTTCCCAGATGATGGATTGTTCTAGAAAGATTAGGAGGTATGGTCTTGTAGAGAAGGTATGTCAAGGGGGAGAGGGTTTAAGGTTTCAAAAGCCCATTCCACGCTCTTTATCTCTCTACCTCCAACTCTCTGTCTATCTCACCCTGCAGTGTGCAGATCAGAATGCAAAGCTCCTAGCTACTCCTCCAGCACCATGCCTGCCTACTGGTCACCCTGCTCCCCACCATGATGATCATGAACTAACCCTCTAAAATTGCCTAGAATACAAATAAAAATCTGGGTGTGGTGGTTTATTGCATATGATCCCAGTAATGGGGAAGCTGGAAGACAGGTAGATCTCTAGGGCCTGCTGATAGCCAAGAAAAAGAACTTGTCTCAAAACACAAGATGCTTTTGGTACCTGAAGACCAACACTTAAAGTCTTTCTCTGGTATCCCAGGTTCATGGACACTCACAAGCATGAATACAGGCTGGGGGAAGGGTGAGAATGAAAACTGTAGTGGTAGAGCCTGTAATATCAGTACCAAAGAGCCTAAAGCATGATTGCTGGGAGATCAAGGTTGACTTCCAACACAGTAAGAGAGCCTGCCTCAATCGATCAATTAGCCAAAAAAAAAAAAAAAAAAAAAAAAAAAAAAAAAAAAAATTGGAAAGAAGCTCAAGGTGTCATGACGTCGTCCAGCTCAGTTGCCACCAAGTATCACACCACTTAGGATAAACTTACGATAAATGTTTAGGATAAACTCTTAATAACACATGGAAATGCTTGTGACATTTAGGAGGGAAAGATAGGTGGGGGACAGAATTAAAGAAGGTGATGGTGATGTCATGGTATTAAAGCTTAAGAGAAATTTTAGCCTGGAATATTCTCTTCTCTTTGAAAATGGAGTGTATTTGATAACTCTCCTTTCTATGTGGACACTCCTGTCCTTTCCCTCTGCTGCATTCCCCTGAATCTGAGGATTTTAAACACATGTGTCATCTTTGAGTGGAATGTGCCTCCTCTCAGGCTCACACTCGGGCGTACTGTAGTTTGAGACCGAATTGGTGGAAGTATTTAGCCCGCAGTATGCTATGAATTAGGGCTTTTTCTTCTAGGGAGCCAAGTGTTCCCAGAAAACCACTACAGGATGTCTTCCATCCAAACAAATGTTTAGAGACACAAGAAACAATTTGTCCATGTACCAGCTACAAAAAAAAAAAAGAAAATAAAAAAGAAAAGCAAGCCCACCTCTGAAATTTAAAGAGTAAAAAACATCTGTTACCATGCCAGGGACGTGACTGGCAGGCACAGACAGAACATAATGTTTGTCTCATGACTAAAAATTCCTGAAACCTGCTCAGTATTGATGGTCTTGACTCATACTCCGTGATCTAACATACCGTACTCTTTGTCTTGTGTGTATTTGTATCTGCATGTTTGTGTGTGCAGGTGCCCGTGTGTGTATGTGGAGGCCAGAGATCAGCCTCGGGTGTCATTTCTCAAGATGCTATCTACCTTGTTTATTGAACAGGGTCTATGAGCTTCGAACTTGCTAAGTAGGCTGGCTGGCCTCTCCATGTATTTTTAAATATATATTTATTTTATTTATATCTGTGTATACATACATGTAGTGGGGTAGTGTATATGCTCTTGTAATTTGGATGTGTGCAGAGACCAGGAGTGCTGGATGCCTTGGAACTGTAGTTACAGGCAGCAGTGAACAGCCTTGTGTGGATGCTAGAAATTAAACACCAGTCCTTTTCAAGAGCAACTCTTAACTGTAAACCATCTCTCCATACAACCCTCCCACCCTTGTCTTTTCAATTACTTATTTTAAATGCCCATTCTGCCCCTTATACAGATGTTCTTTTGTTTTTATATAAGAAACGGTTTAGGTCAAGTCTCCAAATACAGACTTCATAGGACAGAAATAGTTTCATTAGTTATAGTAAGAAAAAAGAAGTCGCTGAGGGATGCTGTAGATAAAGCTGAAGAGTGGGAGACCTCAAGATAGGTTGCTGAGTGACTTCATTTGGCTCCCTGGCTGCAAATGGAAAAGGTTAACTCTGTGCACTTTCTCAGAATAAAAATCCCCTAAAACCACCCTCTTTGATTATTTACCCACAGCCATTAAACCCACACACACACAAAAGTTAATTGGTTGTTTGATTGTGGTCAGAGGCTTCTGCTTCCATTCTGCACTTCTAAATGAATGCGGGGTCTGGAGTGGAGCAACGGTGTGTTCCTTCAGAGATGTGATGAAGGAGAGGAAAGTAACAGACAGTTTGTGAGGAAAACAGAAAAAGTGTGTCCTTTCTTGGGATATAGGAGTCTTGAACACATGATTTGACTGAGAGGGTGAATATTCTTGAGGATACAAGGGAGACAGTTGTTGGTTGCTCAAGCAAAGACTTGGAAGAGGCATAGTAGAAAGGGGCTATGAACATAAGGGTAGGGTTTGTTCCTGGAGCTAGGAAGAATCCCGTCTTTCTCAGAAGAGAAGATGGTGGGATGTGCAGAGGAAAAGAAGTTGAGACACTGATGTTTGAGGGTCTTGATATTGTTGAAATGAGAGGTAAAACCTAGCACAGAAGGATGTCAAAAGTTCTAGGATGTGCCACATAGGTAGTGAGAGGAAGTAGGGAGGCTGCAGTTCTCTATGTGCTATAACACAGCCTTGTGTTTGCGGAGTTGGGCAGTGTTCACACATTACCCCTACACATTATCTCTATTGAAGAGGAAGTAAAGTGGTTCCATCTCATTTTCATTGAAGACAGCCCAAAGTTAAAAAACTTACTCAAATTCGCACTCCTAGTAACCAAGGGAACTGGGATTCAAGCCTGTGACTTCCAATTCCAAGTCTCACAGGCTTCTATTGTACCAGGATACCTACAAACTGGATTCTGAGTTGCTTTGAAAACCCCAAGGAGCCTCTGCTGGGACTGGCCGATGTTTGGGAGAACTGAGAAGATTCTGTTCTCTCTTGACATGCTTTAGCTGGAATGTCACTCTTCCTGTCCAACATGTCAGCCCAACTGCTCCAATGTATTCAAAGAGTAAGTTCAGTATGGAGAGAGTGCATGCTAGCTCGCTTTCTGTGACTGTGATAAACACCACAACTAAAAGCAACTGAGAGGAGAGGGTTTATTTCATCTTAAAGCTTAGTCCATCAGCAAAGGAAGCCAGGGCTTCAGTTCAAGGAACACTGCTTTCTATCTTTCTCCCAGATATAAGTTCAGCCAGCATTCTCATCCAGCCCAGAGCTATCTGCCTAGGAGTTACACTTCTGGACCTGCCTATACCCATTACCAACCAAGAAGATGCCTCTATAGTCAGGTCCACAGGCCAATTGATGGTGGCTCTTCTTCAGTTGAAGTTCCCTCCTCCCGGATGTGTCAAGTTCACAGTCCAGATTTGTCGCATGAAAGAATGAGACTCAGGGATAGATCTCTGAAGAAGTTGGAGATACTAGAGGGAATAAACACCACAGTCAAATCTTACCCAGCTGTCTTCTAGCTTCCTCAGCCTGGATTCCCTTGGAATGGATTTCTCTGTATTTGAATCCTGACTTAAGTATTCTTTCTGTAATTAAGGCATGGCCCCATCACACCTGCTTAGGAGCCTGGAATTCCTTCTATAATCTGAAGTGACCTTGACTCAGTTAGGATTAAGGGTGTAGGTCACCACTCCCAGGATACTCCCTGTGCTGGGATTAAAGGTTTGAATCATCACTCTGATTTTCCTAGACTGACTGTAGTTAGAGCTCTGGGACTTCTGGAGCTTTTACTAACCCCCACATAGACTGTGGGTAGATTCCCTCTGATATCTCCAAAACTTCTGAAACTTTTATTAAATCCCCACACAGATTAGCTCCCACACCAGGAGAGCTGGACAAACAAAATAGCCCAAACTTTAGGTTCTTAATCACAATATTTCATTTCTTATCCACAGTATAAGTCACACCAATGCCAATGGTCTTTCTCCTTATAACTGAGAAGTGAGTAATGGAGACTCCTCCATCACTTTATAGCTTTGCCACCTGGAACATTTTAAAGGCCATCATCCTGTCACCACCATTATGAACACACACACCCTTAGGCCATACAATTTTATTCACACCTCTACCCTTCTCCGTGACAACTTCCACACCAGCACAAGAACCTTGAAGACTATATCCTATAGAGTTTGAAAGTAAAAAACTGAATAATATAAAAGTTTCTCACTCATCAATCCAGTGAAACTCATTGGTCACTGAAACTAAACAAACATTTGTCACAACAATGGTAGCTTTGTACCCTGGAGACAAGACAAGAAGTTTCATTCAATTTTCTTGTTACACTCAGCAAAATTCCACAGCCTACCTATAACTCTTTAAATGGAGTTCATTTGGGGGTGGAAGAGATAGCTCAACAGTTAAGGGTACTCACCACTCTTGCAGAGGATCTGGGTTTGGGTTCCCAGCACCCACATACATGGCAGCTTACAGCCATCTGTAACTCCAATTCCAGAAGATCCAATGCCTCTTCTGATCTCTAAAGGTTTCTGCACACACATGGTATATTATAGGTACATACGCTCAGGCACATACAATAAAATAAAATAAAGTAAAGTAAAATAAAATAAAATAAAAATAAACGACTATGTAAAATAGAGTGCATATGAAAACTATGCACCTGGAGCAATGATTTAACTTTTCTATTTATTCAGTTTTATGCCTTTAATGTAGTAAGATGTTTCGGTCTCCCTAGCCCTGAGATCCAGACTAGCAGTCTCAAATAATCACACAAAGTCCTATATTAATTACACTTTCTGATCTATGGCTCAGGCATATTACTTGATAATTCTTACTCTTAGAGTAACCCATGATTAGCAAAGTGGCTTGGTGTCTTCTCTCAGAGCAGCATTGTCATTTTTTTTCCCCTCTGTGTCTACCGGCATCTCTCTCTGTTCTTTTTCTTCCCAGAGTTTTTGTAGGCTGGTAACCCTGTCCATACTTCCTGTCTGCCTTCTAGCCAATCAGCATTTTACTAAGCCAGTAGGAGGGACAAATATTTATAATGCACAAGAGCATAATCCTACAGCACTTTTAATTACATTGTTTTTTTTAGATTTTCATTTTACTTTTAATTGTGTCAGTACATCTGTATATCTGTGTGGGTGTTTGTGTGTCTGTGTAGGGATATGTTCACATGTGTGGGGAGATGCTAATATGGAGGACAGAGTCATTTTTCCCCCAGAGCTGGAGTTACAGGCTGTGTGAATCATCCAATATGGGTGGGTGCTAGGAGTTAAATTTGGATCCTCCACAAGAGCAGTACATGCTTTTAGATGTTGAACCATCTCTTCAGCCCTATCTCTTTCATTTAGAGCCCAGTTTATTAAACTGACGGTCACACACTCTGCATGAGGTAACAGAACTGAATGTTAGCAACATTGTAAAGTTTATAAAATATACATCAATCAAACATGATGAAGCCAAGATATTTCTGGAAGCCATTGGCCAAGGTGCAACTTCACCACAGTCTTTGCTCAGAACACACACCACATACACTACACAGTCACACTGTCCACCACTCAGCACCAACACCAACCCACACTGCCTGAAATAGACCAGCTCAAATGTGAGACTATTACATGTTTGAACTGCAGGGCTTTAACTGAATGTGCAAAGTTTCCTGCTCTCAAAGCACAATGGCTTAACTACAGAAAACAAAGACTTTTTTATTTTTTTTTATTCTTCCTTGGCACCTTAAGTGTCAAATTAGTCTGTCTTTGGGCTATATTTCTGTTAGAAAGTTTGATTTTGTAAATTGCTGTTTGAGTTGCTGACTTGAGTGTTAGGGGGAAACATTATTAAATTAATTTTGGTTTGGGATTAGGTTAGAATTGCCAACCATTTCTGAAATGGTGCTAAGCATCCTTCTGCCATCTTGCAGTGTATATTTGTTTGAAGCAGTATGCCTAGCACTGATGATTTTAAAGTCAGATGTCAATCAACTCTGAAAAACATTGAATATGCTCTGTTTCCTGAAGTGGCAATACTAAAAATAAACAAGCACCCATCTTTTTAGTATGCAAATTTGCTTTTGTCTTTACTAAATAGTAAAATTAGATAAGTACCAAAATTGTTTTAAGATAAATGGCTTAATTATCAGTAATTGTTTGATTTGTATACTTATTTTATAAACCTGTACGCTCAATGTTTTATAAAATTTTTCTTAGGAAAAATGGAATCTCAAGTAGAAAAAGTTTAAGAATCTTCTAAGATATCATCCATAGGACTTGGCACAAAAATCACCTACAAATGGACCAAAGACCTCAATGTGAAGTGAAACTCTGAAACTGCTAGAAGAGAGTACAGGCAGTGCCCTGCAGATAAGGGTGTAGATGACTCCCTGAATCAGATTCTTTCTGTTCACTTAGGAATTAAGTACAGCCACTGACAAACAGGACCTCATAAAACTAAAAGGCTTCTCACACCAAAGGAAGCTGTCAGTTGAGTAGAGAAAACCTGAAAAGTGGGAGAGAATCTTTGCCAGTTATACATTTGACAGCAGGTTCATCTACAAAGACGTCAAAAACAGTGAGTCAAGGCAATGAATGACCCAATTAAAAAATGGCTACAGATCTGAGTACAGTTCTCAAAAGAGGAGGCAGAAATTGCTGAGAACTATCTTTAAAAGTGTTCAGCGTCTTAGCAATGAGAGAAACGCAAATGGAAACCACGCTGAGCTTTCTCCTCTTAAGCCAGTCAGAAGGGCTAAGGTCAGGAAAGAACCTGCAGGTGTGCTTTACCCTCGTGTCCATTAACAAAATTAGCAAAGATCAATAATACCATTGATCACCAATATATTTTGTAGGAATAATTTTCATCTGGTATTCTCTATACATACTATGATTTTTTTTAATAACCATGGAAATGTGGTATCGGGAGATAACATAATACTTAGAGCTTAAGGCTTGGTACCTCCATTTGGCATCACCTTTAAAAGGTCCTCTGTGACCAAGAGTCCTTATCTGTTGAAAAAAAAGATGCTTCAAAATAGCCATTTCTTTATTGTTTGTCTTGATATATATACAAAAAAAAAAAAAAAACTATGTAGCCAAGAATGACCTTGAACTTCTGATCTTCCTGCCTTACTTCTGATACTAATATCACAAGTATGTGGCACCAGGCCCAGTTTATTCAGGTCTGGTGATAAAAACTTAGGCCAGCACTTCACTCACTAGACTACATGCACGGCCCAACAAGACCATTTCCAATATCTCAGAATTCTAAGGCAAAAAATATCCAGGCTTTGTCTCAAGTAAATTCAGAAAATAAGAAAAAATCATGGTGTTTTGTTTTTAGTGATAAAATATAAATATTGTTCCTATCTATAAACCATTTTGTATTAATAAGTATATACTATTCATTACTCAAGCGTTTCAAATGAAATATCGGTCATACCTCTGCAGCCCCTTAGAGTTTTGTCCTGTCTAAGCACCAGTCAGAGAAATGTGCTGCAGATGAAATGGATGGGCAAGCCAGAGAATTACCGAGTCCACAGACTCGTGTTTCCAACACCCCCAACTCTATCTATCTGTCTGTCTGTCTACCTGCCTGCCTGCCTGTCTGCCCATTTGTCTGTCTGTCTGTCATCTTTCTCTCTTGCTTGCTCCCTCTCTCTCCTTCAGCATCTCAAAGAATCAGTTTTAAATTGGTTTTCTCTCTTGTCCTCTCTCTATTGTTCTCTCTCGTTCTTATTCTCTCACTTTCTTCATCTTTCCCTCACTTGCTCTGTCTCTCTTATGCTCTCTCTCTTTCTTGCTCTTGCTCTGTTGTGCTCTCTCTCTCTCTCATTCTCTCTCTCTCTCAGTATCTCTAAAGAGCATAGTCTTAAATAGGTCTGGAATTCTACAAGGATTTACAGCAAATCAGGTCTTTGCTGACAGAGAATATCTAGCAAAGAGAGCAAAGCTCACAGATGTTGCAGACAATGCTCCTTAGGTCCTTAGACAGGCTCCCAGTTCCTGTGAGGAACTACAAAGATGGGAAATTAAAATCATTAGTGGTCAGAAAAATTCCTATCCCTTCTCTACGGAAAGTCTGCTGAGACAGTCAGTCACCCTGAGGCTGTTGTAAATTGTAGAAAGTGAAATGGCAAGATATCTCTCCTCCCAGTTTGTCCCCTCCTTTGCTCTCTCTCTCTCTCTCTCTCTCTCTCTCTCTCTCTCTCTCTCTCTCTCTCTCTCTCTCTCTCTCTCTCTCTCTCTCATACTCAGGCCATGTCACCTGAATCCAAAGGATGATGTATAGCCACAGATAACAATAGAAATGAATTTAATTTGTCATGCTTTCAAATAACTTTGCTGGGAGATGACAAAGAGCAGCAAAGTCCCCTGGCCATGAATCTTCTGGTTTTGATAGCTTAAATACCATCTCTCTCATCCTCTGCAACTCCAGATGGCTTCCATGCACCTCTTCCAGATATACTTGATTTCCACTAAATTCTCTGAAGTAAACATCTGGAAAATATCAGTCGTGGGGGCACAGTAGGCTCAGGAAAACACTCTGCAATAAGAGTGCTCATCTGTGAGGTAAATCTCATGAGCCAGAGTGTAAAGAACCCTGTATATCACTTCACGTCATAGGACTCTTGGTTCTATGTGTACCTCTCCTCACCCACTCCTAGAACCTATGACAGAGTAACCATTGTGATCTCAGTGGGTCTCCAGGTCTCTTGTAAATAGGAGTCATCATTATTATTGGACATGGGACATGCTAAAACAAAGGAACTGGGTCTGATCTCTACAATGTGAAAACTAGAAAATATGTGATTCTCTTCCATACTTATGAAATAAAGAGATTTGTAGTCAGAGTGGTTGAAACATTTCCCCCAAATTACCATGAGTTATGATAGAGTGAGAAGAAGTTTAATGAGAATTTGGTGGGTTTTAAATAAAAGATATAGGAAATGGAAGACTAAAAACCAGCACCTCAATGTGTGGAGTAAAAGAATTCATACCAAGAAGCAATCGGGAGAGAGGACAGATACAAACAAGGACCTACAATGAAGGCTAAGGCTTAATGGAAACTGAAGGGAGAGTACATTCCCAATAGGTAGAGGGACAGTGACATTTTTCAGACAAGGAAAGCAGTAAGGAAGTTGGCTAGGCAGCCTTCTTCCACAGGACAACTAAAGTCAAGTCTGATAGGAAGAATTCTGCTGAGGACAAGCACAAGATAGTTGTCACACTTGCAACTTAGATGTGCTCCATTTCTTCAGGACAATAGCATTGGGATCAAATAGAACCCATCTGGTTTGGGTTTTGTTTGTTTTGGTTTGGTTTTGGTTTTTTAACTTATTTTTTTTATTTATTCTTGAAACAGATACTGCATAATGACCACAGTTTCCCCTCTCTCCTCTCTGCCCAATCCCCCTACACACACACACACACACACACACACACACACACACACACACACACACACACATACACGCACACACACACACACACACACACACATACACGCACACACACACACACACACACACACACACACACACACATACACACACACACCCTCCTGCTCTCCCAGGTTCACCACCTTCTCCTTTCTCTTCAGAAAAGAGCATGTCTCCCAGGGATATCAACAAACATGACATGTCATGTTATAATAAAACTAGGCACGTCCCCTCATATTAAGGCTGGATGCCACAAGCAGGCAAAAGCATCAGAGACAGACCCCATTGCCACTGTTGAGAGCCCCACAGGAACACCAAGCTACACAACTATAATATATATGCAGAGGGCCTGGCTCAAACCCTTACAGGCTCCCTGAGCTGAGTAAGAAAACACATTCTTGAAAGATTGCTCACTACCTTTCCTTGGAAAGTGGTTTTTATAATAATAATAATAATAATAATAATAATAATAATAATAATAATAATTTTAAAAGGTTATTAAATAATGTAGAGGGTAGAAATAACACTTGTTCCTCATTAGTAGATGTGGAAAACTAAGTGCTTTATATATTTTATGTATTCTAATCTTTACAAAGCCGTGATAATATAGGTGCTGCTCTGATGGTTCCCATTTCACACATAGTAGACCTGAGACAGAAAAGATTAAGCAGCTTGCCCAAAGCCACAGACCTGCTTCATAGTAGAGGCTGGGCCTAAAGCTCATTGTCTAAAATGGAAACTCTAGAACTAAAGTCTGGGTTCGAATCTCCGTTCACCTGCCTTCTAAGATGCATATGTACCTTTTCCCCAGCAATGTGTCTATATGGCTGTGACTTTATATGGATTTCTCAAGGTTTGCAAAGTAGGTAATTTTCTATTCTTACTTCAAGAGAGTTCCCACCAAAATTTGTACTACATATTGTCTCAGAAAAGATATAGCATAGTCTGGTTTGCATATGTAATATTTTCTTCTAGTAACAAAGTGGCAAAGAAATGGGAAAGACACCAAACAGATAGAACACTGCAACAGCCCTTGGGAAGCCTCAAGGATCAGGAAAGGAAGCTCTTTGGGGATGGAGATCTAGGTGTGTCCATTATTGGAAAGATAAGAAATGTGGATTATTTTTGGATGACCCTAGAGTTTGGATCTTCAGTGAGGATTGGCAAACTAAATACAAGAAATCACTCATGACATTGTTTATTGGTATTTGCTTAATTTGTGCCTAATACTGTTCTAAATCAACACCAATGAGCAAAACAAAGACCCTGCTCATGCTGTGCTTTATCTAGAGCTAAGGACATTAAATATATGGTTTAGATCATTTGTTAGGAGGTGGAAATGCTATGGGAATTAAAAGAAAAAGAGAAGGAAGTGGAGGGGTGAAGTGTTTGCCTTGCAAGCATGAGGACATGAAGTCCTACCCACAAGACCAACGTGAAATGCTGGTTAATCTGGCAGCTTATCAGCCGGCCACAATGACCTACTCAGTGAGCCCATTGCAAAATGAGAAACCCTGATGCAAAACCTAAGATGCACCAGAAAAACAATATCAAGATGGAAATCTGACATACATACAGAGTGCACATGAGCATGAAGACACACACAGGGAAAGGGGGGGGGCGCACTTAGGGGATAGACACTTTGGCAGAGGAAACAAGAGTGGATTTCACCCCCCCCCCCAGTAGGATGGGCAGGTTACTAAGAAGTGACCCTTGATCTGATGGAGATGGAAAATAGTTGCTGTGTCAAAGGAGCAGCAGGTGGCAATTGGCTTCAGGGTGTCCGTCCACCAGGAGGAAAATTCCTGATGCTTTGAAAATAGCTTTAAGATGAAAACCATCTAAAGTTCAAAGGACACATAACTGAAGTCAAAAATACAAAGCACCTCAACTGTTCTAGCTGACGTACTTTCTTTCTAGGGTTCATTGATGATCAAAGGTGATGGATGATTAATTCCTTGTACCCATTCCCACCCTCAGTGTCCTGATATAAGAAACCACTGATGAGGGGCACGTGTTCTAAATATTTAAAATACAGCTGACTATATCTATCCATAAAAGTTTAGGTTTGCAGTTTTTTTTAAGATTCTTTATAAGATTACCTTTCAAGATAAACAATAAAATGATTGATTCTTTCTTTATAACCACACTATGAAGCCTGCCAACAAGAGTTGACTGAGGAAAAAAAAAAAAAAAAAACCTTTCTGCTTGTTCGTGTTCTGTTAATCTGTAACAAGTTACTTAGATATAATGTATGTGTGTTGAGGTGACTTTGTTTTTAATAATGAAAGGGAAATGAAAGACACGTTTTTACCTGCATTCCTTATAATCACTCACTTGAAAATAAAGTGTAACCACATTGTATTCTTTCTTGTACTGACTGAAAAACTTTGTTGGGGTCTGTAAGCTGTAGGGGGAAATGTATACAGCAGAAAGGATGCAGAAGAACACAGGAAAGTAGAGAATAAGGAAGGAAGCCATCAAGAGAGTGTGTGAGTGGATTCCCATTGGAGACTGTGCAGCCTGGGGCTTCCCAGACAGCACAACCTGGTGCCCAAAACCTGTTTGTGTTTTGTGAGTTTATTTCTTATTTGGTGAGGTTTTTTTTAATCTGGTAGCAAGGCAAAATGATTTTGGACCCCGTGAGGATAAGTTATAATTGGAAATATGATCTAAATGGTCTGTGTATCCATCACAATGAAAGAGACCCATTACTCAGACAGGTTCCCTTTGGCTGTGGTGGTCTCCATAGTTTAGTTGGGGCAATGGTTGTAGGTCTTCAGCTGTCATATGGAGCACCATAGAACTTTGGCTATCAGAATCTGGTCTGAGATTTTTCTGTAAAGGAGCAAGTTGGACTCACCCCATTTTGACCAGGCAAAGCAGAGTGATTGACCTATAAGTGTATATAGTTAGAACGAAGCCCTGGTAGCAAGCAAAGCATAGAGCATTTTTGTCAGTTGTGAAAAGTTTAAACATTTTAAATACCAGGAGGTTAAGTAAGAAATTGATTACACTAATATTTAGCATGACTAAGTATATCTTTGAACACATTAAAGAATTTGATCCTTATATGGTGATTAACCATTAACCTGTATTTCTTAATTATCCTTAACAGTTAATTATAAGATAATAGGTTTTGTAATACTAGGATTGCTAGGTTTAGTCTTAAAATCCCTGTTAGGTTTAGCCTTAAAAATAATGACTTTGAATTGAAGTTCTTTTAGTATTGAAACAAAACCTTTTAATCATGAATACAATATACAGGGAGACTGGCAGTTTTATTAATCCTTTTATAGTTTTATGATCTTTTTATATACATCATGAATGAGAAAAGGTATAGAAAAGAAATCAAAATAGCTGTTCCATGGGTGAAAAGATTCTCTGGGTCAAATGAGAATTGGAGAATGCGGGCAGTTTTTAGGGAAAGGTAAGGAAGTTAAAGGAGGGAGCTAAGAATTATGAGGAGGCAGAGATGAGGAGGCAGAGAGGCTAAGTGTCCTGGTAACGAGAGTTTCAATACAGGACATCTCCAAACGGACTGAAAGACTTGTCGGAAAGAAATTCCAAAGAATTGGGTGCTAAGGAAATACCCAAGAACCCACAAACATGACCCCAGCTAAGACTCCAAGCAATAGTGGAGAGGGAGCCTGAAGTGACCTTCCCTGAAATCCAATTGATGACCACCTTCGTTGTTATCAAAGAACCTTCGTCCAGTAACAGGTGGAAGCAGATGCAGACAGAGCTCCACAGCTAAGCACTGGGTCAAGCTCCCAGTCCACCTGTAGAGAGGGAGAAGGGGTTATATGATCAAAGAGGTAAGATCATGATGAGGAAACCCACAGAGACAGCTGACCTGAGCTATGTAGAGCTCACTGACTCTGAGATGACAGCTGGGGAACCTGCATGAGACTGAAGTCATCCCTCAAATGGCTGGGAAGTTTGTGGGGCCTCTGGCCTCTGTGTTGATTGGCTTATTGGAGGCATTCACTCAGCCTTGATGCTGGGGGGGGGGGGGGGGGGCGGGGCTTGGTCCTCAAGTGGATGTGCCAGACTGCACTGACTCACCCTGGGAGTTCTTACCCTCTCTGAGGAGTGGATTGGGGGATAGGGTGGAGGGAAGCTGGGGGAGGACTGTAAGAGGGGAGGGGGAACAATGGTGGGTATGTTAAAAATAAAAAGTTTAATTAAAAAAAATAAATAAAGGAAGGAAATCCCCAAATCACAGAGGAAAGGCGTCCGCTCTCCATATGATGAGGTGCCAGTAGGGTGGGAAGAAGTTTCCTGACACACATGCGTTTTTTCTAAACAAGACAGGGAGCTCCACGGTGACACCTGAGGGAGGAAAGATACAAGTGTTAGAAACAGGAAAGGGAGAAAACAGCTGGAGAGATGAGGAGCTAGAATTATCCCAAATGCTGGGAATAAGGTAAGGATGGGGGATCCCCTTCTGTGATTTCCAGTCTGGTGTCAGGGCCTATCACAGCACCGCAGACACGTCAGCAAAGGCTTCCTCCTCAGCTCCCGTTGAGCAGCTGCTCTGAGTTATTTTTCTACATCTACAAGCACTTTGCAAGCTAAGGCTTTCTTTCTTTCCCCCAATGATTCACCTTCCTGGTGGGTCTGACTACAGCAGCAAATAGCATCGGCCCCCTTTCTGCCTTTCTCAGGGGATCCCATGGAGAGGTTTACAGTCAGGCATGGCAGAAGAAGGTAATCGGGGTTATACTTTGCTGCCTCTTTCTTAGATCCTAAATGACATAACAAGAAAGGAGCCCGCTCATGAAGAGGGGGAGCAGAGGCTCTGGAGCACGCATGAGCTCTATCACTGACAGTGCCTGACTAGGCACACTCCATCAGAGAATGCTGTAAGAAGCACATCCTTTCCTGCTGTCTCTGGATACCAACTCTTAATATCTATTCCTACTGCATCCCAAACTTCTGCATGTAAAGTCTGGAAACCAGGGGCTCACTGTACAAACTTAAGGTCAGTCAGCTGACTAATGCTAATCTCAATTTCTCTTTTCTTAGTGTATGTTTAATAATATCAATGAAGAATTACTTTTCTTTAGACTCACCTTGACCTATTCTGAGGGAAAGTGGGGGAAATGTAAAGGAAATTAGGGAACTTTTCGATTATTCACCTCCTTTACTTGGCCATCAGTAGCCAAGGAGCTGTAGCACCAAGAGGGAGAGCATATCTGTGGAGACAATTGGGGGATTGGATTGCCTCTTCTTGGACAATCCCTAGGAGATGCCTTGATCTTGGGCAATCTCCATGAAGAGTTGTCTCTTCTTCCATGAACAGTCTTCTTGATTATTCCTTCATGGCCCTGTTCTCTGCACCAGGTATTGCTGCCTGGGGCCAGCCTCTAGCAGTACAGGGCTCAAAGGGAAATCTACAGAGTCAACATGTCCTAGACTTTTCTATCTGAGGGGGTTAAGGAAAAACACACTCATACATTCTCTTGGTTGCTTCCTTCTCCGTTCTTATGTATTCTTCTGTGTTCTTTCTACTGTATACTTTTTCTGCAGCCTATACACCACAGCAAAGTTTTTCAGGCAATATAGGAATTACCATGTAGTTACATTTTTATTTCAAGTCAATTATTATAATGAATGCAGGTAAAAACATGTTTTTCATTTCCCTTACATTATTAAAAACAAAGTCACCCCGACAACACACATACATTTACATCTCAATAACTATGTAGTCAGAAGTTTCTCTGATCCACCTGACTAGTCCCACAGCCATTTAGTTGCAAATAATCACATAAAGGCTCATATTAATTATGAACTCTTCGGCTTATGGCTCAGGCGTATTACTTGCTAACTCTTACCCATGATTCTTATCCATGTTTAGCCACATGACTTGGTGCCTTTGCTTCAGTGAAGCCTTCTCATCTTGCTTCCGCTGCATCTTGCTGGCATCCCCAGCTCTGTTCTGATTCTCAAAATTCTCCTAGTCTGGCTGCCTTACCTCTCTTTCCTGTCTATCTCCGGCCAATCAGAATTTTATAAAACTAATATTTACAGCCACAAATATTTACAGTGTACAAGAGCATAGTCCCACAGCATAACTTGTTACAGATTAACAGAACATGAGCAAGCAGAAAACACTTTTTTTCTTAGCCAGCTCTTTTGTTGGAAGGCTGCACACTATAGCTACAAAGAAAAAAATCGATCATTTTATTATTTATCTTAAAGAGGAATCTTATAAGGAACCTTAAAGGAATCACAAACCTAAACTTTTATACATAAAAACAATCAGTCGGCTGTACTTTAAATCTTTAGGGCACATACCCGTGCATCAATAGTTTCTTATATCAGGAGACTGAGGGCAGGAATGGGTACAAGGAATTAATCTTCACCTTTGATCACCAACCAACCCTGGCAAGAAAGTATGTCAGCTAGTAACAGTCGGGCTGCTTTGTATTTTTTACCTCAGCTGTGCGTCCTTGTGAATTTTAGATCGTTTTCTGGGGTTTTCATCTTAAAGCTATTAAGATGATCTAACCTGAAGTTATTTTAAAGTTTTGGTTTTTTTTTCAGCTAACGATGTATACCAAAACCTGTGACTGTGTCTTTCAGCATTAAGATTAAAAGAATTTGAGCCAGCCTGGCTCCTGGGACTTAATTGTTTTTCTTAATCATTAACTGAGCTTTGATCTATGCAGATCCTTAAGTAAAACTTATAGGGCCTAGCTCTGTGACATTTTCTTGTGGTTATTTTTAGTCATCAAAACTCTGTATAAACTAACATTATTAGTATCAATTAGACAGTTCATCTCAGGAAGAAATCATCTTCCTAATAATCCACAGGTGAAGATTCCCGGTAGAGTGGGATGCTTCCGTGAGATAAATGCACTACATTGCAGGCAGTGGGGAATCTCACCACATCCACTCCCACCATGTCAGATAACACAGAAAGATAGTAAGAACAAACACGTGAAGGCCCAGCAGAAGCAAAAGACACTCTGTAGTCTGTGGTTTCAGGGTCTTGCCTATCTAAGATTCATCCATCAAGGAATTTCCTCCTGGTGGGCTAATATTCTAAAGTCAGTTGCCACCTGCCGCTCCTCTGACATGGCCACTGGAAAACAATGAAATAGTTGTTTTAGTAAATGAATGTAATAAATCCTAACACTCATCTATTGAATAAAATGATGAATATAATTAATAAATGTGGCTAATGATGACGGTGGAAAAGATGAAAAGGCAAAGAGTCTCCAAGTCTGGTGTATTTGCTCTGATCAAAGTGATCTCTTCTAGAAAGCTGCTTGCAATATTTCTAAAATCCTGTAAGGCACAGCAATTTATATCAGGAGGCTGGATACATAACTATGCAGTTATTCTCCTGTTGTTACGATATAATGCCTTGACAAAAACAACTTACAGGAGACAGAATATTTGGAGTTCTGGGGTAGGGCAGTCTATCACGGCTGGAGAAATATGGCAGGGGGAGCAAGAGGTCATTCCAGCAGCCAGGAAGTAGAGAGATCACATCCCATCTGCACACAGGAGGCAGAGAAAGAAACAAATAGTGGGACTAGGATATAACATCTCAAAGCCTGCCTCTAGTGATGAACTTCCAGACTCCACCTTCTAAAGGTTTCACAACCTTCTCAAAAAGCATCACCAACAAGGAGCCAAGTGTTCAAATACATGAGATTAGGGAAACATTTCTTACTCAGGTCTCAACAGTGGCAAAGCTAATATGTCTAGGCTCAGGTCCTGTATTAAAGAGTTAAGTCAACAGAGCCTCACTTTTCTCATTTGTCATGGAAGACAGTATCATCTCCATGTGCGCCAGCCATAGTCCACTTTAGTCATCCGTGCCATTTCTCTGAAAGCTGGAAAAGTGAAGGAGGTGGAGAGATTCAGTGGTTAGGAACACTTACTGTACTTACAAGAGAACCCAGGTTCAGTTTCCAGTACCACATCAAGTAGCTCACAACCATGGACACCTGTATGCTCGTGATGTACATGAACTCATGCAGGTCCACACACATAAGAAAAGTTTGCAAAGGTAATGTTTCAGGCACGTGGCTTTGCTCCATTCAAGACTATTATTCTTTTTAAGTTTGTAAGCATTGCTTGTTTCCCTAAGACTGTTATACACTATCACAAGTTCTTGTGAAAATTGGTTATTCTGATGAGATCAGGCACCTTCAGAGTGCATGGCTCTCAAGTGTAATGGTTCTGTAATGTAGGTTTCTGAGGGGCTGGAGAGACAGCTCAGCAGTTAGGGTTCCTATTGCTCTCAGAGGGCAAATTCATAACACTCATGCTGGATAACTCACAACTGTCCATAGCTTCATCTCCAGGGGATTTGAAGCTGTCTTCTGACTGTAGTAAGATTTTCTGGCCTGGACTTTCGGGCCTAACCTCAAGGTTTAGGCCCACAGACCCACAGACCCACAGACCCGCAGAGACACAGTGAAGCATATGATAGTTTTAGGCTGATTGGCCTAAGGCCCAGGCATATAACTTGCTAACTCTTTACCCTTAATCTAACCCATGACTCTTATCCTGTTCAGCCATGGGGCTGGGTACCTTTTCTCAGAGCAGCATAGTTGTCTTTTGCATTTTCTGGCTTCTCTCTGGCATTCTACTCTGTTCTGCCTGTTCCTAGAGTCTTCTTAGTCTGGTAGCCCCGCCTACACTTCCTGTTTGCCTTTGGCCAATCAGTGCTTTTTATTAAATTCATAGTTGGGGACAATTATTTACAATGGAACAACATAATCCCCCTACATCTGACCCCCATGAGCACCCATAGGCACATGCAAATATTCACACAAAGATGCACACACATAAACAAAAAAGTAAAGTAAAGGTTTTTGATATTCCCACATTTAAGAATAATCTCAACACTGTGGTTTTCTGTTTCCAAGAGTTAAAAGCATAAGGAAGCAAGTAAAGGGAGGGAGATGTAGAGTCTACACCTTTGTCAGAGCCACTGAGGCAAAATCAGGAGGATGTGGGGCATGTGCAAGCCTGAAGCAACAGCATTCCAAGCAGAAAGAACACAGAAGCAGAACATTCTCGAAATCATCGGACAACAGTGGGCTAAGGGATCAAAACAAGGAGTAAGTCTGAAGAGATCAATGATGTGGACTTCAGCTTCCCTCTGATTAAGTCTCTGGAGGATCCTCTGGAGGAAAGGTACTTCTGGATAAGATTTGAACAAGAACTCTCTCTGACAACGTAGTTGAGATTAGGAAGCAGAACAGAAGTGGGGAGATTGCGGTAACAATTCTGGAAACACACAGAAGTGGCTTCAGCTGCTAACACTGAGGAAGTGAGAGGTGGGCTGACTCAATAGATCTTCAGCAACCTAGCAGATTTTGCTGGTGAAAAAAAAAATCTTGAATTCTGCAAGAAGTAAATCCTGCTGCACCAGCCATATAAGATCATGATAACTATGGTTTCTAAGAAATGGAGAATTACCCTACCAATGACTATGACTCGTTTGTGTGTGTGTATGTGTGTGTGTGTGTGTGTGTGTGTATGTATGTATGTATGTATGTCTGCCTGCCTGTGTGTATGTGTGTATGTATCTGTGTGTGTCTGTGTATATGTATATATATGTATCTATGTCTGTGTATGTCTGTGTATGTCTGTGTGTGTCTGTGTGTGTCTGTGTGTGTGTCTGTGTGTGTCTGTGTGTGTACATATATATCTAATCATGCTGATTGAATCTGTGCTGCTTACAAACCCTATAGTCAGACAGGAAAATGCTTCTGTCCATTCCGTACAGTTTGATAGTCTCATGGGGAATCTCCAGACTAGCAGGAGTGAGAGGACAGCATTAAGAGGGGAGGGGGGCACAAGCAGCTCAAGAGATGCGCCATGGAAAATGGAGACTAAGGTACATGGGGAAGGACGTATCAGGGGCTGAGGAAGAAGAACTCCAAGTGATGAGGAGGGGAGAAGTGGGCAGGTCTGAGGGGAGGCTGTGCTCACAGCTCAGACTGAGGCCTGAACTGGCCTGACTTGGCAACTGACATATCTAACTTATTACCCATCATCCCACACACGGGATAATTATGCTTTAGCACTGGGGTCTTCTCTCCTGATGAGAGGAGGAACACACAGAACAGTTTCCATGAGAGTATTTCCACCGGGCTCTGCAACAGTACACAGGAGGGACAGGGCAAACTTGCACCTTCTATCGTCCCACAAATATTAACTGAGTCTCTAGTCTTGGGAAAACAAAAGTGAACAAATCTAGCATTTTCCTCAGCTCCCAGTTACTTAAAATCAATGCCAGAGGGGCTGGAGAGATGGCTCAGGGTTTAAAGCTGCTCTTCCAGAGAATTCAATTCCCAGTACCCACACGGTGGTGACTTACAACCACCTGTAATTACAGTTCCAAAGCACTCAATGTCCTCTTCTGGCCACTGTAGACACTGCATGCACATGGTACACATTTAGGCAAAATACTCATGCACATACCAAATAACCAATAACATTGTGAAAGAAATCTCTGACATCTGTTACTTACTGGGAGGTCAGAGAAGGTGCCCTAAGGAAGTGAGCTGGGAGGAGGAGTTACCTGCTGGGATGTAATTCAGTTGGAGAGCTCTCTAAGTATACACAGCCATTTCCTCTGAATTCTTTCCTAGAGAAAGAGGCTTAGACAAGGAAACTTACAAGGCTCAGGGAGTTCATAAAACTCAGCATGGTGTTTGGGAGGGGTGGTTCTGCCCTCAAGTCTTGTAGGGGGGCTCCAGGAAGCTTTCAGGAGTCTGCCACAGCATTGGTGAGCTATTCAGAGTTACAGCTACCTGAATCACTCATGTAACCCCTGTGGACTCATTGGTTTGCCGTGATAGACTCGGGTGGAGTGGTCCTTTGGTCTGTTGTCAGTGTTGTTTCTGGAGTAAATAGATACTTTTTCAAGTTTCCAGGAAGGGGGGTTCATGAAATAGCAAGAAAGGCCAGTATCTTAAGGCAGCCTGACCAGTTTCAAAGATAAGAACAAGGCCAGAGAGGGAAGCTGGAGTTTGGTGCAGGGATTGGGGTCTAAGGTATGGTTGCAGAATGGGGCTATGGCAGGACAGGCAATGCAGTGCCAGCCACCTGGAAGACATGTGCCTTTATCCATCCAGTCACAGAGGCAGGATGGAGCTTCCAATCACAGGACCAAACTGGAAGACAGAAGCAAAGAATGGCCCAGGCTCAGTCGGACTACACATAGAGGAAGTCTATTTCTTGCATTGCCTCCCTGAGAAAGATCCAGAAACAGCCCCATGTGCCACTATTGCTCAACCAAGACCCTCTTTGGGGCCAGGATCTCTATGTAACTTCATGCAAAGATTTGCCAGCTACCACAAATAGCAGCTAGGGAGCCAAGCCCCAAATTTGCCAGATGTTGAAGCAAAAGTGTCAAAGATTATTTAATTCCTCAAAGCATGTTGACTGGTTACGTTTACAAGACCTGGCCTCTGCTGGAGAGAAGTGATTGGGAAGGATAAGGAAGTGAACAGAAAATGCAATTATTTACTGTTTAAAAGGAAAGTGTGGGGGTGTGGATCAGTGACAGCCTGGAGATACAGCTGGGAAGTGTTGACTAGCACAAAAGGGAATTGTAATCACAGGTCCCTCTTTGAAGTCACTTAGAACTGATGGAGCTTCTGTGGGCAAGGATTTTAATTAGTTTCTATTTGGATTTACACTTCCACGGCTCCTCTCAACACTGAGCCTGTCAGGTGTGTTTGGGGAACCATAATTGCTCTTTGCACCCATCTATTAATGGTGTCTTCCAAGTACCCCAGATGAATAAGCGCTGTTATGCTAGGGGAAGCTGGTAAATTCTTGTCCTGAGGAGGAAGCTACCAAGACTTTTTTCCTAGATCTATGGCCAAGTCATCTTACACTGTGAGTCCAGATCAGTGCTACCCAGTGTAAACACAACACAAACCAGAATGCAAGCTGAATGTGGAGTTTTTAATTTTCTGGTAGATAAAGTGAAAAAAAGATAAATATCCCTATATACACTAGTGACATCCATAGGATTATCATACAATTAAGGTGCCCTAGTTTCACTGTGTCACTGGGATAAAAACACCCTGACAAAAAGCCTCCTAGGGGATAAAAAATCTGTTCTAGCTCACAATTCTCTGCTCACAGTTCATCCATGCAGAGAAGTCAAGCAGCAACTACAAACAGTCACATCGTGTCCACAGTTGAGAGCAGAGACAAGTGAGGGTATTTGTGTCTGCATATTTGCTTGGGCTCAACTCAGTTTCTCCATTCTTACACAATTCAGAGCCTCCTGCCTGGGGAATAGTGCTGCCCACAGTAGACTGGGTCTTCTCACATCAGTTAACTTAAGACAATTATTCACAAGCATTCACCTCAGCTTTTCCTCTATACACCTGCCCGCAAAACAACCCCCATATAGACAACTTCTCATTGAGACTCTCACACTGCACATGTACTCATGAAATAGTTTCTACACTTTGGGTATAAGTGTTAAGTATTTTTGAAATTGAGCATATTTTTAGACAGCTCAAATTGACCTTGATATATTTCTAGGTTCACCAGCCATCTGTGGTCTGTGACTTCTGTACTAAACAAGATGAATATAGAAGTGACAGAGCTTCTACCAGAAGTCTTGCCTTATGGAGGGTTTATTGTCAGGGACTTTCAGTGGCTTCTTTGCTCATGAAAGTCAGTCATGAGTATTTGAACCTATCATTAACTCAAAAGTCAAATTGGAATTCAGCTCCTTCCTTCAAATGTTCCTTTATCATTTTGTTTGTAAAGAGAGTAAGAGATTGTTTATTCTGTAGCTAAACATGAGTAACCATGGCTGGGGAACAATGATCCAGGTTACTGTAAATACCATGTTCCCACATCATAAGTTTTATGAAGGTTTTACAGTAACTATGCTGTCTCGATTCTTGTGAACTTGACAGAGGACGGTCAAGAAAGAACCTCAACTAAGAAAATGTCCCCATCAGATTGGCCTGTGAGCAAGTCCGTAGGGCTTTTTTTTTTTTTTTAATTGATCATTGGTGCGAGAGGGCCCGACCACTGTGGCAGTGCCATCCATGGGCAGAGAGTCCTCATTTGGGTCAGGAACTGAGGAAGGCACAGAATTAGCCAGTAAGCAGCATTCCTCCAGGGCTTCTGCTTTAGTCCCTGCCCTAACTTCCTTTCATGATGACTACAGCCTGTAAAATGAAATAAACCCTCTCCTCCACAAGTTGCTTTTGGTTAGTGTTTTATCACAGTAATAGAAAGCAAATTAAGGCAGTAACAAAGTCATAAATGAAGAAATTAAAAAATATATATGCATCATGTAAATGGGGTACAAAGTGGGGAACCTTCTTCTGCAAGGTTCCAGATGCTATTTGATGGTATCGTCTGGACCAGTGAAAGTGAGAGGCCTGTCTGTACTTTTAAAAAGATTTTCCTCATAGGTACAAAGATCTAAAGTCACCTGCAGAGGTGGGCTCTAGACCTGCAGCACTCCAGCTCTGCACTCCAGTCATAGGCATCAGATGTCGCTGCTACCTACCAATCTTCCTTGTGTGCCCCCATCTGCAACCAGGACTCTGATCCCATTTAGTCTTTCTTTGAAATTTTTGGATTCTAAACTCTCTAGCTTCCATGTTATCCTGAGAAATCAGGCCGTGAGCCCTATACACAGGTGTGCATGTGCATGCACACATAAACACACACACACATACACACACCACACCACATCAAATACAGACCCAAGATGGCTTTGAGTTACAACCAGATGTCATAAGTGCCTTCCTGCCTTCCTAACTTCTAGCATAGACCTCATCTCTTGCTTGTCAGAGCAAGAAACCCCCCCTCTGCCCTTTAAAACCAAAGCCATTCCTCCACACAGGGTTTCCTATTGGCTTTGGTGCTATAACTTTCCCAGTACAGGTCTGAGGACATCAGCTCAGCTTTCCTTCTACACACCTGATTTTTTGAGTTTTAATCCAAGGCTCTCTGTGATGCATCCTCTCCCTCCTCAACAGCCCTTCCCTCAAATATGGACCATTAGCATTCACTGCTCAAACTACCAAGGCATGCAAACTCTTGGAGATATAGTCCAACAAACTGGGTGTGTGAAACCACCCAGTGAATTTCATTCATTCATTCATTCATTCATTCATTCATTCATTCATTTACTCATTCGTCATTAGCAAGTATGTATTGGGCGTCCTCTATGTGCCATGTGCCATGTGCCATGTGCTGTGCTTGATCTTGAGAATAAATCACACTTTATAAAACAGGCATGATTAGACCTTTTAAGACAATCAGTTTCACTCAGTAATAAGTAATTTTTTTCTATTTTGTTTGGGTATGGGGGTTGTTTGTTGGTTTGTACAATCTCCTTATGTAGCCCTGACTGCCCCAGAACTCACTATGTAGACCAGACTGGCCTCAAACTCTCAAAGAGAACTGCCTGCCTCTGCCTCTTACATGCTATGGGCATGTCATGCCGTGCCCAGCTAGTAATAATTTAACACTTTGTCCTAACACACATGAAAATGGATCAGAAAGTAAATATAAAATCCACATGAGGATCTGGAAAAATGGATTGATGATTAAAAGCCCTGACTGCTCTCGCAGAAGACCAGGTTTCAATTCCCAGAACCCTCATGAGTAACAACATCTGTAACTCTAGTTCCAGAAAACTCAGCACCCTTTTCTGGTCTCTGTGGCCACTGTACAATGTCACCACACACACAGATGTACATTCAAGCAAAACACTCATACATATTTAAAAAAAAAAAAAACCTTCAAAAAATTTAATCTACTCCAAGTTTTAAAAGACAAAACAAGAGATTTCACAGAAATGTGTAGGTTCAACATGTTCAGCTGGGCTTGTCCTCAGCATCCTGCAGGACACAGCCTCTTAGCTCCTCTGCTGTGGAAAGTAGCTCTGACTGGGGAGTTCAGGGAGGTCCAGCAATTGCTTCCTGCATCATTGTCTTTCTCTTCCCAGAGTCAGAGCAGCTGGTCACTGCCTGATTTCATTTTCATTCTGTGAGTCTCCACAAGGCAAAGCCAACACCGCTGAAAACATCGCTGTAAAGAATTTCATTCTAAACTAGATAGCACCCATATTAATACACTCTTAGAATGATGCTTGTACATGCTCATGAAGTAAAGAATTGCAGAAAGTGATCAGAAAGGGGAAGAGAATAAGTAGAATGAAGAAATCTGAGAAAACTCTGTGACATGTACCTTCAATAATGTGTAGCTCCATGACGTGTACCTTCAATAATGTGCAAAGATGGGAATTTAGCCATCGGGGAACAGAGACCGTGGCTGGGGATGCAAAGAATCAACAGATACTGGAGCCAGCCGGGTCATTATCACAATTTTCACCTCAGGGGTATTTTCCATCACACCTCTTGGGATTTTTCTTCCCCTCATTTAATACATAATTCAAAGCAAAGGTGGAATCCCAGGACGAGCCCCGCCCCCATGCACCCCAATGCTGGCGGTTGATTTCAGCAACACTGAGTTCCTCCCGGTCTTTAGTATTTTTGTTTTTCTTTAAGATTCATTTGTTCATTTTATGTATATGAGTCTTTTTCCTGCATGCCTGTGTAGCTACCATGCTTGGTGCCCAGGAAAGAGCATCAGATCCCCGGGAACTGAAAGCTGGAAATCAAACTCAAATCCTTTCTTAAATCAAGTGTTCTTAACCACTGAGTCCTCTCTCTGGTCTCCTCCCCTCCCCCTCCCCCATTCTTAAAATCCCAGATGGTAAGCAATGCTCACCCTTAGCATAATTAGAGAATATACCTTCCTCCAGCGTTATCATCTATGAGCAAGTCAGCATAATTACCTTTCCAGTATCCTTGTGATGTGTCAACCTGCCTCAGGAAATGCTTCTTCTAAGGAAATGTTGGTCTCATCTTTATCCAAATTACTGCAAAATTGAGGCCTGCTGCTAACATTGACAAGCCAGAAACTAGAGATAGCCTGCACATTGTGTCTAAATATTTAAAATCTTACAAGTCAAGCTGATATATCATACATCACAATTTCTTCCTGTTGCCCTGAGAATTTACAGCTTAATAGTATTCTGAAAACAAATTGTAAAACTTGGATTTCTTTTGGGAGCCTGGCCTTGCAAAACAGTGCAACCCTCCACCTGTTAGCTCAGTCTAGGGAGGTCTCATGCAAGTACAGTATCCAAGCTTTTCCTAAATCAAGTCCCCAGAAGCAGGTACACCTTGGCCGCCTATCAGGCAGTGTGAGCAGCACCATCGATCCTTGGGAAGGCTCAACCAATGAAAAAAGCTCACACAGAGGCACCAGAAGTTGCTTCGGGGGACTCCAAGGGGGGAGTTATCACCTGTGACACATGTCTTCTTAGTGTCTTCTCATCATGTATTAGTCGAGGAATACAATGTCTGGAGGAATACAGTGGATATATTTTATTGCATCATATCCTTCTTCAGTAGTAACAACAGCTGCCTCACACCTGAGAGGCTGAGAACTCACTAGTTGATCAGTCTTCGAGGCTGGATGCCTCAGCAGTCCGGAGTCATCCCACAGTGACTGCCTCACATCGGAAGGGCTAACAACCCAGTACTTGCTCAGTTAGGAGTCTGGGTGCCTTGAGAGTTCCAACCTGTCACGATTCTTGAAGAATGCCGGTCCTCAGTCAACACTGGAAGCCTGGAAATGCTGGCTCTTGATTAACTGAAGAAGTCGGCAGCAAGATAGATAAACCGGATAGTGCCAAGTGGACAGAAGGCACATCCTCTTCCTTCCTCTACACCTCCTTTTATTTGGGCTGCTACTGGAAATTGCCACTCACACTTAAGATGGGTCTTCTCATGGGGAAAAAAAAGCCAACTCCTTAATTGAGGCTCCCTAATCAGGTGATTCTAATTGTGGCCAATTATCACCTGGGGGTGGACTGATCCTGGAAAAACCCAGTGTGGCTCTCAGGACAAGGCCATTGACCTGAACAAAGCAACCAAATTGTATTATTGCTAGTGTAATAACAGTGGGCGCTAAGCACAGACTTCATAAATGTGCCATTGAATGTGGCTCTAATTCTGTTACCTGACTTATATCATGTTTCTCACTCAATTGTAGTTTCTCTATGGAGCCGGCCCAGCTCTTTTTTCTCCTAGCATCTATGATATTATGGATTGTGTGATCGATGCATTGACTGACATGCCCATTATTCTCTCAAGCAATCTCTCATATGGCCTGGAAGTGTTGCAATTTCCTAGTTGACTTTGTAAGAAAGATTCCTCCCTGTCTCCTCCTGGCTAATTCATCCATTCTAACACTATTTCTTCTACTCCTTTGCCTGACCACAACTGATGGTTTCCTTGCTTCCAAATTCTCTGTCCCAGAACTTATAGTTTAGAACATTTTTATTACACAAATACCAATATTTGCAATAAGTAATCACTAAGTAATAATTACACTGTAAATTGCTGTTCTTGAGTTTGGTGGTGGTTAACATACATTGACAACTTAACTGGATTTAGAATCTTATTTAAGACACACATGTCTGAGGGTTTCTTTGAGGATGTTTCTAGAGAAGATTAATTGAAAATGGAAGACCCATCATGAATGTGAATAGCACCAGTCTCATGGGGTCCTGGACTACACAAGAAGGAAAATAGGAGTTGAACACCAGGATATCTCTCTCTCTCTCTCTCTCTCTCTCTCTCTCTCTCTCTCTCTCTCTCTCTCTCTCTCTCTCTCTCTGTGAGTGTGTGTGCACGCACGTGCGTGTGAGTGTTCTATAATATCCTTTTGTATGATCAGTCTTTAGGGATGTTTTTTACAAGATAGAAGAATGAATGAGCAGTAGTTCATAGTTCCTCAAATTTCAAAGACACATTCTGTGTTCCAGCCTTTTGAAATTGAATCATGCCCTTATAAATATTTATATGAGCTTAATTAGAAAGTTCTAATTGCATTTTGATTTCTAATTTCTGTAAGAATTGACTTCATCCCGATCTTAATATCCTGAAGCATAATAGATAGGTATCAGCCTTTTGCCGGATTGGAGAGTGCCTGCTTCCTCTAGTGCTTCAATGTGCAGATGAAGAAGCTTAATTGAGTCAACTTCCAGCTACCTTCCCTGTGCTCAGGGATGACCCATCCTCCAAGCTGACATGTCGCTTATTAAATGTCCCCCTCTATACCAAGAGTGTTTCCTCCCCCAAGACACCAGCAAAGACCACCACAGAATCAGCCTTCCAGAAAGCTGCTGAAGTTGAGAATTTCCCCCTCAAGACCAGTATCAGAGGCAAGTTGAAATGACTCACCCCACAGGAAGACTAGCAGTCATTAAGTCTAGCTGTGTATTGGGGACTTTTCCTGAGAAGCAAATGAATCACATTTGAACATGGAGGGGTGAGTGTGTGCACCTCCCAGAAAAAGACTAAATACAGAACAATGAAATCAAGAATGCCCAAATCACATGCTATATTGGGCAGTAGCTGTCCCATGTGGTTGGAGATATTGCTGGAAACCATTTGATGGTTTAGGGGTGTATTAAGGCAGTCAAGACCAGCAGTGGGAGGCAGGAAGGATATCATGAGTGATGGCACTGATTCAACTGCCAAACTTAACACTTGAACTTTAATCATCAGGTGATAATACACTGTAAGGATGCTATAGAGACGTTTATAGTAGCCTATTGTGAACATTAGAACACTATAGCAATGTATATGTGCTCAAGTGGAAGAGATATGAGTGGCAGGAAAACATGTCACAGAGAGGAGATGTAGGACTGTTGCTAATGCCATGAAAAACAAAATTCTGACAAATAGAAATGGACTGAAATGTGCTGTGTAACTTCCCTGTAAAGATACTGTGCCTGTCGGCTTTAATTGTCAACTTGACCCAACCTAGTATCCTTTGAAGAGAGTGTCTCAATGGGGCATTGTCCATATTTTCTTGGCTTGTGAGCATGTCTATGCTAAATTGTCTTTAGGAAATTAACTGATGTGGGAAGACCCAGTCCACTTTGAGCAGCACCATTCCCTAGGTGAGGGTCCCGAACTCTGCAAGAGAGGAGAAATTGAGCTGAGCACAAGCGAACCAACATTCATTTCTCTTTGCGCTTGACTTTGGATGTGATGTGACCAGCTGTTTGTAGCTCCAGCCTTAACTTCCATGCAACTATGGACTCTACCTGTAATTGTAAACTGGAATAAACCCTTTCTCCCCTGGGCTGCTTTTTGACAGGGTCTTTTAGCACAGCAGCAGGATTGAGACTAGTTCAGGTTCCTTTAGGATAATTTCCCCTTCATGGCACGGGCTCCCTCATTTTGAGAGAGCATTGACCACGGGTAGGATTTGCAGATTTTGACAGGACTTCTACAGAGTTGGTAATTATGTAATTCTTCCACACTGCTCACTTCAGGCCGACTTTAAAATTACCTTGTCACAATCTCCCTTACACTTCTGCAAATCTCTGCACTTTGTGACTAAGTAAATGGTGGTAGAGGGAGGCAAACTGAAGCAACAGAAAGACTCTTCACCCAGGACACAGAGAAGTACTCAGCATTTTCCACATGCTGTGATTAGCATAAAAAGAGCAAACGGAACCAGGAACACTTATGGCCTGAAAATCACTTTAAATATCATTCATCTTCCTAGTACACAGGGAAGACTCTTTATCCCTATGCCCATCCCTGCCCCCACCAGGGCCATGGGTTCAGCTCTGTGCCAAAATTATAATCATAAACACAGCATGAATCATGTGATTCAAACCAGCTAAGATGTAGCACAAGAGAGCAAACCAAGATTTCCCAGAAGAAAACTGCCTTCATAGAAAGAGGAAACAGTGAAACAGAAATGAGATAAAGAACAAAAGTTAGATTTTTTTTAAAAATAATTTTCCATTTTTATCAAGCTTTTACTGTAAATCTGGCACTGTGTGAGGTAATGTACAGAATAAACCCACTTTAAAAGACTTTATTTTTAGTTTGAAGTATTTGGGGGGTGTTCCCTTGAACACTGTGTCTGTGACGATCAGAAGAAGGTGTCAGTTCCCCTGGAACTGGAGTTACAAGACAGTTGGGAGCTACAGTGTGGTTTGGAAACTAAATTCATGTCCTTTTCAAAAGCACTTTGCCCTCTTAACCACTGGGTCATTTCTCTAGTCCCTGGATAATCCTATTAGGGTCCCACAGTTTCCATTCTGAGAGTTGAAACATCACCTCTACTCTGTAGATACATAAGATGAAACTTGGAATGTTCAATCACATCATAAAACTTGGGCAAAAAAAAAAAGAATTGATGAAAAATCCAGTACTCCAATCTCAAGCAAGACAATACACAAGAACACAAACAGAATCTGCAGGGAGGCACTGGTACCAGCATTGGGCTCCTAATTACTAGATACTAAGCTCAAGCTTTGCAGGTTTGTTCTGCCTGACTCTCCCCTGCAGAATGGGTCAGGGATCCTACTTCTCTTGCTGCTGCAACCTAATACTTGACAAGAAGCAGTTTGAGAGGAGAAAGATTTGTTCTGGAAAGGTATGGTAAAGCAGAGTGACTATGGGGATCAAGAGCAGAGTGTGCTTCTGATAGTTCTATGGAGCGTGGGTCAGCCTCGTACTTCAGATGGTTCCTTTGGGTTCTCAACAGACCTGAGACCCAAGAGAGGTGGGCTTGGCTCTATGTTTTCAATCTCTAAAGCCTTAGCATCTCAGGGTTGAGACACAAAATGCTTCCAAGAATATTTGGTGAAGGGATGCAGAAATAAGTAATACAAGCGCTGACTATTGGCCACTAGGCTGCTCCTTGGGAAGTTTGCTGAGCATCCCTCACCAAGATATTTGTGTCTTGCGGTGTTTTAATGTAAATCATTAAATATCTGAGAGTTGTGCAATGTCTGTGCCTGTTTCAACCATTTACCTCTGGAAGTGAGGTATGTAATCTCTGCCTGTGTAGAGGAAGGCAGGGAAGGGTGTGGAGTGACTATGTCAGGCAAAACAACACATAATGGATTCTCAAGGAACATGCCCAAAAAGAGGACCAGTTGCCACCAGTGCAGGTGCTCCAACCGTGTGGCAAAGCCTGTTTGAGTGTGGGTGCCATGTGGATTCACCCTCCTCCTGATCTGGCACAGTTCTCTTTTTCAGTTATGAGAAACCAGGATCTAACTAAGAGTTCTCTCCAGGTCATACAGGAGTTAGGAGGGACAGAACAGCAGTGTATCCGTGTACGCTTGGAAGGAGCTTGGTTGTTTACAGTGCTGCTTTTTGGCAATCATGGTTTCATGTGTCACTCTCCTGGGGGAGGGCTTCTTCTTTTGTCAGTACTGTGACTTCAACCCAAGGCCTCCGACATTATAAGCAAAGGCCCTGCCATTGAACTACACAGCACCTTTATTTTGCATATTTAATTTGAAACAAGGTCTCACTAAGTAGCCCAGAGTGGCCTTGAGTGTACTTTCTGTGTAGCCCTGGCAGGCTTTGAACTTGTGATTCACTTGCCCTGTCCTACCGAGTATCTGGAGTGTAAGCCTACCCTGTCATACATGGTGGGGGTATTTCCTTGACTCAAAGGACTGCTTCTTAAATAATAGAGGACTGGCCCTGCAGCCTGACAGTGTGAAAGGTTGACTAGAAGAACAAGAGGCCAAAAGGGCCCCATCTGGGGCCTCCGTCTGCCCTAGTTTACCTGGAAGTAAGGATTTCTCTGATAGAAGGCTCAAAGCTTTGAAGGCAGGACAAACCACAGGCAAACCAAGACTACTCCCAATTTATACTACATGCCTAGATGCTCCATGATCCTGTTAGTCCTAAATGTTCTATTCCATGCAGAAAATGCACTCTTCCTGCTCACATGCAGTTCCACACTGGCCTGTGTGTGACAGATGAAAGTTGTCACAGTCGATTTTCTCATCAGCTCACATTTTCAGGGTCCTGTCCACTGAGGTGAGAAAGACACAGCCAGAGTTTGAGGTGTGTCAGGAAGCAGAGATGGATGCTGGTACCCAGCTCATCTCCCTCTGTTAAGTCTGGGGTGAGATTGGAGAGATGGCTCAGTGGGTTAAGAGTGCTCACTGCTCTTGGAAAGGACCTGAGTTCAGTTCCCAGCACCCACATCAAATAGCTCACAACTGCCTGGAATTCCAGCTCCAGGAAATCCAATAGTCATAGGCACCTGCACATAGCCACACAGAGATGCACGTATATACATAATTAAAAAATAAAATAAACCTTTATGTCATGCAGGCTAAGGGATGGGTCAACACTGCCTATATATTTAGGTGGAATCTCTCCCCCTCCATTAGACCTCTCTGGACATGGCCTCACAATCATGCCCAGAGAAGTGTCTCCTAGATGGTTCTGGATATTGTCATGTTGACAACCAATATTAACCATTACAGCAGCCTCAGGAAAAGAAAAAAGAAAAAAAAACTTGCTCTCAAGCATCATCTCCTAGTGGCCAAAATGAATGAAATATTTTTTTTATCCTTACTTCAAGAGAAAAATCTATATCACATTGTGGTTTATGTCAGTGCATTCCTCAGTGGCTGTTTTCCAAAAATTCCTATTTCCCTAGGTCAGAGATGTGACATCTCAACACATCTCAGAAGTAACATGGACTTCAGGTCCAATCTGCCTAGAGAATCAGCAGCATGCTGTAGTGTAGAGTCACGCTGCATGGACAGAGTCTGAACTTAACTGCCCCCCCTTCCCTGCTCACTGTGCACGCACACACAGAGAGAGAGAGAGAGAGAGAGAGAGAGAGAGAGAGAGAGAGAGAGAGAGAGTGTCCTGGGCCCACCCTGCTGCTCCAGCTGGATGCCTCTGTCTAAAAATCAGACTTAATGGGATTCTTGCTGAAGGCTGGAGTTTCAGGGAATGAAAATGACAGAATGCACAGTGTCAATTTGTTCCTCTACAGCAAGTTAGGACAGCACCAGTCAACATTCGTGTGGGTGGCTTCTCATCCTGCAAAATAAGCTTGGTGCTCCTCAGACACTCTGCAGGAACACCCAGGTACAGATGCACCAGCCATGTAGTTATATAATAAGTTGTAAAATTAAAAACAAAAAGTGCCTTGTGTAGAGGTTCGTGTGTGTGTGTGTGTGTGTGTGTGTGTGTGTGTGTGTGTGTGTGTGTGTGTGTGTGTGTGTGTGTAAGCCAGAGCATATCATTAGGTATCATTTCTCAGGCTCTACTGTCCTTTGAGGCAGGGTCTCTCACCAAGTACGTTGGCCAGCAACCCCATCTGTGTCTGAGATTAGAAGTGCACACCACCATGTGTGTCTTTTTTACATAGGTTTTGAGGCTCAAGCATAGGTCCCCTTTACAAGTTGAGCCATCTACCTGCCCCCACCCAGTGATTATTAGTAAAACTTTAGGGTGCATGTTCAGTCTCAGCCACTGTGCATGCGTATTACTCTGCGGTCTGCTTTTGGTTTATGGAGGGCATGACTGACATCTTAGTGTTTGATTCAGGCTTTGAGATCAAATGATAAATTTCAGTGATCAGTTTTTTCCTCCCTTAGTGGATTCCACGAATGAAATCAGGTCATCAGCTCTGCTCAGAAAGCAGTTTTGCCTATTGAGCCATTCAATGACCCCAAATTATGTTCTTGAAAGCATGAGTGAAATGGATGTGCCTCAGGGATTGCACACAATGACAGACAAGGCTTCTGGGATCAAACCCCGGAACCAGTCCCTCGGCTGGGGAGAACATCTCAGGGTAAATACTCTCTGGGGAGATGTCTCAGCAGCCAGCCACCCACTTCCCTCGGGAGCAGTTCCATGTGCCACAGACATTTATTCTCTTTTGAACTGCAATAAGGTAGACTAGTGAGTCTGTCTCTAAGGAGGAATGTGTATGTCTTCCTTAAACCAGAGGCCATCGGGCCCCAAACCGTTTGTCTCATGTGGACAAAATGCTATGCTTCCAGAGCTTCTTCAGAGTGGGATAACAAGGTTAAGATTTCAGCATATGAATTTCAGGGGGCAAATAAACTCCATATCAGAGGTCATCTGTGGGACCAGTGAGGAACAGAGAAGGTTGGACCTTTATATGTTTACTTCCCACTTCTGATTTCCTAAAACAGATAACAAATTGAAGAGTAACTTCCCTCTTCACCCACCCACGGTCTCACACAAACAATTCAAGAAGACCATTGACATCATCCACACGGGTAAGCAAACATAAAGGGTGAAACAACAGATGTGGGATTTGATGCAATCAGGATTCCAGGCCTGAAGAGATAGTTCAGTGGATAAAGTGCTTGCCTTGCAAACACAGGGGCCTGAATTTGATACCACAAAACTCATACATATTAAAAATAGATTGATAGATAGACAGGCAGACAGACAGATAGAAAGAGGTAGTGAGGTGGTGAATCTATATGATCCCAGCTCTGGTGAAATGGTTGGGCTTCAGATCTCTTGGACCAGAAGGTATATATGAGTGTAAGCTGCCTGACATGGGTGCTGGGAACCAAATTCTGGACTTCTGCAAGAACAGCCATCTCTCTGCCTCTCCATGTAATCCACACAGACTTCCCCTCTCTGCTGTGCATGTCAGCTGAGCTTTCCTTTAGCAATCAAGGTTCCTCTTTCTTTCTATGACAAGGAAGCAGTACAAAAAGTGGTCCAGAAAATAGATTTTCTTTGGACAACTTGAAAAGGTAGGGGGCAAAACTTCTGTCAACACTACATATTAAGAATGTTTGTCTTCTCACGTACAGATCCCAACAGACTTCAGATTGATTAATGTCATCCTCTGGGTTAATTCTGTGAAGCGTATCAGCTGCATTGTTCAATTCCTTCATGGAAACTATAGACCAGCAGCCTATGTGGCTCATGGCATAATGGTCTATTTATGCTGAGGAACTATGGCTGAAGAATAAAAAGCAGAGTGTTTATCTTTCCCACATATTTCAGTCAACTGACAGCCTTCCTGGGTTCAGTATTCAAGACAGGCCAGAGTGAGAAGAAACTCACATAAACTGGAATCTATTTAGCCACTTTCCAAGTCACCATCTCGACCAAATTCTATTTTGAATCTGATTTTTTTTAACTGTGCTATTTTTATATAAATTGTCATTATTATTGAGTGTCGCAGACAATATTTGCACTTAATATCTTCACTCATTCTTGGGAAAGTGTGGTCTCTCTGACACAAGCAGCATGATTCTTCAGTGTATCTTAGCAGAAAGAAAACAGAATGAGAAATGACACTTGTGTTTTCTATTCCCATCCCAGTCCTGAATTGCTTGAACAAGGCAATTACCTTCCCTTGCTCTTAATTTTTCAATATAAAACAGGGTGAGCCGTAGCTGCCTCCTGCCTGCAGGGTAATGTGGTGAAGCAGAGTCCACTTCCTACACCTCTGAAATGAAATCACTGCACATAGAGACTATTGAACTTTTGTTTGGTTTTGGTTTGGTTTGAAGTGATTTTGTAAGACAGGATCTCTGCAGCCCAGGCTTGCCCTGAAATGGCAATGTAGCAAAGGATGGACCCCTCACCCTCCTGCCTCCACTGCTCAAGTGCTGGAATGGCAGATGTGCTCCCATGTCTGGCATTAAAGGTGTGAGATTTCTGCATCTCCCACACTCTGGTGGTCACTTCCATTATATCACAGCAGACCAAAGATGCTCGGGAGAAAGATCCCTGGCCACATGTTAGCCTTTGATGTGCTCCAGTTTCTCCTGTAGAGAGAAACTTTTCCCAGGCACAGCAATAAAGCTGGGGACTTTTCATAAGAGCCAGGATTATGGGCACTTGTTCTAGACCTAGGGACATAGACTGTCATTAGTTACAGGTTATTATAAGCAAGATTATTTCTATTATTTTGTTTTTTTCTTGCCCCTGGAAATACCAGGAGTATTAAGTAGTGGCCAGCACCCACATTTATGGCTAAACTCATTTATATGAGGAAATATTAATTTTTATTCATTGTCACTGGTTGAAGTAGTTTCTAAGCAATGCCCTACTCCAAATAGCCATGTTTTGGCTGGGAATACAGTCCAGTCAGTATGTGGTGTTCAGTAAATACAAGCACATAAAATCTATTTATACTATTTCTCAGCTGCATGCAAGCATAAGGAATGGAGTTTGATCCCCAGAATTCATGTAAAAAGGCCAGGTGTGGTGGGTAATCCATGCTGGGGAGGAAGACACAGGTTCACTGACCAGCCTGCCTAGCCTAAACAGCAAGCCCTGGTTCCCTATGAGAGATCCTGTCTCAAAAAAAACAGGGTAGATCAGGCTGGTGAGACCACTGGGTAGCTGGAAGGAAGAACTTGCCACCAAGATTGACAACCTGGGTTCAAACCCTGGAGCCCACATGATAGGGAAGTCAACTCCAGAGTTGTCCTCTGAGCTGTATGCATACACAAAATCAATAAATATGTGTAATTAAAAATAAGGTGAGCATAGAGAGATGGCAGTTAAGAGCACTGGCTGCTTTTACAAAGGATCTGAGTTAAGTTCCCAGCACCCAAATGGTGACTCACAACATCTGAAATTCCATCTCCAGAGAATTCAGTGCCCTCCGTTGGTCACCACAGAAAACAGGCACACAGAGGTGTACATTCAAACATATATGCAGACAAGCTATCAGGAAGATAGATCATTCCTAAAGGATTTAAGACTGACATCTGGCCTCTACATGCAAATGCATGTGTACCAAAACAGAGAGAGAGAGAGAGAGAGAGAGAGAGAGAGAGAGAGAGAGAGAGAGAGAGAGAGAGAGAGAGAGAACAACAGAGAGCTCATTTTCAGTGCCTGGCTGTATGCAAATCATGTTTTGCTGCCTAGAATCCAGCCCTCTGCAGCACAGTGTTCATGTTAGACTGTAGCCACTAAGGCACAAGCTCTTGCCAGATCTGTCTCCTGGACACTCAGTAAGAACACCCTGCAGTGACTCAGTCAACCCAACCTTAGACAGAGCATCCCCAGCAGAGTTCAGACCCTTCTAGAGCACTTGAGGGTGGATGAGGTACAGAACCAAACACTGATAAGCAATCCTCTGATGTTCAAGTCCACAGATGAGCAAGCAGGTCTCTGATAAAACACAGCCTTGTTCTCTCTACACAGCTGAGATACACCGGATCTGCTGCACAAGATGTGGGTTGGAAAATTATTTGTGCATGTGGGACAAGGGAGAGAGTGGGTGAGCTAAGTATAGTGTTCCATGGATCCAAGCGCATAAAATCTATTACATTACTTTATTGCCCAGCTACTGAAATGCCAGCAACCTACAGGAACACTGATTGGTCCGGGTGCCAACTACAGCATGGCACCACCTGGTGGTAGTTGTCTACCGCAGATTCCCAAGCCAGCCTACATCATCTCTTGCCTGGAAACCAGTTCCATGCCTTCCCTCCCACACTGTTTGGAGCTGTTGCATATTTTATCAGAGATTTGGACAGTAAAATCAGGGTATGACAGCATAAAGCAGGTTGGGTGTCCTCCAGAAATGAATGGATTCATGCCCACCGAAAATGTCTCACTGGCTGTGTTCTTATTCAAGTCCTTCCAACTACCCTGCTTGAGTTTTTCTCTCCAGGCATGATACCTGCAAAATCCACCATTACTTCCATTCCTGATGCCTCTGTCCCCCACCAGACCAGTTCCACAGCCTTTTTCCTCACCTCAAATTAGGTTTCTGTCTTCCTTCATCATACCCTGAATCGCAGTGAGCTCCTCAGCCAATCCAAAACCTCTTTTATTTGTCATCTCAGAAATAAGACATTTGTAGAAGCTTTTCCTGTGGGTTTTGCTTTACATAGCCACCCAATAAAACCATGGGTAGGACTGTTAGCCAGCTGCATACCACAACATGCACCCCCCCCAGCCTCCCCACCATGCACCCATCCCCATGCTGCCCCTAAGCAGACAGAAGAAGCAGCGGCGTAAATGTGGAAGCTTGGCTCTCTCTGCTGGAACATATGCTACAACATTTCTCTGAATTTCTCTCGATATTGCAACTCTGAAGGTAGATAAGATAGCTTTGTCTCTCTTGCCCCTTCTACCAAAGGCACACTGTTTTCTCTTGGCCCTTGACCCCCACTTAGCTACTGCCCTGCCTTTCATGGCTAAGCTCCCTGAGAGTGGTGTTTCCAGCCACCATCTACCTCCACTTCCCAGGATTCATCCCACCTGGTCCAATCACTACCTCCTAAGTCAGTTTCCCCAAAGCCAGGCAAGAGGCTCACAACCTCATCTTCCCTCTTCCCAAAGATAGACTCCATTTTCCTCAGAGCCCGTACTCTGGGTTTGTACCCCTTCGATGTGGCCTCTTTCCTTCCCGTGGTTCTCTGTGTCGTCTCATCACCTGACAGACTCCTAACCTAATACCAGCCCTTCTGCTCTAGATCCAGACAGCTCCATGCCTTCTCTCAGAGTCAGTTCCCCAGAAGCCTGCTTCTCTTCCCAGAGTGCTAGGGATACATGTTTGGATATGCATAGGCAGACAGTTAACAGTCCTACGTAAGGCTTGATTGGGTGGGTATGTAAAACCTCACTCTCAAGATAGAAAGCCAGGTCAGGTACATTTTCAGAAGCCAAGTCTCCAGATCTTCCTCCCAGCCATGACACCTACAAAATTTCTTCCCTCCTACCTATTAATATAGCCTTTATATCAGCAGTTCTCAAGCTGTGGGTCTCAACCTCTTTGCGTTGTATATCAGATATTTACATTACAATTCATAACAAAAGAAAAATTATAGTTACAAAATTACAAAACTTACAGTAACAATGAAATAAGTTTATGGTTGGAGGGACCACAACATGAGGCACCACATTAAATATCATGACATTAAAGGTTGAGAACCACTGCTCTGCATCCAGTCATTTTAGCTTCTGCCAGATCACTGCAGAACATCCAAAGGACTGTTTTTCCTAGCCTCGCCCAACTCCACTGAAGTTCCACCATGTCCTGATCCGGTTAATGTTCTGTAAGAAGCAGTTTCATGGTTGTCCATCAGCTTCAGAATTGATTAGGAATTTTCTAGCCTGTCATAATCTGCCCTCTGTCTACCTTTGTAGCTAAGATCCCCAATGATACTCCATATACATATTGCCCAAGTTTCATTCAGTTCAGAGCATTGTTGAAGTACCCCCTTCATGTCTTGATCCTCCCTAAGTGCCTCCACACTCACTCTTTTCCATACCCAGGGTCCCCTTGCTGTTCTGGGCCTGTCTGCCTTTCATTTCCGTCTATCTAGGCAGCAGATCCTCTTCAAGGAAGCTCCTCTACCCATGGATGGAGGACTCTGCATTTGTCTCAGCCTGCACACACTTAATTAAAAAAAATCACTATATATCTAAAGTTGTTATTAAATGCTTGTCTATTAATTTATTTTAATGTCGTATTCACATTTGCAAAGGTCTTCTCATACACTGCCACTGATTCCCAATGTGCACCAAGAAATTCGTGTGCTTCCAACCTGAACTGGCACATGAATCTAAAGTGCACAATCTGGAAAGTGATATCTGTGAGGTTTTAGCTCTTGACATGCTCCCAAGGGTAGCTAGTGTAGTTCAGCTTCAGAGAGTGAGCAGAATGTGATGGCTGGTCAAGGGGATGCTGAATGATGCCTGTACTAGGGTGGATACTGAAAAACAGCAATGAGATGGATGGAATTAGGATCACACACATGATCTACTTCCTTCCAAGCACAAGCCGATGCACCAGCCCACATAGCAAAGCTATCTCCTTAGAGTGAGAATGAGAAACACAGGTCCATGCCTGCTTGGCCTTCTTCATTTCCTGATCCAGGGAACCTAAAGTGCCAATCAGGTGCATTAGGAAGACATCAAGATGCTATTCACTTCACATGACAACACTGATTTCAAATATTGAGGCTTATTCCAGAAATCGACAGGGTTGAACAGCAAAGTGACCCATGCTAGTGAGGTGTAAGGAAATCTGGGTTTGTGTGCATTAAAATATTGGGGGTGGGAATCTGTGGTATATGAGGGCTATGCTATCTACATTTGGCAAGCTCACCCTGTATAGTGTGTCAAGCCTCCTCCGGTGCTTAAAAAGGTTAACTAGGTGAAACAGAACCAGAAACATATACATCCCACTTCTGAAAACTCCCATGGGTCTGTCTGACTTTGCAATCAAAGCGCTGCACTGCTTGTGTCCACACAACCTGCCGCATGCCTGCATGGTTAGACAAGCCATTCCCTCTGTTGCTGCCTGTTGCCTCTGTGCCCAATTCTTTCTCTGGCTCAATCTTAGAGCATCACCGACCCCAGATCTCTTCTCCAAGGCACATATTACTTCTGAGAGCTCATAAAGTGCTGCCTGAAAGGAACTTAGGAAATATCAGGATGGAAAGCCAAAACAGGTGTGGAACCACACAAAATAGGATTACTCAGGTTTATTAATCTGCTTTCTAAGAATGATCTTGGAATGCACAAGCACATGCATGCATGCATACACGCATGCACACACACACTCATATATATACACACTGGCTAATTCCACTTACCCACAGAATATGGTAAAAAAAAAAAAGAAAAAAGTCTTCAAACATACATCACAGTGAAGTGTATTTCTTTTTATGTTTTAAAATGATGAGATTTCATTCATTTAATTACACTCATTCACAAGTTTTGAGACCCAGATACCATTTGGACAGGTTTTTTACAGTTTCTATGTAATAGGAATCTATCTCAGTAAGATTCAGAACTGTGTTTAAACTTTGACCTCATCTCTGCCTTTCAAGGAGGGCTCTGTTGAGAAGTACATGGAGAAAGGAAGTAGAAGGCTATATTTGTAAATCTGGAGAACCAGGACCAGGGAGTGCAGGCTAAAATACTTTACATAGTTATTTTATTTTCAAAAATATAAAATTTAAAGCCTACCATTTTAATCATGTTAAAGTGTGCAGTTCAGGGCTGGAGTGCTGAACTGGTAAAGTGGTTATGAGCATATACTGATCTTAAAGAGGACCTGAGTTCAGGTCCCTGCTTCCACACTGGCCAAGGAATCCTCTTGCGGCCTCTGAGGGCACTGCACTCACTCACATGCACAGACATACAGTCAGGCCCACATGCAAACACATAATTTAGAATAAATAAACCGTTTTTTTTTTTTTTTTTGAAGAGTACAGTTCAATGGCGTTAGAAAATTCACAAAGCTATATAACACCCTCATCAGTTCACTTCTGGAATATTTTCATTATCCCAAAAAGAAACTCTGTGTACACTGATTATAAATTCCTATTCTGTCCCCCAGGTACCTTAAAACCTTCCATCCACTTCTTACCTCTATGGCATGCATGTTATATAAAGTGGAATCCTTCAGAATTTCCCCTTCTGTGTCTATAGCACAGTGTCTGCAGAGTTTACACATATACCAGGATACCACTCTTCTTTCAGACTGAATAATACTTTTGGTAGATATACCATAATTTTTTATCCATTCATCTGTTGACTAATACTTGTTTTTTCCTATATTTTAGCTATTATGACTAATAGTGCATAATTATTTGTTTGTGTTCAGGCTTTCTGATTCTTAAAGTGTGTGCCTAGAAATAAAAGTGCTAATTGACTATCTCTATGTTATCCCTAAACTATCCCTGTTAGGTAATAGAAAATCAATGTTAAACCTGACTACAACACTGTGTGTTTATGTGTGTGAGTGTGTTTTGTCTACATATCATGTGCATATGTTCTCACACGTACACATACACATTTGAACACTCATGTGGAAACCAGAGGTCAACATCTGGTGTCTTCTTTAGTCATTCTACACCTAATTCTTGGAGACAGAAGCTCTTACTAAAGCTTGAGCTCAGCATTCTAGTTATTCTGTGTAGTGTGATCCAAAGATCTGCCTCTCTCCATCCCCAGTATCTGGATTACAGATGGATACTGCCACATCTGGATTTTTTCATGTGGTTTGCAGATTTGAACTCAGGTCCTTGTGGTTGGGAGGCAAGCTCCTTACTAATGGGTCATCTCCCCAGCCCCTGTACTATCTTTTCACAAAAAATAAGTCCATCTTGCTTATTGTTTCCAAAGAAATAACATTTTTTTTTGGTTCTATGAAAAAAAAAAAAGGATCAGCCTGGTATGGTGGTGCACAGATCTGAGAGAACACACATAAGGAAGACAACACAAGTTCAAAGTTCACGCTGTACTACCTGTAAACACAGGTCCCCCTGATTAACAAGACTAGATACCAAAGGATAAGTTATTGGGAAAAGTGAATTTAATACATACTCTAATAAAGTCATCTGATGTGGGTTGTCCTTCTGTATGCTGTGAATATCATTGCTTAATAAAGAGACTGTCTTGGCCTATGGCAGGCATCTTAGAAATAGGAAGGGAAATTGGAGCATAGATAGGGGAAGGGGGGCAGAGTCGGGGAGATGCTTTCCAGCTGCCCAAGAATCAACATGTAAAAGTAATACAAGTGAGCCATGGGCCACATGGCAGACAGATTAATGGAAATGGGTTGAGTTAAGATGTAAGAGCTAGCTAGCAATGTGCCTGAGCCATAAGCCAAAGAGCCTATAATTAATATGTGCCTGAGTCATTTTGGGGGGTGAACAGCTGCCCCAATCTTTGGAGTTAAACAGACCAGAAACTTCGTATTACAGTCATCCAATTAGAAACACCCCTGGAGTCCCAATAGGGATTCACCAGTCTTTCAGATTCAAAGCCTAAAACAGAGGTTTCCCATCCTCACCATCTATTACAATAAATTAGGGAATTTTCTAGATTTATACTCTCCTATTCCCACACCCAGGCTGATTGAATGAAAACTTTCAACCACTGAGCATTAAAAGCTCCCATAGGAATGCTTCTACGCAGCTGAGGGTGAGAACCACGGGTTCAGGGCAATGTTTTTCAATTTCTGAACCAGGAACAGAAGCAGCATCTCCTAGGAATTTGCTGTAAGTGCAAGGGATTTTGGCACAGGGACAACCTAGTAGGTAAAATTCTGTGTACACATGGGGGCCTAAATTTAGACTCCCATGGCCCATGCAAATAGCACAGTGAGGTGGTTCACACCTGTAATCCCAGAATTGGGAGGCAGACACAGGAGCCAGGATCTCTGACACTTGCTGGGCTACCCAATGAGTGAGCACCATGTTGAGTGAGAGATCTACCCCAAAAATAAGGTAGAGAGCCACAGAATAAGAAAATCAATGTCAACCTGTGGCCTACACGTACAGATGCCTGGGCACATATACCCTTATACACATAATCACTTACACATACACATGCACACACATGTATCACCACAAATGCAAATGAGTAAAGTAAATAAAAGCTGATTTTTGATGTCCAATATTCTGCAATTGCTTACGTTCTCTAGGGGATTCTGGGACCAACTGTGAAGACACATGGATCCAAAGAAAGAAGCATCTATTGGACCACAGTATCTTCCCATACATCCTTTGCTAGGCAATCTCAGAGAGCACCCCAAGGCCTACCAAAGCACAACTGGAGAGTTTGGTCATTTGGGCAATTATTAGTCAGTCTACAGAAGGCAAAGCTGTCCTTTCAGGAAGGGGAATCCTGCAGTTTTCTCTGGTTCTGCTCATTCCTATCATCTCTAAAATGCTTTGCTTGAAGTATAGTCACCAAAGAAACCTGAAAGCAAATTGGGCACATAACACATAGTCATTAGTGTGATGGCTATATGGGGCAGGTGACTACACAGAGACCTTGAGAGCCTTAGGAGCTAGGATCAGCCTGCCTGAACATAATAGATGTGCTACCACTCTGCCTATCCAATTCCGCAACTGATGACTCGGGACTCCTCAAGTATTTTTAAATTGTTGATTTTTGTATTCAGAGAAGGCTGGTGATGTAGCAGAACTGTTGAGATTTACAAAGAAATGGCTGGAAGCAAGTACAGTGCTAACGGAGGAGAGACAGAATGCTGACATGGGTTCCCTGGTGCAAAGGAAGAGTTTAGGATTTACTATAAGAGAGCAAAGGACGCAGGTCTGTGGGTGGCTCCTCCTCAAGGGTAGAAGGTCGGTTCTGGGCTGTTAAGGTGTAGTACACACTTATAGCTGCAATCCCAGAGCTCCAGAAGCAGAGGCAGGAAGATCAAGACCTCCAGGTCATCCTCCAACCTCCATCTCTGTTGTGGTTCGAATATAAAATATCCCCCACAGGTCATGCACTTGTACAGTTGGTCTCCGGAGGGCGGTGCTATTCCTTTGAAGGCTTGTGAACCTTAGGAGATGGAGCCTTGCTGGGAAAAAGTGAGATACTAAAAGTTAGCCAGTTTGGCAGTCCAGATCCACTTTCTTTCCTGTCTCTGATTCCTGACTACAAAGAGTGTGGCCAGCTGCTTCTCCTGTCATCATGCCTTCCTGCCATTACGGACTGTATCCCTTCCAAATATAAGCCAAAATAAACACAACCTCTACTAGGTTGCTTGCTCACAAAAACAAGAAAAATTACAAACATGGAAAATTCCACTAGAAGAATTAAATTGAGTTGGTCTCTCTGGCTCATCACCCATTCATTCTATACGGATGGCACTTCTCTCTGCCTGATGGCCAAGGCTGGGAAGGTGTCTACAAACTAATTGCCTGCTATTATGACTGGCTCCTCTGTCTATCTCACAGGTACCACATCTGTGTGACTGTGCTGATCTACTTCCTGCCCCTTCTGGTGATCGGGTATGCATACACTGTGGTAGGGATCACACTGTGGGCCAGTGAGATCCCTGGGGACTCCTCCAACCGTTACCATGAACAAGTCTCTGCCAAGCGCAAAGTAAGTAAAAGTCAAGCAAGCATAGCCCAACCCTGACTGACAGTGGGAGCTGGGGGGAGTCCTCAGAGGTAGAAGCCATAAGGCATCTCTGGACCTCAGGAACAGTAGAGGAAAACAGGGTCTTTCTTCAACTCCACAAGTAAATGTACACATTCATATTCATATATAGTCATACACATTTGCAAACTCGTATATACACATAATCATACTCATACAAAGGTACTCATACATACATACACACCAACATTCATATACATGTACACATCCACATATAGATACACATGCACAAGTATAAACAGTCATATACATGAACATATACATACAAAAACCCAGTCATACACATATACATATACACACACATAACCTCATGCACATATACATATATAGGCACTCATAAAAATGCATGAATACTCATACACATACACACACACAGATACTCATATACATACATACACATACCCAAGTACACATATACATATAGATACTCATATACATATACATGCATGTTGTATGCAGTTTCTGGTCCGGACTTTACTGTCTAGTCTCATGGCATGGACTTTCCAGCCTAGCCTCCTGGCCCAGAGGACTTTCAGACCCACAGTCCCATAGTCCCACTGAAACACACAGGTGCTTGTATTAATTGTACGCTGATTGGCCTGGGGCCCAAGCATAAAACTTGCTAGCTCTTGCTCTTAAACTAACCCATGATTCTTATCCTGTTTAGCCATGCAGCTCGGTATCTTTTCTCAGAGCAGCATAGTTCTCCTCTGCATATTCTGACTTGTCTGGCAATTCTGTGGCATTTCTGCTCTGTTCTTCCTATTTCCAGAGTTTTTTTAGTCTCATAGCCCCACCCACACTTCCTGTCTGTCTTTGGCCAATCAACATTTTTATTAAACCAGTAGGCAGGACAATTATTTACAATGGAACAATATAAATCCTCTACACATGTACTCATAAACTTTATACACATATTTTCATATGTATATACATCTACAAATACACTCAATCACATAAATTTACACAAATATACATGTCATGTGTATATCACTCATATACAAACACAAATACTCAAATAAACTCATATACACATATACTGATACACAAATAAACATATATTCATATATATACACTCATGTACTTTCATGCAATTCTTCATGTGAAGACATTCATATACACATTAATATACAAATACACATATACATATATGCACATATTCATACACATATAAACAAACACATATGCTAATATACACATGCATACATGCACAAACTCATGCACATGTATTCTATTCATACACACATACACATATATATGCAAACACTTATACATACACATTCAGATATATACATACATACAATTCAGCCAAATGCACACAACTTACACACATACATACGTACATACTCAAAGCACTTTTGCCTGAGGATTTGTAAACAAGAGAAATTGATCTTCACAGCCCTAGAGGACAGAATCCAGGATAGAGGCAGAGTCCCTGTCTGGTGAGGAACTTCCTACTTACGGCAGTTTCCTGCTCTCACAGCAGAAGGGCAGGGGAGCTCCCAAGTCTGTCTTGCAAGGGCGTTAATCCTGCCTAGAAATCTTTGCTATCAGTGTCCAATTGCTTCCCAAAGGCCTGTGTCCTAATACTGCCCTATGTCACATGTCACTGGCAGCTGCAAATCAGCATGTGATGGGGCTTGACTTGAACATCTGGGCTTCCAGGTCTCACAGACCTTCCTTCCTCAAGCCACCTTTAAACACTAGATATGTCCTTACAGCAGCGCTCCAAAGCTTCCCTCCTTCCCTCTGCTTCAGTCTCCAGACCAAGCACCTTCCCCAATTGCCTTCCTCCCCTGGCCCAGCCTATTGCTGCCTTATGGGCCTTCTCTCCTGAGTCCCCATTCACTTCCACTCACTAGCTCTCCTTTGGCGTCTTTATACATTGCCCAGGAGGGTCATATAACAGCGCATCATAGGCCTCTGAAGAGTTCCTGGCCCACCCTCAGGCTATAATTTTATAAGTCTAGGATACGACCAGGAACCTGTCATTCCTAACAAATCCCTTATAGGAGCAATGATGGCAGTCCTGGGCCACACTACGAGAGCTATAACCAGAATCCTTAAACCTGAGTGTTAAAGGTCTCCCGGCCTCCTTAGAAGATGGCATTATCAACACCTCCCTTTCCATCCACACTGCACAGTGATGGGTAGAGAGCTGAAGCCACCACACAGGAGGTCATGCTCATGGATCTGCCCGCCTTGCCCTCTTCCCAGGTGGTCAAAATGATGATCGTGGTCGTGTGTACCTTCGCCATCTGCTGGCTTCCCTTTCATATCTTCTTCCTCCTGCCCTACATCAACCCAGACCTCTACGTCAAGAAGTTCATCCAGCAGGTCTACCTGGCCATCATGTGGCTTGCCATGAGTTCCACCATGTACAATCCCATCATCTACTGCTGCCTCAATGACAGGTGAGGACGCCATGCTCACACACCCAAACCACAAGCCACCATCAAGAGGGAGTAGTGGGGATGCAGCAAGCTAACCACCCACTCCAGGCCACACTCACTGAGGCTCTGCCACAGTGGGCACCCCGAATGGGATGGTTTTCTTAACCAAAGGAAACAAGTTATCTTTAATTTTATGTGTGTCATTTTTTCCACGTGTGTGTGCAAATTTGTCCGTGCATGTGGGTAGAGACCAGAGGAGGATGTTGGGTGGTATACTCTATGGTTTCCTACCTTAGTTTCTTGAGATAGAGTCTCTTACTGAATCTAGACCTAGGCTGGAAGCCAGTAAGTCCCAGTGATCTTGCTGTCTACACACACACACACACACACACACACACACACACACACACACACACAGCTGGGGATGTGAGTACTGTACTTCAACACCTGGATTTTCACATGTGTTCTTAGAATTTAAATCAGACCCTCACATTAGTGAAGCAAGGCCTGCAACCCTGTGAGCCATCTCCCCAACATCTAATCTCTGATTTTAAAAACTAGAGAATAAGTTAGTGATGCTGGGGACATGTTGTGACTGTCACATGTAGACAAGTCTGCATACTAGATGTTCTTCTTGTCCCAGTGTTCCATAGGGGCTACTTCCCCAGATTCATCTTGCATTTCCAGCAACGTGAAAAGAGGTCAGGGCCTCCATGGCCTGGTTCCTGCCCTTATGGTCAGACAGGCTCAAGGAGACTTCTCCCCACAGAGGTTAACTCAGACAATTCAGAGAAGGGAGACACCCAGGGCCTGGTTGTCAGTAATGAAGGATCCACTGTGGCGGGTAGAGAACACACAGAATGGGCCTGGGCCACCGGGCTGCAATGCAATTGTCAGCCAAAGAAACATCCAACCTCTATTTGGGGAAGGATGCAGAGATGAAGAGGAAACAGAGAATCTCTGGTACCCCTTTCTCCCTCTCTCCCCAGATGGAAAGGTCCCTAAAACTGAGACACCTAAGCACTAGAAGTATGTAAATGACATACTTGCTACTATGGTCTCCATGTATCTCACAGTTGAATCTTCTAAGCTCTTGATGACCTGTCTCCAATTTTTAAGGTTAAATATCCCAGCACATCTTTAAATAAAGATGATTCTCTATGTTTAACAAGTATGGAAACTGAGGGACCCCGATAAAACACCACTGGCAGTCAAGGGTTGAGTCTAGATATATACTTTTACTGGGAGCCTGGTATATGACTTACCTTTCTATTGCTGAAATAGGATGCCATGGCCAAAGCAACTTAGAAAGGGTTTATATAGGCCTACGGTTCCAGAGTAGTGGGAGTCCATCACTGCAGGAAACTGTGCCATCGGGCAGTAGACATCATGGCAGGAAGACCCAAGAGTTCACATCACCAGCCACAAACAGGAAACAGAGAGAATGAACCTGAAATGACGAGGTTTTTGAAATTTCAAAACCACTAACACACTTTCTCCAGCAAGGCCACACCAAACAGTGCTGCCAACTGGGGACCAAATATTCAAATGCCCAAGACTATACTTCTCCTTCAAACCACACCTGGCAAACAGATCACACACAAATACCTACAGTGTGAAGGAGTTTTTGTTGCTGTTGAATTGACCCAACGTATTCTATTCATACACCTGAGGAATAACATAAATCTTGGATGCCCCAAAGAAAGACTCGATTTCAGTTTGACAACTATCCTTGAGAGGGGCTTTCCACAACATCTCCAGATGTGAATTAATTTGAACATGTAATGGCACAGAATGAGGCCTGTGTAGGTCCCATGTTGAGGAACTGACAACACAGGGGAAAGCCCTCTTAAAGCAGGCGGTCCCTCGGCTCACCTCTCCATCCTTTCTCTCCAGGTTCCGTGTGGGTTTCAAGCATGCCTTTCGCTGCTGCCCCTTCATCAGCGCTGGTGATTATGAAGGGCTGGAAATGAAATCCACTCGATACCTCCAGACCCAGGGCAGCATGTACAAGGTCAGCCGCCTGGAGACCACCATCTCCACTGTGGTGGGAGCTCATGAAGAGGAGGCAGAGGAAGGCCCCAAGGCCACACCCTCATCCCTGGATCTCACCTCCAATGGCTCTTCTCGTAGCAACTCAAAGACCATGACAGAAAGCTCCAGCTTCTACTCTAACATGCTGGCCTAGCCAGGGAGCACATTTCAAGGGTGTGGCCGCCATCCCATCCTGTGTTCTGATTCACTTATTCATATAATTCTTTGATCTGGAATTTATTGGAAATACCCTAACACTGGAGCTTTTAGGAAGGGTCACGATGGTTTAAAGAAAACATTCCATGGTGTATTTCATCCGGATTCACTCTGTCTTTGTCAACCACCCTTGATTGTAACCCAAGGCAGAACAGGGAGCTTCTATAAATGAGAAGGCTGGACTTGATTGTCCTGCAATTCACTTCATGATTCCTGAAATGACTTTATCTGCATGCACGTGCTCATTTGGGGAGGTATTCTGCAGTAATGAATCCAGCAGACCTATTTATCTGGAGCTTCTGTCTTTCTTCAATAGAGTCATTCTCAACCATGTGCAGACTAGCTCACACCACTCCAGCCTTCCACGAGACAGTGTGAATAAGAGAAGGTACCATGCCACATAGGTCCTAATGAAAGCTGTATCCTCCAGCTAAGCACATACGAATAGAAAACACGTATCCACCTTTTGGTGACATCTCAATATTTCAGTTCATTTTAACATCATGGATTGACAACTTCAGGCTCTTCTGCATGTCCCCAGTCCAACCAATTCTGACTGATGTGTATTCTAGCTAAGAGCCAGGAGACCCGTGTCAAGCTTGACCTTATGGGCCTCTTTTTTTCTTTGTAAAGCAACAGGGATGAACCAAATACTCTTAAGTATCCCTTTGTGTCTCAGCGTTCCCTGATTCAATGATATATTGTGTTTTGCTTCCCCCCACACACACACAAAATGAATTTTTTTAAAAAAAAAATGACAGTCTAAGAAATACTAGAAGTGGCAATTCCTAGAAATGAGTATGTGTAAATATTCTCCCATTGATCCAAAAACCCTAATCTAAAAATTCCTTCTCCAGGAAGCTTCCGGTATTTGCTAGAGCAGAGGACATCATAGGAAGCCTTAGATCTCTCTAGCAGGCTGCAGCAAGCTGCAGTCCACCTCTGAGGGCAGTATCAGGAAGATGAATGTGTAAGCTTTCTGACCTGGCTGCTCCTGTCTTTGTGCAAGGGAACCTATTTCAGAGTCTTCACTTTTTGCTACTTACAGCGTAGAGTAAGGAGGCTACCTTCTGCAGGGACATTTCTGGAAAGAGGAGCCTGTGTCTGAATCTTGCCCCCCTGCTCCACTGTGCTGGTCTCTGTCTATCAGAGGTTTAGTGGTCCACCAACCCCAGAGGATACTTGAGCTGGAAACTGAAAGCTTTGTGTCCTGCTATGGCTTCAGGATCTCCAACAGATGAGCACACACCGTATCTGTTTCCCAGATGTGACTAGAAGCCAACACTTCATGCAACATGCATAAATGTCTTCGTGGTGCAGATAATTGGATGCACACAAGCTCCATCCATCATGTCAGAGAGAACAATACCACCAGCAACCAGGCTGTATAGCTTTTGCCAGCCTTGTTGGCACTAACCATATGCAGGAATCAGCATACCTGGGGGAGGCAATTATTATATAGAAATAGTATACACCAGAAAAAAAGTAATGAGAAGCATATTCTGTAGCGCATCATGGGAAATGTTTAATAAAGTAAGTATACCCTGCCCAATGACACTCTATGAGTGGAAAAGAAAGTGTAGGGACAGCAAAAGTCAATGCCCAAATTGTTAACTACACTTCCAATAAAGACTCTTTCTAGGTATGGATGCAAAGTAATGTGGTTATAAAAAAACTATCCAAGAAGAAAATATCGTGTTGAAGACATCCTATCTACAGAAGAAAAGGTTAAGGTAAAGCTGGCAAGGATCTATGGAGTGCCTACTCTGGACTTTGCCCTGAACTGAAGACACACGGCTCCTTCCACCCCCAGGAGCTTCCTGTGCTTTCCATTCCCGATGCACCAGTCCTGGAAGCACCAAGAAGCAGAATCTGCCTAGGATTTTAAAGACTGACTTTCAGTGCGGGAGCTCAGTTCAAAGGGTGGGGCTCTCAGAGAGCCTTTGCAATGGCAGTTCTCTGAGGTAACTCCAAAGGGAGTCACTAGTCAGCCCAGGAGGCCATAAGGACTAAGATGAGCAATTTCTTTCCATGTGTAGTGAAAGAGAAGATAAGGTGAACCTGGGCTTTATGGATATGACAAAGCATCCCTTACAGAGGACTAGTGAGCTTTCCCACTGCCCCTGATCCAGAGTCCATTTAGTTTATAGAAATGTTGTCAATTCCTGTGTGAGAACACTGTGATTTGTGCTCAGTGCATGGGTCTTTTGTTGAACTGTGTTGCCCTGTGTTTATTTCCTATGAGTTTCCTTGATGTACCCTCCAGTAGTAATAGACCAGAAGACACCCTGAGGCCACCCTTCCCATGTTACCTCTAGCCCATGGGATCCCAGTGCCATTGGCATGCTCCTGCTATGCCAGCCTCCTTTTGTCACTGTTCTTGCTTGGAAAGGAGTTCTGAAGTGTACCTCATACTCAGTGAAACTGAGGGGTGGGACTGTTATGAGAAGAACACCCTTAACCCTTCAGCAGAATGTTAATACAAAGAGCCAAGTAGAATCATAGGAGGGGAGAGGACTCGGACCTGGGGAAAATACTGTCTATGGAGAGTGGTCACTCCTTAGACATCTGTATTTGGGGCCTGGGATGCTGGAAAGAATCTCTTATGGAAATAAAGTATGCTTTCAGCTATTTCCTGCCTGTGTCTCTTCTCTACAGAATAGGGCGGAACACTACTGGGATAGAGTGGGTTAGTGCTGGGAACGTTCACGAAGTGCACATTCAGAAGTGTGAAATCTAAGATCTACTCAATGCCATAGTGACATAGATAAGGGCTGGAAAGATCTGGGATTTGTTTCCAAACTGGGAAATAGGAACTTGGGGTGGGGTTACTTGGCAACACCAATGGTGTCACCTATGAATAGAGAAATGTCAATTCAAGCTGTCTATGGGCAGATAACAAGACCTTTAGATATGCAAGAGATGTCCTGGAAGCAAGGTCAAGGCAGTTCATGTGGGAAGAGAGAGAGAGCAAGCTGAAGGACACAATTAGAGATAGGAGAGGACTTTAGATCACCCTATGAATGGAGATTGGGTATTGGGGTTTGAATGAGAAGCATCTCCTATAGGTGTGGGTATTTGAATATTTGGTCCCCAACTGGTTGGAGTATTAAATTTCTGGCCCAGACTTTTGGGCCTAGCCCTGAGGTTTCAGACCCACTTGCAGCCCCACTGCCACTTTGTCCCAATAATCACACAAAGGCTTATATTAATTTCATGCCAATTGACCTATGGCTCAGACATATTGCTAGCTAGCTCTTTCATCTTAACTCAGTCTATTTCCATTAATCTGTTTAGCCATGTGGCTTGGTACTTTTGTACCTTTTCTCAGAACAGCATGGTTGCTTCCTCTGCATCTGCTGGCATTTCTGCTGGTGTTTCTCCTGGTGTTTCTCTGACGCCTCTCCTGGTATCTCTGCTCTGCTTTTCATGTACCCAGAGTTTTCTTAGTCTAGTAGCTCCACCCACACTTCCTGTCTGCCTTCTGCCAATCAGTGTTTTATTAAACCAGTAGAAGGGACAATTATTTGCAATATAACAGAACATAATCTCACTACAATTGGTTGTGCTATTTGGTTAAGTCATGGAACTTTTGAAAGATAAAGCCTTGCTAACAGATGTACATCACTGGACGTGGGGTATTATGGACTCTAACCTTCTAGAACTGTTAGCTCAAATAAATGATTAGTTCCATAAGTTGCCTTGATCATGGCATTTTGTCACAACAGAGAAGTAACTAAAGCAGAGGGAAAAAAACTCAGTGTGTGTAGACTGCTCAAGAGAAGCCCACATCTGCTTTAGCAGAAATGGTCAAGCTGGTACCCACCATGCCCAGTGACTACCTGGGGTCTCCTGGAAAAGGGGGAAGGAGGTATTCACACTTGAACAATGTGGCAGACCAAAAATGCTGCACCTGGGCTATGGAGAGAGTGCTGATGGCAGTCCTCACCCATTCTTTCTGCAAGTCCATCTGTACCATGCAGCTACACAATTGTGCAGCAGCTTTGGTCCAGGGCTCTGCGTCTACAAATGTGGAAAATCACTGCAGATTGGAAACATCGGTGGTGATCATTGTGAGCACTGGCAACCTGCCTCCCCATGCTGGGCCACCTCCTAAAGGCAGTGCCATCAAGAGAGCCATAAGACACTGTAGACGTACTTGCAGTCGCACAGAGAAAGAAGGAGGACAGGAACTGCTACTCTATAAGACATCCAAAATAAACAATGAATACGGTCCTTTCTAAATTAAGGCATCTTAGAAAATGGTCCCTAGACAAGCTTCAAGGAATCTACAAGTCTCCTTCAAGATTCCCACATCTCACATGGAAAGTGGTCTCTGAGGGAGAGGGCCCTCCATCTGAATACCCTCTAAAGCAATCATTAACCATATGCTATCCAGCAAAATGAAAGGCCGTGGAGTGTTTCTAGGAAGGGATGGGAAGCCTGAAGCCTTCCCAGCACAGCAAGAGGTAGATGAGTCCCAGAAGAACCAGCATGGCTGCCAGGAAACAGCTTTGGAATAAAAAGTGACCAGGGACATCAGAGGCAAATGCTGGTTTTGCCTGCTCAACCAGCTCTGGAGACTTCCATTCAGTTCAAACCTGGGCTGTCTACATGACACCCTTTTCCCCCTTTTTAAAAATTAATTTTTAATTTAAAAATATTTTATTGGATAGAATTTGAGAATTTTGTACACAGCTTGACCATATTCACCCTTCCATCCCTCAATACGTCTCTTTCCTACGCACTCATCTTGGTCCATTTTTGTCCTACCCCTAACCAAGGAGCAATTGGCAATTGATAGCTGCTGGGAAGGGTAGCCCACTTTCTCTACAAGGACCACTGCTGGTAAGTCAACCACCCTGCAGGGGAGGGCCATCATTCAAGAATCTTTTCTTCTTTATTTCCAGTGTATTTTGTTCCTCATTCTTTAGTCCAGCACAGCTCCTGTCCCTGGAACACCCCTCCTAACTTTCTACCTGAAATGTAACCTTCCCTGTCACTAACGAAGAACTGGGCATATCTGTCTCCCAGTGACTTCATTTACTATAACTATCCCCCGATAGAGTGATAGCATTAGGTAAGAAAAGGGATTTAGGGAAGGAATTTGGCTTTAAGGATGGTGTCTTTATGGTAGGATTAGTGTCCTTAAAATATGACCTATGAGAGAGAGAGGGAGAGAGAGGTCAACACTTCTCCTATTCAACCATGACACCACCCAAATGCCTTCCCTCCCTTTCCAATCCCTCTCATCATTCTAACCTCACTTAACCCCACCCCCATCCCCAGTTATTTTTCTAAATTGAGATGATTTGTAGAGCAGAGCTTCACTGTTCATCCAAACACTTAAAAGAAGCAGCTGAGGCAAAGATGGCATTGAAGTTATGTCCCAGTGTATCATTAATTACTGTGGTGGTTTAAAAGAAAATGCCCCCCAAAGAGAGTGACACTATTAGGAGGTGTGGCTTTGTTGGAGTAGGTGTGGCCTTGTTGGAGGAAGTGTGTCACTGTGGAGGAAGGCTTTGAGGTCTCATAAATGTTCAAGATTCCACCCAGTGTCTCAGTTCACTTCCTGTTGCCTTTGCGTCAAGATGTAAGGGCTCTCAACTCAAGCACCACGTCTGACTACATGCTGCCCTGCTTCCCGCCATGATAATAACATACTAAGCCTCTGAACTGTAAGCAAGCCACCCTAATTAAATGTTTTGTAAGAGTTACTGCTGTCCAGATTGGGGAGGAAACTTGAGGGACTAAAATGGGGGTAGAGGGAGAAAGTACTGAAAGATGACTGGAAAGAAGGGGGTGCATTTTGGGATCAGGTAGAAACCCAGTGCAAGGGAAACTCCCATTAATCTACAATGCAGTTAAAACTCCTAGCAATAGTTTATGGATGCGTTGCCTAAACTGGCCAACTCCTGTATGAGACTGGTGACTATCCCAATTGTCATCGGAGAGCCTTCATCTAGTAACTGATAGAAACAGATGCAGAGATCCACAGCCAAACACTGAGCCAAACTTGAGGACTCCTGCTGAAGAGAGGAAAGAAGGATTATAGGAGCATAGAGGTCAAGGGCATCACAGGAAAACCCACAGAAACAACTAACCTGGGTCAGAAGAGCTTATTGAGTCTGAACCAACAACTAGGAAGCCTGCATGGAACTGACAAAGGCCCTCTACATATTTGTGACAGTGGTGTGGCTTGGTCTACTTGTGGGTCTCCTAACATAGAGAGCAGGGACTGTCCCTCACACTTCTGTTGGCTCTTGGAATCCTACTCCTCATAATGGGTTGCTTTACCCAGCCTTAATACAAGGAGAGGTGCTCAGTCTTACTTCAACTTGATATGCCATGCTTTGTTGATACCCATAGGAGGCCTGCCCCTTTCTGAATAGAAACAGAGGAGTGGATCGAAGAGTGGAGCAGAAGGGAGGGGTAATGAGGGGAGGAGGGAGAGGAAACTGCAATTGGAATGTAAAATAAGTTACTTAACTAAATTAAAAATTAAAAACAAAGAGTTGTCATGGCCATGGTGTCTCTTTGCAGCGACAGAAACCCTAACTAAGACACTTACCTTTCCTGTTGCTATGACAAAACATCCTGACAAGCACAAGTTACAGAAGGAAGGGTCTCTTCTGACTGATTGTTCAAGGGTTCGGTCCATCATGGAGGGAAAGTCCCAATGGTAGGAGCTTGAGGAAGGTGATCACACTGCACTAGCAGTCAGGAAGCAGAAAGCAATGAGTACCAATCCTCAGCTCAATTTCTTCTCCTATTTTTCACTCTTGGATCCAAGCACAGGGAATGGTTAAAGTGGGTTTTCCCGTATCAGTTAACTCAGTCATGATAATTCCTTACAGAATATGAGACTTGGTGCTCAGTCTTGTGTGACACACCTATAGCCATCTCTTCTGGCCATGGCGGAGGACATCATAGAAAGGGGGATAGAGAGGACATACGGGTCATAGGATGGAGAGAACTGCTAAGAAATGATGTATCCTGCACATGACCCGGCTATCACACATTCATAAATGCACAGCCACTGTGGCTACCTGCACATGATCAAGCTAGACAAAAGTCCAGCCTAGATAGGGTAGATGATCACCAGACCCAATGCCTTACTGAGGAGCCATTGGCAGCTAATGATTTCATTCTTTTTTGAGAGTATGACCACTCAGAGGATCACCATGGCAGATGCCCCCCATGCCCATACAAGAAGAAGAAGCTGAACTTCTGGATTTTTTTTAAAAAAAGACATGAGATTAGAAAAATTTGAGAATATTATGAAAGTTGGAGAAGGGCCTGAGCAGGTTATATGATCACATTTCATTGTATATATGTATGAAATTATCAAGAATACCATTTTTAAAGATAACCCCTCACAGGTGTTCTCAGAAGCTAACCACAATCTAGGCAATGCCTCACAGGAGGCTTGTCTCCAGTTGACAACTGATATTAATCACCCCAACAGCTTGCAGTGAACTCAGAAGAATCCTCAGCCAATCACTGAGCATGAATGTCATTCCCCTTTCCCTCAGTACTCTCCCCATGCTTGAAGCCACTCTGCTCTTCCACTCCCATGGTGCCTGCACTGTGTCTGTGTAGTAAACAGAGTGAATTCACAGCTAGGTCCCTTGACCTTTGCTTGACAGAGTAAGAGGATCATGCTAGTGAATGTACAGTACGCACTGGTACGCTTTAAATTAGTTTGAAGACCCCAAATGTTAAGGGAAAAGGCTAACTACTTCCCTCTCTCCACCTCAGATTAAATATGATAACAAACCTTACGTTCTGTATCTCTGGGACCATGAACTTTAATGTACACTAGCAAGATTGATGCCATGAAATCAATGTTATTGTCTTTAGTGTGAAAATAATGGGGCATCATTTAAGTAACTTTTCTAATATCCCACTGATGGAACACAATTACCACTAACACCCAACTCCAAATCCCAGAGTCTTAAGCAAGTCTTTCTGATGCCCCCACTTCCCTCACAGCACCATTTCTCTTCAGATTGCCATAGTCTGGGTGAGGCTCACGTCTCTGGATACACTGCTAGGAAACTAGTTCATCAAGTGGTATTTTCAGAAGCAGCCAATTTTCATTGGATCACCAGAAGATTCCAAAGTGTAAATTGCCCTCATGGCTGTCAATGGTTCTATGGTCACCTGTGCAGCCAGGCCCTAATTATGATATTCATAGAGCCCTCAGCCAAGTACATCCAGCTGCAATTAAATCTTGGCACCTTTGATCTTGGTTGCATAAAAATCCCCTATGCTTTCTTTAGCAGTAGAGAAGTCACTAGGGAAGATAATATACTTGCAACAAGCAGCTTCCATATCCTGCCCTCAGGTCAGGCTTACTTGGGCACTGGGGGCAGAGAGAGGAAAATCTGAACCTCTTGATTGTCTATGGAGCACACTAAAGAGCATCCTGGAGCCAGGTTGTACAGAATATCATGCAAAAGATTATGTGAAGATTTTCAGAGCCAGGGAAGAAGGGTAAAGTCAGAACTCAAGCAAAGGATCCATGGGTACCAGGTTAATGGTTTTCAAATCCTATAATTGCAGTGGAATGAAGACCTTTTCATAGTCTAGGCTCCTAGCCTCATCCTCAGAGTGTTTGAAGTAGTAAGTCGCCACTAAACCCAGGAACTGCATTCAGTCAGCACATAAGTAACTACTGTGCAGAACAGATGACCGGTGGGACTGCTAGACGGGATGAATTGAAACAGAAAATGGTTTAGAAAGTCAGCAGGGATGGAATTCAAGGCAAATAACAGATTATGATCAGGAAAATGGACCACTATTTTCCCAATATACACATTTGCTTCTCTGAAAGCAAAAGCCCAAAAACCTGGGCATGTGAATTTGGTTAGGAGCAAGGTTTCAGTTTCAACCCCATAAGAGAGAGAGGCACAATAGGAGCAGACATGGGGAGATGGGGCTTCAGCTCAGTCCTCCTCTATCCCATGTGGCTGAATTTTCAATATTTTTCCAGCATTTCAATATTTTTCCTCGAATACAAAGAACCTCCATATCAACCACCTGCCCCTACCCTATTTTAGTCTTTCTTTCTAAAAGTCTGCACATCAAAATGGATGTGTAGTCTCCAGTTTTAGATTCCCAGACAGACATGATAGTCATGAATTATGAGAGAGTGTTAACTTTATCCAATCTTTAAACTATATCCAACTCAGAATGGAATTTGTTGACTTTCCTAAATTCCGTAACAATTCTCAGTGCCTTTTATAGGAAGGTGTGTTGTTTTTGGTTGTTGCTGTAATAAAACATCATGACCAAAAGCAACTTATAAAAGAGTGTATTTTTGCCTTAAGGCCCCAGAAGGAGAGTCCAGGAAGCATGGCAGCAGGCACATGAGAGATCATATCTCCAACCACACAGTGAACTGGAAGCCATCAAGGCTATAAACTCTCCAAGCCCACTCCCAGGTGTGCCTCCTCCAGCAAGGCTCCAGCTCCTTAAGGTTCCACAGCCTCAGACAACATCACCAGCTTGGGAACCATTGTTTGGGTATGAGCCTGTGGGGATGTCCCTTATTAAACCTCCACAGGTGTTCCATTTTTGTACCATTCTAACAGTCCATCCAGTTTTATGACCGTGTCAGTTATTTATAGCCTTCCACCCACACTAAACTTAGATGTGTGTCCAAACAAGAGAAAGGTCTATATATCACAGCAATGTTGCTTCTGTGGACAGTAAGAAAGATAAAGTAAAAAGCAACCAAGGCAAACACAGTTGAAGTAGAGAACATTTCCTTTTTACAAGTAAATACAAAAGGCTCTAAGCTTCAGCAGGTCCCAGTTTCAACCCTCTTCAGATAATGTTGCTGAGTCTCCTCCTAACAAGAGTCAAGTCAGAGGTGTGCTTCAGAACTTGGCTACACAATGACAACAGGGATAATTACAACGTGTCCTGAAGCTCACCCTTCCAACAAACACCAGATCTCTAGAAATGTTCCCTCACAGAGCACAACTTATTGACCAGAAGAAGGGAATACTGGGGCTTCTACATTTATAGAAATAACTGTCATTGTGACCAGAAATATGAATATTCCTTTTATTCAGAGGACACCTGGCCTTCACCCTTTCGGTCTTGGACTCATTATGTAGCAAGATGTGTGCTGAGCATTTGGCTGAAAAGGGCATGAGAAGAGTCCAGGTTCCTACCAAAAAACAAAACAAAACAAAAACAGCTTTCAGGCTAATGGGTAATGATAACTTACTATCCCAGTGAGTAAGAATATAACTAAAATCGGATATAGGGAATGTTGAAAAGAAATGGTCATTTATTTGAGCTTAGAGGAAAAGAATCAGACGTTGAATTTAAGATCACAGAAGTCAGCTCTGAGAAAGTGAGACCATGGGGAAGGGTGATCATCCAAGGAAAGAATTAAACAGTATCCCAAGCATAAGAGATGGAAAGCTGTGTGACCAGGACAATAGCATATGTGACCAAGACAATGGCATAGTTGAGCTATTGGGAAAATAAACAACCAAAGAAGACCAATGTCTGTGGGGAGGAGGGTAGAGGAGGTAGGGGGAGGTGAGACTGAAAAAGAGAGAGGAGAAATGTGTCAGACCCACGTAAGCACTGAAAACAATTTGGGTCTTTAGTCTTAGAGCAAAGGATGTCACCAAAAGACTCGGGAGCTGACAGCAGCGATGTCATTCTAGAAAAGATCATACTGGTGCCATAGAAACCAATTAGGAGGCAATTGCTGTGGTCTGTATGAAGAGAGATGGGGTTAATGCTGACCTCTGAGAGTGATAGGGCCTCTCAAGGTCCAGATGAGATTGACCTTGGAACCAAGGTGCAGACCAATCAACCAAAAGTCGATCTGAGAGAGGGGCAGAAATAAAGATGTAGACAGAGGAGGCTTGAGCAAGTAAAAGCAAATTTACTAAAAGCAGGGAAGGGTCCATAAGATGGATTGGTGGAAAATGATGCTTGCTGTCAAGGCCCACCTAAGTTCAGTTCCTGGAACCAACATGGAAAGCAAGAATACGGATACCTGTAAGTTGTCTTCTGATTTACGTACACATTTATGTTCTGTGACATGCATATGAGCACACACACAATTTGAGTGATCAAAGTCAGGAAAGACTAAGACCCTGCCCTTGTTAGCTCTCCATTGCTGTAATAAGGACCACAATCAAAAGCAACTTGGAGAGAAAAGGGTTTATTTGGCTTATACATCTCGATCCCAGTCCATCACTGAGGGAAGCCAAGGTAGGAACTCAGACAAGGCTGGAACGTTGGCTTGCTCCCCCCAGCTCACTCATCCTGCTTTCTTAGACAACCCGGGCCCACCTATCCAGAGGTAGCACCTCCCACAGTGAGCTGAGCCCTTTCATATTAATCATCAATCAAGAAAATGACTCACAGACATGCCCACAAGCCAATCTGGTGGTGGAAATCCCTTAACTGTGGTCCCCTTTTCCCAACTCACTCTCATTTGTGTCAAATTACCCCTAAAATAAATAAATAAATAACAGTTAACCAGCACAGACTTCCAGAATCAATTTTAGTCCCTCAGGGACTTTTCCTAGGACTTCTAACAAAAACTGGACAAAGATGGAGTAATTTCTGTTGAGATTGGTTCATCCTCTGGAAATATTACAAGCCAATGGAGAACCTATACACTCTGTGCATGGTCTCCCCAACTGGGGAGATCATCACAGTTGAATGGTGAAGTGCCCCTGTTCATTATTTCTTAAGCTTGGCTTGCTTGGCCAGCCATTGGCCTTGGCTAAGTTTGCTAACACCAACTGTAGCTGTGTATTGTGTGCACTACCTGGTAACTAAAGCATACTGTCTCTTTCCACACTTATAGCCTACAATTTACCATGTACCTTGTCCTTACTGCTTGTGAGCCCCACCACAGCTACCAATAGTGCCCATCCTTAGTTCCCTGCTCACTTGGACAATCTAAAGTGTTCTCCTTCCTGGAACAGGTGAGGGCATTTGAGAAGCCATCCTTCTATACTTAAAATTTAATCTGTTGTAATTAATTACATCAGGTACAAGGATAAAGAAAGAGTGACAGTGTCGTATGTATGACCCTCAAGGTGGGCTCCATTGGAGCCTACAGAGACTGGGTTGTTTTCCTCAGAGCCCAGGCCCTCCTCTTACCCAGCCATCTTAAATATTTCATACATAGCTGCCAACTCTCCTAATGTCCCTTCCTCAATGTTCAGGGCCTTGGTGTTTTAGCCTTACCTAATTCCCCTTAACTCTAAATCTATTTACACTACATCAGGATCTCAATTAGTGAGGGCAGATGGGGAAAAACAGATGAGCTTAAGAAGCAGTTTGCTTCAGTGTTCGGCAATTAGATCACACTGTCTGTGGGGAAGAGAGAGAATCCAGAAGAAATTCAACATTTCTTGTGTAGGTAGTCGATGGAGCCATTCTTGAAAACAAAGAACATTGGGATGCTAATACTGAGAAGGCTGAGAAACATAAGCTTGATCTCAAGTGTGTTGAATGTAGCATAATGATGAAGACATCAAAGGAAATACCAAGGAAGGTGTTGGATACACTGGCCTGCAGTTCAGTGAGCAGTCTACAAGTCAGTTATAGATGGCAGTTGAGGCTCAGAACATCACGAGCAAACACAATAGCTGTATAGAGTCAGATTCACCAGAGAGATGAGAAGCAAACCACGGGAAATTGTTGTCTTACAAGACAATGAGAGAGTGAAGAGCTCTGGGGTGAGAGAACCAACAATTAGAGCCAGCAGGGAAACAGAAAGTGCCCAGGAGATCTAGTGATGGAAAGGTCAGGTCTTGACTTAACAAGGGCTGTGGGAATAGAATCGGGAGATATAACAGGTCACAGAGGAAGAAGAAATGCCTGATAATACAGACCTAGAGCTGGAGAGATGGCTCAGTGGTTAAGAGCGCTAACTGCTCTTGCAGAGGAACTAGGTTCAATTCCAGCACCCCCATGACAACTCACAGACATCTGTAACTTTGCTTCCAGAGAATCTAATATCTCTCCAGCCTCCACAGGCACTGAATACACATGGTACAAAACACTTGTACACATAAAATAAAAATAAATATATATCTATTACATATAACTATATATATAAACAAAAAGAAGGAAATACAGGCCCAAAGCTACAAAACTCCTAATTTAGGAGAGGATGAAGAACATGGTGTCTGGGTGCTGGAGAGATGGCTCAGTGTTTAAGAGTGTGCTGCTCTTGCAAAGGACACAGGTTCAATTCTCAGAACCTGTGTCAGACAGCTCCCAGTAGCCTGTCTCCAGAGGAAATCAGGTGCTCTCTCCTGGCCTCCAGAAGCACTGCATTCTTGTGCCTATAACTATACACCTCTACATATAATTTAAAAATTAAAATAAAATCAGCATTCAGATTTCCCACATCCTCCTCTAGGGTCTAGCCTAGTAAACATAGTCTTCACCCATCATCAAGGAAACCCCTCTTTGTAACAGACAGAGATCACTACAGAAAACCACAAGCAATCAATATTTAGAGCTGTGGAGGCCAGTCCCAATGAATACATCTACAGAACACTCCCACACTAGGGAACATTTCAGAAGAGGAGTAGAAAGATTGTAAAGAGCTAGAGAATCAAATACCTTGTGAAATTGTGTTCCCTAGTAACAACAGAAGCTGTACCCATAAAGCCTCACCAACATGACCACAAACATGAGCTGAACACAGAAGAGCAATGAACATGTTAAAAACTGGACGGGGTGAATCCATGAGACTGCAACATTACACAAAGAACTACAGGCAACTGAGTAAATCTGAGAGCAAAAGATGTGGTCCTCACCAGAAAAGGGCAAGCCGATTGGTTGGCCAATGTCAAACAGCCAGCCCTGAAAACGTACACACAAGTAACAGTATATGGACTCAACAGGTTATATTTAGGAATACATGCGTATATATAAATACATATGCTTGTGTAAGGCCACTGATTTGAAAGAGGGGATATATGGGAGGGTTTGGAGGAAGGGAAGAGGAAAAATCTTGTAATTAAAATGCAGCTTCAACTTTTTAATTAAAATTAAATCTTAAAATAAAAATAAATTCTACAATAAGACCAGGCACATACCATCATATCAAGGCTGGATGAGGTGACCCAGTTGGAGAAAAGGGGTCTCACGAGCAGGTAACAGAGTCAGCAACCACCATGCTCCCACTGTTAGGCGTCCGCATCCCACAAGAATACCAAGCTACTCAGCCATGGCAGAGATGTAAGGACCTAGGTCAGACCCCTACAGGCTCCATATTATGCCATGATTAGTTGATGTCCCTGGGAAGCCTGTTCTTTTCTGAGGGGAGACAGAAGAGGTTAGATCTGGGGAAGAAGGGAGGGAGACTGGGGAGAGGTAACTATGGTCAGGATGTAATGTATGAGAGAAGAATTAAAAAAGTGTAAGTTTAAAAAAAGAATATATCTGGATGTGGCGGTGCACACCTTTAATCCTAACACCTGGGGGCTCTCTGTGGGAAGATCTCTTCTTAGTTTGAAGACAGCTTGGTCCATAATGAGTTCTAGGTCAGCCAAAGCTAAACTACTGAGGTGACATCTTAACAATAAATAAAAATAAATATAAAAAAAAAAACACAGTAGCAAGAGGAAGCATGGAACCGAGTAAGGGTTTTCAATTTGCATTTGTTATTCAACAGAAGACTTGAATTTACTTCCTTGCCGTGGGGTTGACTCTTGAGACAGGGCAATTCAGTTTACAGGAGGAAAAGGCAAGAACTCTTAGCAAACCATTTCTGGGAAAGCAGGATGTCATTCTGCTGCACACAGAGGGAGTGGAGGTGACAAAGGGTGACGGCAGCTCAAGGGCAGATGCTCAGAAAACTCTGCTAGATGGTTGTTTCAATTTCCTCTGAGAAGCAGAAAGTGAGGTCTAGTGTGGATGTGGTCGGAGGTTATGGTGCTTCAAGTCTATGCTTCAAGCAAAGACTAGTGTAAATCCCTAGACGGTGTGAGTCAGCAGGTTTGGAAAGGTACCTCCCAACCCTGACAAATAACCACTGAATGTGACTAAGGGACAAGGCTTTGAGAAACACAAGGCCACAGCTACAATGATATCCATTTTCTGACCCCACCTGAAACCCACTATAAAGAATGGTGGTACCGACCACTGAGACAGGCGGTCCGAATTCAGTCCCCAGAAACCACACTGTAGAAACAGGAAACCAACTTTTTCAGATTGTTCTCTGACAACCACACATGTGTGAGAGAAAGAGACTGAGAGAGACAGAGACAGAGAGTTTAGGGTCTATCTCAACTGCCAGATTGCTTGTCTAGCATGCACCCCTGTCTTCAGTCTCCAGCACCTCATAAACTGGCTTTGCAAAGAACACTTACAATGCCAACATCTAGAAAATGAAGCCAGGAGGATCAAGATTTTGAGATCATCTGTGGCTACAGAGAAAGCTGGAGGCCACCTTTGTCTACACCAAACTGTGGGGGGGGGGTGTTTCAAATTTAATAAAAACAGTCTGAGATACGAGAGGGATCCACCCACAGTCAATCTAGGAGGATCATACAGTGGTAACTCACACCTTTAATCCCAGCACAGAGAATATCTGGGAGTGGTGACCTACGCCCTTAATTCCATAAAATATGAGTTTGAGGTCATTTTAGTTTATAGGAGGAATTCCAGGCTCCCAGGCAGGCAGTGGTGGTGCCACTCCTTAACTGAGTGAAGAAGGTATTTAAGGTAGGCATAGAAAGATAGGGAAGGCAGAAAAAGCCAGGAGGAGCGAGGTTGAGGAAGCTGGAAGACAGCTGGGTGAGATCTGACTGTGGGGTTTACTCTCAGATATCTCCGCCTTTCCCAGAGATCTGGCTCTGAGTTGCCTTCATTCATGCAACACCAAACTGTGTCTAAAATAAAAGTTCCCAAATATGTTGTAATAGCGCACACAGTAATCTGTGTGGTACTGTCCTATATAGCCTCCTCTCCCTCTGGTTTGATTAGATAGCTCAGAAGCAACCATCCCTGACCTTCTGGGAAAAGTTAGTAAAACTTCTTCATCCCCAGTATTCAAAGAGCTCCTTTAACATTGCTCCTTTCCACTTGCAACATAGGGATCTTGGATGCAATATTATTTTCTCTCTGCAAATGTTCCTCATTTGAATCTTGAAACTTGCCAGCAATTTGCTCTAACAGCTTAACCTAAAAACTGCCCATACTTGGCTACAAAATTGGATCCTTCCATGTTTTGGTGTGGGACAACGCTACATCTGTGTTTGCATTGGCTTAATCAGCCTCTTCAGTGGTGGGACCTGAGAAAGCATCATCAGCAGGCAGAGCCTGGTCTGCAACCTGCAGGGAAGCCCCAGGTTCTCCTGGCACACTGCCCAGTAGGTGCTGTAGAGCTAGAGACTTAACCCAGAGCTTTCTGCTGTTGTCCTGACTGTTTTCTTCTCTAACATCACTTTTGATTCTGATTGTGCTCAATGTCTTTTTACATAGGAAACTGGTCCTCCTTTGTATACACTCTCATCCTCATTGAAAGACATTGAGGATGCTGTTGCATTAGTACCAAAGTGGCTTCGATCTTAGCCACATACTAGAGGTCACAGCAGTCTGGTTGTCAGAACAGGCAGGCGTCTTCGTAGAGGGGGTGGGAATGTTGTAGCTACTGGAGACTGTGATGGCTCCACCAGCAATTTCAACACCAAGAAAAGGAGAAAGGTAAGGTTTGAGTCTGAAGCTTGGTCCTCAACTCCAATGGCATAGGATGCACTGGCAACTTGGGGAGGAAAGACCTAGCTGGAAGGAAGTAGGTCACCCGGTAACGGGCCCTCAGAAGACCTTATCCCTGAGAAGACCTTTCTGCCTCTCCTTCTGCTTCCTCTGTCATGAGATGAGCAGGTTTGCTCTCTGGTATGCTGCCATGATACCATGATATTCAGCCTCACCTAAGGCCACAGCAACAGAACCAGACAGCCCAGCCATTGAATGAAACCTCTGAGACTGAACCAAATAAGCCTTTCTAAATCCTTCTAGATTGCTTTGCTCTTAGTCACAGTGATGGAAAGTCTGATTAACATGGGGAGTGGGTGAGCAAGAGCCATGAACAGACATTTTTAGATTTGTCTCCAAGCAGGGCCTCTGCCTGGGCAGGTCTACTGTAAGCAATTGTCTCTCTAGGGAAGGTGTTTTTATTCGATCCTTTTCCACTGAAGAGGTCTTGAAGTTTCTGGATCTTGAGAATATGTCTATGACTGCTGATGTCAGAGAAAGGCTACTCTGTGAGGTAAGGAATCATGAGAATAGCGTGCCAGAGCAAGCAGGGCTACATGGATTTTACCTTGAACAATACAAATATTCATATGAACTCTCTGAACAACTTCCAGAAAAATACAACAAATATTTTAAAAATCAGAGTTTGGGAGATATCTCAGCTGGTAACATCCAGTTCCCTAGCACCTATATACCAAGCCATGTGTGGTAGTGTGTGTGCCTGTGATCCTGGGGCTGGAAGTCAGGGACTTGGATGATCACTGATGCTTCTAGCCAATTAATCGACCCAAATCACTGAATTCCTGATTCAGTGAGAAACCCAGTCTGAAAACAATGAGAAGACCAGGAACAAAAGAAGATACTTAATGTACAATATATCCAAAATCACCTCTGTCAACCACGTGCACACATGTGCAAATGCAGGCATACTGATGAATACAAACAGGAACATACACACATGGGTTCACCACAGAGAGAGAGAACCCAAGAACAACTTCCACTGAAGAGCCCAAAAAACCCTGAATATTGCTAATGATTGATTAATAACAGACTAACTCACATGTTGATCTTTAAATCATTCTTAGACATAACAGTCTAGCCAGACATCTTGGTACGGGGCTGTTAGAATCTTTAGGAAACTCTAATGTGAATTTTTGAGTACCAAATTTTGTTAACTTTTTATAATTCACTCGGTAGTTATCAGTAAACAAAGCGCTTGCCTATACAAACTTGAGTTCTACTTTTTATTATGTGTTCTCTGTTCACAGAATATATCTTCATGTCTTACTGGATGACCAAGAAATTTACCTAAAATTGGCACTCTAAAAGGTGTGTAGTCCAGTCATTCCAAAGTCCCCTCTGCTCTCTCTTTTAATCCAATAAGGGTATCAGACAGCCCCATTCTGGGTCACACTGACTGCTTCTGTTGGTCACTTTCATGGAGTTGTGCCCATGCCCTTGGCTTCAGCTGAACGAAATCCATTTCTGCATTAGCTACAGCCACTGCAGTTACTGTGCTATGTATCCTTATGAAATCCGTATGTGATTTTTACATAATCTGCATCCTGATGATATTCATTTCATCTCCTAAGCACCAATCACCCTTTTAGGGGCTCAGCACACTTTGCTTCATTTAATGTTTACTAACCATCTAGGGAGAAAGGGGCTATTAGCAATCCATTTCTTCCCAAGGTTTCACGCCAAACTCCTTAAATAACTTCTGCATGGGAATTTCTTCTGTCATTTAATGCCAGGAACTTTCTGACACTTTGGAGGAAGTAGTCTACTTCCGCCTTCCTGGCTCAGGGGTCTATAGTGCTGATTACTTGCCTTTCATCCCTGGATTCTGGGAAGGGCACAGGAAAAGCTGACCCTCCCACAGCTGCTTATCATCAGTAGAACAGGCTCTACTTACTCACCCTGTCCTTACTTCCATCCTCCACTTTATTTGCTGGGTTGCACTGGTCCTTGCTGTAGGCTGTCTCAGAACCCTTGGGAAAGAGTCAAAACAGAACAAAATACAATTATGAAAAAAAAGTGCACAGTGAGCTTATCCTAAGAGTCCCTCAGCTGGGGAATCAGTGGGTAGGGACCAGAAACAGCTCCACCACTCTAGATGAATTGGAACCCTTTTTAAAAGAAAGTCTTATTCATGCATGTGTATCCCAGCTGGCTCAGGGTTAGTGATTTCCTGCCTTTGCCTCCCAAAAGCTGAGATTACAAGTTTGCACCACTATCCCTTGTAATGTTCAATGTTCATATATCTAAAAGATGGAGGAGTTCTTGTTCTATGGGAAGTCCTGAGATCTAAAAAAAAAAAAGGCTTTTGGCCAGAACCTCAGAGATCTTAAAGGATATGAAATTCTCCTATTTCAGAATTGTGATGAAATGGGTTATTATGTGATCCTTACCATAATATGAACATATTGTTGCTTAAAGAAAAATTTTTCCTCTATTAAATAATTTGAATTTAGACAGACATGTGTACCTGGGATCTAGATGGCAAAGGACTATATCACCATTGAACTGTTTTCCGTGGCAAGTGATTTCAGTTGCCCATAAGGGTCAGCATATGAGCATAAACTTGAAACGCATTCAAAACAAGCAAGCTACACTGTTGTGAGTGTTCTGACAAATCAAGCTGGCCTGGAGATCAGAGAACAGAGCTTGCCCCTAGCTAACCATTGTCGAATGAATAAATGAGACTCAAGGACAGATCTCTGAAGAAGTTGGAGATATTAGAGGGAATAAACACCACAGTCAGATCTTACCCAGCTGTCTTCCAGTTTCCTCAGCCTCCCTTCCCTTGGCTTGGCTTCTCCTCCTGTGTTTCTATCCTGTCTTAAATACTCTTTTGGTAAAATTTGCCTGCTTGGGAACATGGAATTCCTTCTATAATCTAAGTGACCTCGACTCAGTTGGGATTAAGGGCATAGGTCACCACTCCCAAGATACTCCCTGTGCTGGGATTAAAGGTTTGAATCACCACTCTCTGATCCTCCTAGACTGACTGTGGTTAGAGCTCTGGAACTTCTGGAGCTTCTATTAACTCCCCACATAGACTGTGGGTAGATTCCCTCTGATATCTCCTAAACTTCTGAAGCTTTTATTGAATCCCCACAAACCATAGAGGCCAGGTAGTGGCAGCACGCACCTTTATTCCCAGCAATAGGAAGGAGACAGAAATATAAGGAGGATGGAGATGGGATCTTAGCCCCAGTTTGGTCAGGGGACTTTGTAGAGTAAGAAGTGGCTGTGGTTGCCCCTTTGCTTCCCTGATCTTGCAGTTTAACCTCAATACCTGACGCAGGGTTTTTATTGTTGAGACTAATGAGGATCATGCTACACGACCCTGTAACCCTTCCCTTCACCTAAGGGGATTTGGTACTGCCAGCTGTTCTCAAACTGGAGATTTGGAAGCACCAGGTGCTTCACTTCAATGGCTGTGGTTCAAATGCAATGCTGCTGTCCCCTTCATACACCCAGATTACCTAGGGAGGTGCCCTATAAAGTCTAACAATGCAAGGCTTGAGAAATTGCTCAGTGGTTAGAATCACTAGCTGTTGTTGCAAAGGACCAGGTTCAGTTCCAAGCACCTACACAGCAGATTGCAACCACATGCAACTCCAGTTTCTGGGTATCCAACACCATATTCTGGCCTCCACTGGCACTAGGCATGCAAATGGGTTATATATAGACAATGAGGCACTCAATAATCTCCTGGCTAGTTTTATGCCAACTTGACATAGCTGAAGTCATCAGAGAGAAGGAAGCTTCAGTTAAGAAAATGACACCATACGATGGACTGTAGGCAAGCCTGTGGGTTGTTTTCTTAATTAGTTATTGATGTGGGAGGGCTCAGCTCACTGTGCGCTGACACCTCTGCAATGGTGGTTCTGGGTGAGCAGTGAGCAGCATCCTCCATGGCCTCTATATCAGTTCCTGCCTCCAGGTTCCTGCCCTGTTTGCATTCCTATCCTGAGGTTGGCTCTAACTCAAGATGCTCCTGTGTCACCCTATAGAGTGTTGGGGTTACAAGTACACGCCACCTTATCCAAATATCTAGTTAAAGACAATATCTCATATACTGCAGGCTAGACTTGAACTATCTATGTATTAAATTATGCTTACAAGGCAAGCACTTAGTCATCAACCAAGCCATCTTTCTAGCCACAACCCTCAAAATCTCTAATACAAAATGCTTTTGGTCAGCAGCCTGAAAACCCTGAACATATCTGATTTCGTCTAATAAGCTATACTTTTGCCAACGCATGCTTTCTCTCTTTAAATTTGTATTAGCATTGTTGTGGTTTGAATAATAAATGTCCCCACAGAGCCATGTATTTGGATACTTGGCCCCCGTTGCTTATTCATTTATCCCTAACAGTTTGGAGAATTTATAGAGCCTTTAGGAAGTATAGAATTGCTGGAAGACATATATCACTGGGGTGGGCTTTAAGGGTTGATAGTCTTCCTTCCCTTTCTGCTCTCTCTGCTTCCTGTGTGCAGCTAAGATGTGATTTCCAGCTTCCTTCTCCTGCCGCTGTCTTCATTACTTTCCTGTTGCTGTGACAAGACACCATGACCAAGGCAACTTGAAAAGAAAGGGTTTGTCTTACACCTTTCAGAATGGCTAGGATCAAAAACACTGATGACAGCCTGTGCCAGAGGGTGGTTGTGAAATCAGTATGGCAGCTTCTCAGAAAATTTGGAATCAATCTACCTAATGATTCAGCAATACCACTCTTGGGCATATACCCAAAGGATTCACATTCTTTTTACAAGGACATTAACTCAACTATGTTCATAGCAGCATTAGTCATAAGAGCCAGACCCTGAAAACAGCCTAGATGCTCCTCAACTGAAGAATGGATTAAAAAATTGTGCTACATTTACACAATGGAGTACTACTCAGCAGAAAAAAATGACATCCTGAAATTTGCAGGCAAGTGGAGATCTAGAAAATATCCTGTGTGAGATAACCAGACCCAGAACGACAGACATGGCATATACTCACTCACAAGCGGATTTTAAACGTAAAGCAAAGTATGACCAGACTACAATCCACAACTCCTGAGCAACTAAGTAATGAGGAAGAACTTAAGAGAGACATCCATGGATTCCCCTGGGAAGGGTAAATAGAAAAGATCTCCCGAGTAAATTTGGACCAAGGCGATGAGGCGAGGTAGGAGGAGGACATGAGGGAATAGAATGGTTGAGTATGAGGAACAACAGAGAGAGAACAATAAAACAGATATCTTGATAGAGGGATCCATTGTGCGGTTAGAGAGAAACCTGGTATTAGGGAGATATCCAAGAACCCCTGGCTCAGACTCCAAACAATAGTGGAGAGGGAGCCTAAACTAGCCTTCTTCTATAATCAAATGGATGGCCACCCTAATTGTCATTATAGAACCTCATCCAACAACTGATGGAAGCAGATGCAGAGATCCACAGCCAACCACTGAGTTAAGTTCCCAGTCCAGCAGAAGAGAGGGAGGGGGGATTATAGGAGCAAAGGGACCAAGATCATGATGAAGATGACACAGAGACAATTGGTATAAGCTATTGGGAGCTCACTAACTCTAAAATGACAGCTGGGGAACCTACATGGAACTCAACTGAGTCCTGTGATATGGATAACAGTCAAATGTTGTGGACAGTTTGTGGGACCTCTGGCAACGGGATCAGAATTTATCCCTGGTGCGTGCACTGGCTTCTTGGAGCCCATTGCCTACAGAGGGACACCTGGCTTAGCCTTGATACTGGGGATGGGGGAGGGGCTTGGTCTAAATCAACTGGATATGCCAGACTGTACTGACTCACCCTGGGAGTCCTTACCCTCCCTGAGGAATGGATGGAGGGATGGGGTGAGAGGAATCTGAGGGAGGACCGGGAAGAGGGGATGGAGGGGAACAGTGGTGAGTATATTAAAACATTTTTTAAATAAATAATAACAAATAAAGTGTTTAATGAGGGCTTATGATTCAGTGGGTTAGAGTATGTGATGGTAGAGCACGGCATTAGGTACAGCTAAGATCCACAAGTAGGAAGCAAAGATAAAGACACATCGGAAATGGCTAGAATCTCTTGAAACCTCAAGTAACATACCTCCTCCAACAAGGCCACACCACCTGATCCTTCCCAAACAGTTCTGCCAACTAGAGATCAAGTATTCAGACACATGAGCTATTTTCAGTCAAAAAGCCACAGCCACCATTATGAACATCTAGCCCTCTAGATCCATATGCCAACATTAAGTCTTCCTTACTCTGCTTCTTGGTCATGAGTTTTTACCACAGCAACAGAAAAATAACTAATGTCTATGTCTACTAACTGAACGCATTCCTTCTTTTCTTTAAGATATTATTTCTTAACATACATATTTGTGCATTTTTTTATATCTTATTTGCAAAGCAGGATGCAGTGAGGGCAGATGGGTAGACACACTGGACCAAGCAGTAAGCATATCACTTAACAATGAGAACTGGGAGAGAATTTTCAAAGCCTCGGGGGCCCAGCTGGGTATATCTTTGAAAACACATACAAATGCAGTAATAAAAGCAGACCTGTACAATTACCCTGAACTTGCCTGTTCAGGGTGATTGTACAATAAGAAATACCATGCTCCTTTTAAGTAGAAGTAAGTGGGTAATAAGTGGACCACATACAAAAGAGACCTCGGGAATGTGCTTTTGAAGATGTAAATGTTCACAGGAGAGAAGTGGGGTTATAATAACATACAATTAATTATGAGGACAATTAAGGTTCTTTTCTATGTTGAGTTCTATTTGATTTTCATTCAACAAAGAGCTACATTTGACTGAGAAAATACTACTTTTATATTACATATAATTTACAGCTGAGAGTCATGCTTCCATGCAACCAGGAACATGGCTTCTTTTTCAACATCTTGCATAGAACTGGGAAACCAGTGCTGACTCTGGGAGCAGGCGGCAGCCTTCCACCCCTATCTAGGGATGGGGAAAGCTGCATAGATGGGTGAAATTAGAAACAGGCTGGAGATCTGCTCCTGTGTCAGGAACGGAGGTTAATCCCACTTCCTCCATCTCCTCCACCAGTGCTTAGATGTCTAGACCAACTTACCTGCTCCAGTCCAGCCAGCACTCTCCTTTTTCCTTGGAGAGAAGTTGCAAAGGATGGTGGTGATTTAATAGGCTCATATATTTGAATAGGTTTCCAGCTGGATTGTTTAGGAGGGATTCAAAGGTGTGGCCATGTTGGGGGCAGATGTGTCTGTCACAGGGTGTGGGGGGAGCTTAGAGATTTCAAAAGCCCATGCCAGGCATAATCTCCTCCCTCCCTTCCTCCCTCCCTCCCTCCCTCCCTCCCTCCTTCCTTCCCTCCCTCCTTCCCTCTTCCTCTCTCCCTCGTCTTCTCTCCCTCTTTCTTTTCCTCTCCCTTCCCCACATCTCTCTGCCTCCAACTTGCTAATAAAATGTAAGCTCTTGGCTACTACTCTAGCACCCGCCTGCCTGTTGCCATGTTCTCACCATGATGGCCATGGACTCACTCTCTGAACCTGTAAGCAAGCACCCAATTAAATGCTTTCTTGTATAAGTTGCCATGGTAATGGTGTCTCTTTACAGCCATAGAAACAGTAACTAAGGAAGGGACCATGAAACATAATGCCCTTGCTCTTTACCCTTAACCAAGGATGATATGGATTTACTCGGTACCCCATCCAAGTTGGCCTCAGAACACAATTTGTGCAGAACAAAAATTCAATAATCTTCATTCAACAATATTAAAAAGCTTAAGATTCTGTGGTTTGTACTAGAGCATCTTCACTGACGTGGGAAGTTAATGGGCCTCCTTAGCTTGACACAGACAGTAAGTCGGTAAGTAAACTCACAATGTGTAAGAGCTAACAGCACCGGGAGGGAGATAAATGGGGTAAGACAGCAGAAGGAGTCTGAAGGGAGGGAAGGCAAGGGGAAAAGAAGCAAGAGGTGGGGTCCTTCTGTGCCTTGGCACTCTGTCCCTTCCATTTAGGACAATATTCCCACTTCCCACTCACCTTGGTAATGTGGCTTTCCCTCCACTGCCTCTAGCCTTTAGTCAACATCCGTGTGCCTGTGTGTGCGTCTGTGTGTGCGTCTGTGTGTGTGTGTGTGTGTGTGTGTGTGTGTGTGTGTGTGTGTGTGTGTGCGTGCGTGCGTGTGTGTGTGTGTGTGTGTGTGCGTGCGTGTGTGTGTGTGTGTGTGTGCGTGTGTGTGTGTGTGTGTGTGTGTGCCTGTGTGTGCGTCTGTGTGTGTGCGTCTGTGTGTGTGTGTGTGTGTGTGTGTGTGTGTGTGTGTGTGTGTGTGTACTCGTTAGTATGTGCACAGGTGTGTGGAGGCCGAGGTCAATGCCAGGTATCTTTCCAGGCTAGCTTTCCACCTTTGTTTTTTGATGTAGGGTCTCTTCTTAAACCTGAAGCTCATCAACTTGGATAGGCTGGCTGGCCAGTGAACTTCAGGATCTACTTACCTTCCCTGTCTCCTCAGGGTGGGGCTACAGGTATGTACCATCATACCTGGCTTTTTACAGGGGCTTGGGGGATCTGAACTTGGGTCTTCACACTTGTGCAGCAGGCACTTTACCAACAGAGGCCTTAGTCTTCCTGTACGTCCTTCATAATATCTGCTACCAGCTAATTCAATATGTATTTACTTATTTCTTTCAAAAATTATCTGACTTTCCTCCACCAGATTTTGTCCATTATATCCCACTGCGCTGAGAGCAGCAAACAGCACTACAGTGTTTGGTAAATGTGCCCTGAATGGAGTAAGAAAACAGATGGTAGGAGTGAGCACGTGATGATCTCCTTAAAAAGCAAGTTTAAACCCTAAGTGCAGAGAAAGAGGTGGCCGTGCAGAAGATCCCACACAGGAGCAGCAGAGCAGGAAGTGAAAAACAAGCAAACCACAGACAGGGAAGCAAGCTGCTTCTGCTCCTCTTCCTTCTCCTCCCTCCCCCCCCCCCATCCTTCTCGTCCCCCTCCTCCTCCTCCTGCTCTTAGTCCTCCCCTTCCTCCTCCCTGTCTTAGTTAGAATTTCTATTGCTGCCATGAAACATCATAACCAAATAGCAAGGTGGGGATGAAAAGGTATGTTGGACTTACATTTTAGCACTGTTGTTTATCAATGAAGGAAGCAAAGACAGGGACGCAAACAGAAGGATCCCGGAGCTGATGCAGAGGCCATGGAGGAGAGCTGCTTAGTGGCTTGCTTCCCATGGCTTGCTCAACCCACCTTCTTATAGAACCCAGGACCAATAGCCCAGGGATGATATCACCCACCATGAACCAGGCCATCCCCAGTTGATCACTAAATGAGAAAATGCTTTACAGCTGGATCTCATCAAAGCGTTTCCTCCTCTGATGACTGTAGCTTGTGACAAGTGGGCACATGAAACCACTCAATACATCCTCCTTCCCCTTCTGGACAAATCCCCCTCCTGTTTTCATGCCTTCTTTTGTGTGTGGCCTGATGAACTTAGGGGTTTTTGCCTGCACATAGGTTGGAAGTCATTTATTTGAGCAAGAACAGCTTACAGAGGCCACATGACTAAAAGAAATGGCGCTTGAAGGACAGAAAGAAGGAATGGCTGGGCATCCGCATCCATCTTCAGAACATTGTAGTGAGCTCACACAGCAGTAGACACCATGCTGTCATGTATCACTGAGGCACCACCGTAGGCTCCCAATCCCCCCCCCCAAGGATACTGGCTGCTGGAATGATGAGTTGGTGAGTACCTGTCATTCAGCCAGATCCTCCTGTGCTAGGATGAAGATGACAGTTGGGGATTGGGGTGGGGGCAGGGGTTGTGTTTGCTTTATGAAATAGAAACGAGCTAGTATATTACCACACTGTCACAGCATCCACAGCCGCTGGGCACAGGCCAACCAATGTTCCGTTCCTGGTGGAACTGGAGTCTATTGCTCTTGCCAAGTCCAATCAGCAGCAACACCTCTCCACACAATCCTCCAGCAGTTGCCCCTAACTAATCAGAGCTGGCAGGTGACATGTGTTGCAAATCCTGACTACAGACCGAGGCATGAAAATCACCAGGGCGATTCTCAAGCTGCTCGTCAAGGATTGAGAGTAAATGGGATCTCTAGAGTCACAGAACCCAAATATATAGTTTTAAGTTTCTTCTTCCTCATCTTAAGAGTTTATTTTTATTTATATGCATGTATTTTTGCCTGCATGTATGAACATCAAAGAATAACACAGAAGAGAGGACTGGAAAGTTCGAGCTGGAGCTTTGGAAGGAGGGATGAAGACGGCACCTTCTGGACGTGACGTGGCTGTTGTACACATGACTTCATGACAGCTATGATTGCCTGCACACTAGCCAGACAGTCAGAATTCCACCAAAATAGTGCAGGGGCTCGTGAGGCCCCACCCCTAACTGAAGAGTGAGTGGCAGTTAATGGCCACTGGGGCAAGCCATGTCATTTTCCTTCAGTGGTGTAGCCATGGGTAAGTTGCCCATGATCCAGTAAATATCCCCATATGCATGCACATGGAAGCAGCCCTACCTAAACTGAGGGGTGAGCTGGTTAGAGGACACAGAAGAGTAAGTTAAGAGCATTGTGATGTGGATAGCACTTTAGAGAGACTCTGAAAACATGAAGGAAATGAAAGTAAAGGAGAAATCTTTAAAGCTGGTGTTGGAGCTGAACCTAAAGGATGAGAACAATACCACAAGAAACAAAGGGGTAAAAGATAGAGGAATAATACGCAATGGCTGGCATTACCAAGTGCTTCTACTGCCTCTGCTCCCACACAAGCTCGGACATTGTCACTGCATTCGGCCCCCACATCCACATGAGCTGTTTGCCATCCCTGTATTATAGCTCGAAACACCGAGGCTTGCACAAGTCAGATTGTTCAAAGCTCTGAACCATGCAGAGCATCTGGTTCCAAAGTCCCGTGTCTACTATTCTATACCACTGCCTCATGACAGTCCCAGTAAGGCTAACAAAACAAGCAAAGTTATAGAAATACAAGGATTAATCTTGATGAAGTATCAGAATGAAATCTCTCTCAGGCAACTCTGTGTAAAGATGGGCTCTTGTTCACCTTTCCCAGCATTATCAGGCAACTTGCTTTTCCCTGGAGTTGTGCTGTATCTATTATATCCACTTGTGGAGTATGTTAAGCCAGGTCTTCTCTGCTATCTCTGACCCTGAGCTTAGACCTCTACTTGTGTATTTTTTATCAGCATGGTTTGCTCCTGACCAAAGACTAGAAACCAAGACCCATCGCCCCACATCCTATGTATCCCCCTCATACATTCCCATCTCTGGAAACACTGACACAGAACTGTTACATGTAGCCTCTTACATGTTAGAAATACCAGTGGGAACAGTCACACGGCACAGGACTAATAGCTTAAAGATTAGCACTAAGTTAAGTAACTTCCACCACCCCCTGGATGTCCAGCCCACCCCCACTTCCTTCCTGCACTGTCCCTTCTCGTCCGAGTCTACTCAAGGATTTCTACCCAACAAAAGTACTGAATGTTTCTGCTTCTATTATAAGAGCAGTGGAAACTGTGAAGTTTACCAGACCAGGTGGTTCTCAGGAGCCTATGGGGGAAGGGTCTCCTTGGTAACGAGCTAGAGATGGCTCAGTGGTTAAGCACTTACTGTACAAACATAAGAACCTGAGAGCAGGTCCCAAAAATTCACATAAATTCCAGTGTTTGTGGAAGCCCACTTGTAATTCCAACCTCAGAAGATAGAGACAGGGCCTAGCAAGACCAGCTCATCAGTGACAAGTTCTGGGTTTGACTGAGAGATTCTGGCTCCTTGAATAAGGTGAAAGAGCAATCAAGAATGACTTGCGGGAAGATCTCTGAGTTCGAGGCCAGCCTGCTATACAAAGTGAGTTCCTGACAAGCCAGGGCTACATGGAGAAACCCTGTCTCTAATAATATAGATCAAGAGAGAGAGACAGAGACAGAAGAAGAAGGAGGCATCACTATGCTGTTCACCATCCTTACACGGCCAAAACTGAGAAATTGAAGGCATCCAAAGCACTCTATCTCTTCTATGCCAGCACAGGCTCTCAAAGAGAATCTACCAACCACTGCCTTTCTCTCTTTATATGTGTATATATATATATATATATATATATATAGAGAGAGAGAGAGAGAGAGAGAGAGAGAGAGAGAGAGAGATGAGTTATATAGATAACTCATCTAGAAAACAACTCCCTCCCTTATCATCCCTAGCCAATTTTCATGGACCCTGAAGTTGTAAGGTAGAACTAAGAGATTTTTTCCCCCTTTTGACATGGAAAATTAGTGTATCAAGGGACTCATAATGAGGAGTCAATAAATGTAGACAGAAGAAAACACTGTAATGCCTGCCCATTATTTGATGCTATACACACAAACACAGACATCCACACAGACAGACACAAACACACATATGCAGACATCCACACATATGTACACAAGAGAGACACAAATACGCATACTACACACATATACACAGGTATGTATACATACACATCTACATATACACACATACATGTGCACACTATATGTTGTCTTGGGTCTTTCCATTAAAACAGTCAATACAAGTGCTCTAATAATTTTTGTCTTCAAAATATTTATACCTAGTTATATGAGTCCTAGTTTTCTTAACTGTCACACTATCTCAGGTTTTTTACAGTTTCATTATTATAAATAATGAGGTGCAAAGCTGTTTGTGTTTCTGTTCATAAGAAATAGGAAAGAGTCAAAACTATGAACATGTTAGGGTTCTGGAAAGACTCCACCACTTTTTTGTTCTTTTGCAGAAATGCAATATGAAATTAATGATTATTGCGGAGGCAGGTGACATACCAAGCCCTTATAATCTTTCATGTAATAAATATTTGTCGAGGGGCTATCATAAACTAGCCATCATGTGACACATGAGAGATAAAGTAGGAAACAAGATAGAAAACATCTCTTCCCTTGGAGAGCTTCAGTCTAATGTATCCTTTGATAGTGGATGCCCTAAAAGAAACTGTAACAGGGAAAAGATGAAAAGCAAGAATCTGGAGCTCTGCAGGGCCAAATATTGACAGCAGCATAGTTCTGTAAACAAAGCTTAATAGAAATGCGATCTGAGTGTTCCCTAATGCGTTGTCTGTGTTTCCTCTCTACAATGCAGAGCTGAACAGTTACAATAGAGTGAGAAAGTTCCAAGTCACCTGAGATGCAACGCAAGTCACAGAGGCTAAGTACTGTTAGCAAATGGACCCTGAAACATATGGTGTAGTGGGATTTAGGAGTTACTTCAAAGACAACAGAAATTGCTTCTTTTTCACTTTGTGGAAGCAGGTTATTAATAGATTGACAGAGTCCAGTATCTAGCTCTTTCACAAACTCAAAATTGGTAAGAGTATGTTGTTTTCAGCAACACTTAGCCACACAGTTGCTGCCTCTATGAGACAGCTAGAAGGCAAGAGTATCCTGGTAGGTTTCTGCATGGAAGGGTTTTGTGGGCTCAGCCTAGAAAAGTCTTATGTCGCTTCTGTTGTTGCCACATAGGCTAAAACACAGTCAACAGGTGGCACTCAGTTCCGTGGGCTCTCAGGAAGTGTAGTTTCTGGATGTTTAGCACTTGAGAGAGACAGCAAGCATCCCTGTCTCCAACAAGACACGGTTTCTAATTTCCATTAAGAGCTGGCATCAGTACTTTATTATACATTTTTTTAACATTTATTTCTTTAACACTCAGTGGTGTTCTTGAATCTTGGGGGAGTATCCACCAATAAGTCATAAGATCATGGCTATCCTGTCTCAAGCATCCAGCCCTCCAGCACATGTCCCTGATACAACTTCTACAGGCACCACAGCAGAGAAAATTTGTCTTCATACATTAAAGTTACAGCAATTTGGGGCTGAAGAGATGGATTAGCTGTGAAGACCATGGTTGCTCTTCCAGAAGAATTCCCAGCACCCACACGGCAGCTCGTAACTGCCTGTAACTCCAGTTTCAGGGGATCTGACACTTTCACTCAGACATACATGCAGGTGACACTCAAAAAAAAAAACACACTATAAATAAAAATATTTTATATAAATTATACATTTAAAAAGTTGTAGCACTTCACGATAACAATCCAAAACAATGTTGTGAAACAGTTGTGATTAAATTAAAAGCCGTTTCTTTTTCATCCAAGCGCAGGGTGGCCATTGACACCTATACTTATTTAGATTTTCATTCTTTAACAGACTTTTCAGAAGCCTCTATAATCTATTTTGTCTGCCTTTGAATTTATTGACTCTGCAATTCTGAGAATCTTAACTCAATAACTTTTAATCTTGATTTTGCATTTATGTGTATATATGTGGATCTGTGTGTGTGTGTATGTGTGTGTGTGTGTGTGTGTGTGTGTGTGTGTGTGTGTGTGTGTGTGTGTGCCAGCAGAGGCCACAGAGAATGTTAGATCCCCCTGGAACTACAGTTTCAGGTAGGTGGTTGTGAGTCACCTAGTATGTGTGCTGGGAATCAAACTGAGGTCCTCTGTAGGATCAGCAGGCACTCTTAGCCGCTGAATCACCCTCCAAACCATTTTATATGTATATAGCCACCACCTGTTTTAGTTTGGAGAGATAGATGTTTTCATATTTCCAAGACATATCAAAATGTGTAGGGCTTTGCCTGATGCTAAGACACTCTCATCCACAAAAGAACAGAAAGAGGGGGATTAACTCATTAAATTCCAGCTTCATTGCATCTCTCATGAATTCTAATACATTTATTAAACTTTATGTCTTTTAAAAACTGCTACATATAAGAACAGAGTTCATGAAAGATTGTGGGAAACTAATGATGAATATCCAGATTCCCTGCAGCCCTGGGCAAATCAAAGCCATATACAAATGTGTAAAAGAACTCATGCAAAAGAAGACTCTATCACCAGGGCCTGTCATGGTCAGCTTCAGTTGTCAATGTGAGTGTGGTGGTTTGAATAGGAATGGTCCCCATAGGCTCATATACCTGAATGCCTGAGCAGAACTGGGATTAGGAGGTGTGGCCTTGTTGGAGAAGGTGTGCTACTGGAATGGGCTTTGAAGAAGTGCAAAATACCCTTCTCTCTCTCTCTCTCTCTCTCTCTCTCTCTCTCTCTCTCTCTCTCTCTCTCTCTCTCTCTCTCTCTCTCTCTCTCTCTCTCTCTCCTCTCTCTCTCTCTCTCTTCCTCCCTCCCTCCCTCTACCTCTCCCTCTTCAGATCAGAATGTAAAGCTCTCAGCTACTGCTCCCCCTCCATGCCTGTCTGCTTCCCACTATGATGGTCATGAACTAATTCTAAAACATCCAATGAAATGCTTTCTTTTATAAGCTGCTTCACAGTAACACAAACCTAGAGTCACCTGGGAAGAGGGAACCTCAACTAAAGAATTGCCTCAATCAGACTTGTATGTGGAAGTTTCTGTCCTGCCCAGTCCTGCAGCTGTTCAGTCCCAAATAAACACACAGAGGCTTATATCAATTATAAATGCTCAACCAGTAGTTCAAGCTTACCACTAACTAACTCTTACACTTAAATTAACCCATAATTCTTATCTATATTTAGCCATGTGGCTGGGTACTTTTTCTCAGTAAGGCATTCTCATCTTGCTTCCTCTGAATCTGGCTGGTGACTCCTGACTTCACCCTTCCTCTTCCCAGAATTCTCCTAGTCTGGTCACCCCACCTATATTTCCTGCATGACTACGATCAGCATTTTATTAAACCAATTAAATAGACAAATCTTTACAGTGTACAAGAGCATTATCCCACAGCACAGACTGGCTTTCTTAATTGTTAAGTGATGGGGTGAGGACCAGTGTACTGTGAGTGATGCCATCCCTAGGCAAGTGGGCCTTCACTGTATAAGAAATCTAGCTGAGTTAGTCAGGGAGAGTGAGTCAGTGATGCAGTGTTCCTCCAAAATCTTCTTCATTTCCTGACTCTAGGCTCCTGCCTTGAGTTCCTGCCTTGGCTTCCCTCCATATTGGACTATAATGTATAAGACAAATAAGCCCTTCCTCCCCAAAGTGGCTTTTGGTCAGTTTTTTAATCACAGAACCAAGGAAGCAAAATAGAAAAGGTTCCAGAAGCAATGTTGGCTTCATATTCAGCTCCTATTGGTCTTGCGGTTCTGTCTTAATTTGATCTCCAGCAGAAGCCAGTCCTCAAGTGAGCGCTGTCATCAAGTAGTTTGAGGAGAAGCAATTCCAGAAAGTAGCACTAGAGACAGAGGGAACCAAAGGTCAGAGGGGAGTCAAGTGTGAGGCAGTGCTGGCTATGTAGCTTGCCCAGGAAAAGCCTTCAGTTGAAGATGCTGGTGTGGGCAGGCATAAGTCAAACCAGACTGAACTTGGTGATAAACACAAGCAGAAATGCTTACAGTGGAGAGCTGGTAAGTGCTGCTGTGACCGTCACCAGATGTCAATTCCTTCACTTTCGCCCAGCTATAGGCACCTCACACGGTTCTTAGCTCTTAAAGCTACCTCACTTTCTAAGGGATGTGTCTATAGGGTTAGTTCCTGGTCAGGGAAGCAGCCTCTGGAATGTGGCAGAGAAGCCAAGGTTGGGTGCATGGATGCTGCCTAGGGATGGAAAGGCTGTGTGGGAGCTAAGGAAACACTGATCAGAAAAGAGAGGCCACATCAGAGAGGCCTGAGGGATTTTCTAAAGCGACTCAGTTCCAAGTGACTGAAAGGGGTGATAAAAAGGGCCGAAGGCGTGAATTGTATCTTTTCAGACAATTTTAGCATCTTTATCATTATGCCTTTCTTTCACTGAGTCTTCAAATCTCAAGATCCTACACAGTAGCTAAAAGAACTTTCTCCTCTTTTCTAGGCCTGGGAGACTTGGAGTCAATTTCTTCACCTTGAAACCAGGAAGGCTGTAAAAGAGGCTTCATCCCGTGGGTGGCTTTTATGGCTGATTTGACGTACAGAAAGCCTCTTGATTAATAAGTGCCTGCTAATAAAAGCAAGCATCTCTCACAAGAATTCACCCAGCTTCATTAGCACAGCAAACTGCTCTACAAAGCACAGTGTAAGCACAATATAAATTAAAAGAATTTGACCCATTTTTTTCGTAGCCCATTTCCCTAGAGTGGAAAATAATAAAATCTGGGTTCCACAGTCAACTCTTCTACCCTGATGGATCTACTCTCCAAAGTGACACTTTGAGAATTAAAACACGGTCCCATTAATACTACATCTTTTCCATAAACATGCTCTCATCCACTCATTCACAGAATTCTATGAAGTACATTATAGCTGTGGTACAGTTGTCCTCTGTTGCAAAAATGAAGAAAACTCAGAGCCAGATCTCTGGGAAAGGCTGAGATATCAGAGAGTAAACACCACACTCAGATCTCACCCAGCTGTCTTCCAGCTTCCTCAGCCTCACTCCTCCTGGCTTCTTCTGCCTGCTCTGTCTTTCTGTGCCTGCCTTAAATACTTTGCTGAGTTAAGGCATGGCACCACCACTGCCTGCCTGGGAGCCTGGAATTCCTCCTATAAACTAAAATGACCTCAAACTCATATTTGATGGGATTAAGGGCGTAGGTCACCACTCCCAGATAGTCCCTGGGCTGGGATTAAAGGTGTGAGTTACCACTGTCTGATCCTCCTAGACTGACTGGGGGTAGATCCCTCTGATATCTCAGACTGTTTTTATTATATTTGAAACATATCCCCACATATCCCCATTTTGACAAAATTTTAAAGAGAAGGTTATGGCTAACATAAGAAAAACCATATACAATAGGTACAATAATTAAATACAATATATACAAACAATAAATGTGTAATCTCCAGTCCACTAACAATTGACAATTCAAAGAAAATATTTGATTATCCTATTTTGATGAGTCCAAAGGATTACACCTAATTCACTTTCTTTCTAACTTGTATTACTAACTAAAAACTATTATTTTGATGTCTCTTAAACTTAGACACTTTAACTTCAAAGTTTATTTTCTAAAACTGTCACTAGAAAACTATAATTATCTCATTTTCAACTACCTCAGAGACTCAAGAAGGAAATAATATTTACCCAAATAATCAGGAAGTGCAAGCAACTTCCAAAATCTAGAAATGACAGAGATGACATCTATCTGCCTAGACAGTCACCCAAAGTTCCTTTATAAAGTTGGGGCATCCATCTTCAGCCTACAGGCCCAGAGTCTCTTTTCATTTCAGTGAAGCAGGAAATCTGCTCTGCCCATTTTAGTATAGTTCATCAGTCGCTTCTCCTTGTGTCCTGAAGAATATCTGACAGTTTTATCTGAAAACAGGAACCTGAAGGACTATCTCAGCTTATTCTGTCAAAGTTCAGAGGTCACTTTCTTAGGGACCTGCATGTCCAATTTAAACAACATACTGTTAAGCAGTCAATATAAGAAGAGGTTCTTGTCCAGTGGCTAACCGTTGCCACAAAGAAAGTAGACTCCATATGAAGTTTCTTCAATGCCCATTTTTATCTTGAAGTAGATTGGTGCTGCCAGGAACAGACCTGTCTCACTGTCCTATGGGAGATTATGTTGTTCCATTGTAAATAATTGTCTCACCCACTGGTTTAATAAAAAGCACTGATTGGCCAAAGGCAGACAGGAAGTGTGGGCGGGGATAACAGACTAGAAGACTCTAGGAACAGGCGGAACAGAGCAGAATGCCAGAGAGAAGCTGGAAAAAGCAGAGGACAACTATGCCACTCTAAGAAAAGGTACCGAGCCTCGTGGCTGAACAGGATAAGAGTCATGGGTTAGATGAAGGGTAGAGAGCTAGCAATTTATATGCCTGGGCCTTAGGCCAATCATCCTAAAACTATTGTAAGCAATTGTGTGTCTCTGCAGGTCTGTGGGTCTGTGGGCCTAAACCTTGAGGCTAGGCCCTAAAGTCCGGGGCCAGAAACCTCTTACTACACTGTCCAGAAAAATTTAAGTTTTTTAAATATTTTAAATGCCATATTCTATGGATCTCTGAAGTGTTTAAAGAAGACATGTTCATCTAAAATATATTTGCTTAATCTTGAAAACATATCTAATATGACTATGTTTGAATGTAATGTCTAACTACTAACTTGCATTGCTTTATATTCTATTTAATTGGTAATAAAAACGTCCATGGACTAGCAATTTGTATTACATTGTTAGATGAACTAAATAAGTATAATACCTTGATAAAGCATAGAGGTTGTACAGCAACACAATTAATCTCAATATACACAATTTGTACACAATATACAAAAATCCAATCCAATGTAAAATATTTAAAGCTAGTAAATCCTTTTAAAAGAAGATTCAATAATCTCTCCTTATATCCTATACATCTGTATCCCCTTTTTCTATTTTTTAACACAAATCTTAAGTCTAATTGCTCTTGTTTAACTTTTTTCTAACATAACCATTGACAACTTTTAACCAATTAACCTAAACAATGACAGTCATTCATAACCCACTGAAGGACCAAAAACTATCTATCCCACCTCTTGGGAATGAGGGTGCTGTGTTCTTAAATTTACTTACTGCTGTCTGAGAATGACAGTATCTTTAGGGGATCCTGAAAAGAAAAGTTTTGTTAAATGTCAAATCCTGAAATAAGTAACTGTGTCATTTGTTGTCCAGTCTCTGCATAACAGGAAAGTGCATGGTTTGTCTCAAACCATGTAGTCTAGCCATAGACTAGTCATAGTAGTCTGTGAAGCTGGTTTATCTCAGCGAGCCACCTCAAAATTGTCCTGAGCAGTTTGTAGTCCAAATCTGATCTTTGGTTGGTGTTTGTCAGCCTAGTGGCTTTGTCAGAGTCCATGTGAAATCATCATTGTGGGGTCCCATCTTCCTTTTGGATACTTCAAGTTCTTAATTAGGCATTGTCATGGATCACTGCAGAAAACTTATAAGAGACTAAAACCCAACACAATGTATAGGAAGCTAAATATATATAAAAGCATTTTTTCAGCATAGGGTTAGTAACAATAGAATAATCCCTTATTTTTTGTTATTCTTCTGTCCCATATGAGGTGGCTCTTCTGATATGATACAGAGATTTTGTATTTTCCTTTAACAAGTATGCTTGAGTTTAGAGAAGGAGAGAGCCACACTGCAACTCTAAAGCCAGCTTTAAAATATAATCAAACTGGAACTTCAACTTAAAAAATATATAGAGAGGTTAAGCAATGAGATTTCACCCTATGAAGTATACTGGTACCAATAGATACGATATTCTTTTGCTTGTAAATTTTTCTGGATAGCCTCCCTTCTGTTTCAGACATGTAGATGTCCAAGGTCTTTTAACTTCTTGAAGATGGGAATTTCTAGTTTTCTATAAAGACAAAAACAAAAACCTGCCTCCACCCTTTGTTTTTTCTTACAACTTATTTTTTTTAATTGTTCTGGGAAGGTGTTTCCTCCACAGTGGCAGGGTAAGATTGGATTGGATTTAATAGGGGGGCTTTTGAGAGCCCCCTTGGGGTGTTTCCAAAGGGTGGAAAGTTACCTTGTCTGTTCCTTATTAATCTGCACTCATTTGTCCAGTGTCTTCCTTTTCCACACCTTCTACATACTCAAAGAGGGATGTTCTCTTTGGATTATTCCTAACAAAAGTACTGTTTCTGGGAACGCCTTGCTTACAATCTCTTTTTATGTGACCTTGCCTTCCACAATCATAACATTTAACATTCTGAGTTTTTCTTATACCTCTTGAAATAAACTCTCCTACCCAGTTATCATCACTGTCATAAGACTCTAGATTAATTGTCTCATGAATCCAATCCTCCAAAAGTGCTGACCTTGCTTTTAATTGTCTAAGTATTTTTCTACATTGTGCATTAGCATTCTCAAAAGCCAGTGATTTAATTATTATTCACTTGGCTTCTGAGTTCCATACCATTCTGTTTACTGCTGCAGTTAATCTGTGCAAAAAGTCTATAAAAGTTTCCTTTGGGCTTTGAAATACTTTCATGAATGATTCAGTTTTCTTTCCTATTTCTTCAATCCAGTCCCAGGCATTTAAAGCTGCCATGAGACACAAATCCAGAGTATGTTCATTGTATAAAGACTGCCTGTCAATATAAGCATAATCTCCCTCCCCAAGAAGTTGATCTTGGGAGACTTCTATGCCTCTGGCCCTGCTTCTTTGTTCTATTGTTTTAGTTTCCTCCTTCCACCATGATTTCCATTGTATAATCAGTCCTGCCTCTAAAACAGCTGTAACCATATCTAACCAGTCTTTAGGGGTGATCCAGTTACAGCATGACCAACTGCTCAACATTTGGTGAATGCATCCCATATGTTATAATTGCTTATTTTACTCTCTGTAATTCTAGCATTTGTACTGGAGCCCAACTAGCTTCTGTATCATCTTTGTCATTTTTCATTTTTTTAAAGGTTCTGGGTATGTTAATGTTGCCTGTTTTTGTCTAATTTTTAGTGAAATTGGTTCTTCATATTCCTCTGTTTGAATTTGAACATCTTTGTGTTCTCTCTCAACAGGCTTTTTTAAGACTTTTTTTTGCATTTATATTAATTGGCTTTTTAAACGATAAAACAGAAATAAAACAAAAAATATTCATGATAAAAAGTATGATAAACATTATGATAGCCCCTTCTACTTTGTTTATCTTTTATTTAACTGGTTCTATTATCATATCATATAGAAAAAGACCACAGAAGGACCTAACACCCTCCATTGTCTTAAACAAATTCCCCCTTTTTAAAAAAAAAAAAAATTTGATTTACTCACTACTTTGTTTTCTGTGATGATTCAGTTAATTGTGAAGTGGGGCAGCAACCTAGTGTGATAGCAGTCCAAGGAGGGGTCCAGAAAGGAAAATAAAAAAGAAGCAACCCACAACCCACCAGGAGAAAGAGGCCACTGTCTGAAAAAACTTACCCAGATGAGAGTGAAATGGAAACACGTCGACCTAAGGCTAGAGGCTAACTCGGAACTGATAGCCTAGTCAGCTGGTTATTACTCCTCCAGTCACGTGTTGCTCTGGCTGGCAAATGCTGTTTTGGGGGATAGGGAGGGGAGGAATTTGTGCCCCAAAGTTGGACGCCAAGTGTTGCATGAATGAAGGAAACTCAGAGCCAGATCTCAGGGAAAGGCTGAGTTATCAGAGAGTAAACACCCCACAGTCAAATCTCACCCAGCTGTCTTCCAGCTTCCTCAGCCTCACTCCTCCTGGCTTCTTCTGCCTGCTCTTCTTTCTATGTCTGCCTTAAATACCTTCTTCCCCCAGTTGTTTCACATCCAGGTTAAGATTAAAGGCGTGGCACCACCACTGCCTGAAAGGGAGCCTGAACTCCTTCTGTAAACTAAGATGACCTCAAACTCAGATTTGATGGGATTAAGGGCATAGGTCACTACTCCCAAATATTCCCTGTGCTGGTATTAAAGGTGTGAGTTACCACTGTCTTATCCTTCTAGACTGACTATGGGTAGATCCCTCTGATATCTCAGACTGTTTTTATTAAATTTTAAACATATCCCCACCGTCCTCATCTATAGCTATGGTACAGTTATCCTCACCCATCCAGGTTTTCATCTTACTGCATGTAACTCTCAGAAGATAGTGTCAAACACTTTTTCTCTGTAGAAAATATGTCACCTGAGTCACTGGGACCTGCTATTGCTGCTTCCCACTACAGCTGGGTGGCATAGCACAAAAGTAGAGTGGAGTCACATCCCATGGGATGATCTGATCTGTTGCAGTGGAAGTTGGAGCTATACAGTATCTTCTCATCATTTTTTTAACAGTAGAACTATTTGGAGATTGTGTATGTGGTATGTGTATGTATGTATGTATATTGATGGTGTACATATGTCTAGCTACTTTTCTACTACTATGACAAAGCACCATGATCAAGATAACTTATTTTTTAAAAACTATTTAATTAGAGACTCATAGTTCCAGGGGGTTAGAGTCCATGATCATAATGTCAGGAAGCATAGCAACAAGCGAGCAGGCATGGCTTTGGAGAAGCACTGGAAACTTACATCCACAAGCATGAAGCAGCTATAATTAGAAATAGCATTGTCTTTTGAAACCTCAAAGCCAACCCTCAGTGATGAACCTCTTCCAACAGGGCCACACCTCCAGTCCTTCCTAAATAGTTCCACCAAGTGTAGACCATACGTGCAAACATGTGAATCTAGGGGATGCACTCTCATTCAAACCACAAACCACTACAGCATGTGTATGCATGTATACAGAACCTCGGGTGTCCTTTCTCGGTTTCCATCTACTTTTTTGAGTCTTGGAGCTCACCAAATAGACTAAGCTGGCTGGCCCAGCACTGGGATTACAAGCTCACACTACTATGCCCAACTTTTTAATGTGGGTCCTGGGGATCTGACTCAAGCTCTCATGTCACTAACTGAGCTATCTCCCCAGCCTACTTGGTTTTACTCTTCCCTAAAGAAAACATACAAATGGTTAATAAGTTCTTGAAGATATGTGGTGCTGATTAGATTGCTAACCATCACAGAAAAATGAAAATCAAAACTACAGTGAGGAAGACTGTCATCAGAGACAGATAACAAGAATCAATCAGGATGTATAAAAGAGGAAACCCTCATTCACAATTTGTTCAGATCTCAGCATTTCACTATGACCTCGGAAAACCTTCTATCCCAGCTTTAAATCAGCTTATTCATTTGTTCACTGTGTGAGTCCTTTACAGAGTTTGGTTATTAGCCCCTTGTCAAATGCACAGTATGCAAACATCTCCTGTCCCATAGGTTACCTATTTCTCCACTGAGTGTTTTATTTTCATGGAAATTTTAGTTTGGGACCATTCTGTGCACCTCTGTCTGCTGTGTCCTGTTGGTAGTGGTGATTGGTGTTTGCCTGTGAGGGTTCTCCAGCTCTGGAGAGCAACTCTAGGACCTCATGCTTGCTAGGCAAGAACCAAGCCTCTAAGTCCCCAGTTCTTATGTTTGCTTTAGAGTCTGCTGTAGTTTGAAACATAAATATTCCCCAAGGCCATGTTGAAGGTTTGCTTCCAAACTTTCGACATTATCAGCAGGTGATGAGGTGGAAAGAAGCTAAGTCATTGAAAAATATCTCACTAGAAGGTACTTTATTATATGCTTGAGGTTGTTCTCTTTATAGTGAAATAAGATCCAGGTTCATTCTTCTGTGTATGGACATCCATTTTTCTCAGCACCATTGATTAAAGATACTATCCTTTCTCCATTGTGTGCTTTCTGGCACTTTTTGTTGAAGGTGAATTGACCACAGTATACAGGTTTATTGCTGAGCTTTCTAGTCTGTTCTTTGAGTTGTGTGTCTGGGTTTTGCCTTTAACTTACTTTTTTGATCACTATGTCTGTTGTTATTTTAAAATCAGGTAGCATGATGCCCCCAGCACTGATCTTATTCAAAGTGCTTTGCCTAGTAGCTTCATACAAATTTTAGAAGTTGAAAGTAGAGGGGGGGAAAAGGTATCCCTGAGTCAGGAGACAAAACCAGTCCTGTATGCCACAGTGAGTCCAGGAAATCTCTGTGGGCACCCTTCCCAGGCTTCTGCCATGTCATACTCTCTTAAGTGAAGGTAGTATGAGCCTTGGCCAGTGTCCCATTCTTGGTTTTATAGCACCTCTTTCAGCCTCATGTAGACTCACACTGCCAGCTTCCCTCTCCCTGGAACTTAAAGGCCATGAGATCAACTTCTCCTGTCACTCACTGGTCACCCACATGTATCCACCTGGTGTAGCTGATTCCCTTCATTTTTGCCTCTAGTTCATAGCATTCTCCACACTCCAACCCAGAATGGTGTCTAGGGACATGGAAACTATACCCCAAGTGCATGCTTCCAGCCTCGCCTCTGTGACTAGCTGTGTGATCTTTATATGCCACTTCACCTCTCCGCAACCTGGTGCCTTCACAGGTATAAGGATGAAGCTCTAGGCTTATCTAACGAGACCAGAAGAACAAATGAATCGGTATACATAAAGTAATCCTATTTCCTGGCCCTAAAGTACCCAGCACATTAGCTAATGTTATGATTCATTTTACGACTGGCTTCACGAGGGTGTTTAATCATGAACCATTCTACACATTACATTTTTACCATTTCAGCTATTCTGTTCTCTCATGCCACTCCAATCAGGCTGCCACCACAAAACACCACAGATAGAATATCTTAAACAAACACATACTTCCTCAAGTGTAGAACATTAAAGTCTACGGTCAAGGTGCAAAAAACTTAATGCCTGGCGAAGGCTCCCTTCTTAGCTTTCAGTCAGTTGTCCTGTCAGTTTTGCGTTGTCTTTGAGACAGGGTCTTGCTCCATAGCGTTGGCTGGCCTGGAACTCACTATGCCTCCCTCTGTCTCCCCGGTACTAAGATTAAAGATGTACACCTCCACCTCTGTTTTCTTCTCACTGTGTCTACACAGGGCTCTTCCCCTGTATTCAAAGAAAGAATTAGCATTTTGTAATCCAATAAGAGTATTCTATCATGGCCACACACAGCCTCACCACCTCTTTTAACCTTGGTCACCTCCTTAAAGATTGTTGGTTTCATGCATGAGAGCAGACACACACTACCAGATGCCACACTAGAGTTTATTCAGGGGAGTTGCTGAGTGGGTATGAGGGAGAGAAGCAGGAGAGAGACAGACTTTCACTCACTCATGTGGTGGCTCCTTTTAAGAGAGCGGGTGGGCACAGACATACGCAGCCACACCCAGGGGCATGCCCTCCATATGCAGTGTTCTGTCGGAGCCATGCCTGCCCAGAATCCTTACTAAGACTCTGCCTCCCATTGCAGCCACATGTCAACATGATTTGTTGGGGTGAGGGGACAGCACAATTCTGCACATGACATGCACACTATTCTAGAGTCGCAGTCCAGAACACGTCATTGCCATATCTTGCCCTTCATGCCTCTGCTGCTCCTCACTGTGTGCATCCTTGTGTTCCTGATTCCTCCACTCTCATCAGGAGAGGGGGCCAAATCCCTTCAGGGAGACATTAACAATGTCCACCCCTCCCATTAAGGTACAATGGCAAACCAAGGCAAAACTGCATCAAAGTTCACTCTGGGAAACCACTGAATTCACTGTTCTTATAGAGCATAGGTAAGGGATGTAGTTGCTCTTCCAGGGTCACCAGAAAGTCTTTATCCAGAAGGGATGATGGCTCCCTATGACTTCATAGATGGAGTCTCCTCTGCTGGTATCCTCCCCAGCTATATACTCTAGCCCATCCCTAAAGCCACTCTAGTTAGGGCAGTACTGCATACAGGAAGTGGTAGGGAGGAGCGAGATGCTCTTATGAGGATCTTTTGACCTTTCCCGCTCTTCTTTGAGAGAGCAAGCCTAGCTGAAATATTTTTCCAGTTGGGCACAGTTGAACAGGCAGAGAATAGTCCTGTACAACAACAGAATGAACTCTTTAATTCCTGGTGGACTTTATTTGCCCAGCTGCTGTACAAAGTCTGAATCATACTGAAGGTTTGTCTGACTCCTCTTACCTCTTTATTTTCAGTCAACATCACTTAGCTTCAATTTCCACATTGCATAAAAATTAAAAGAGAAATACCAGTTAGGAAATAGATGAAAATTATACGTAAAACTATAGGTAGCCCAGTAACTTAAACATTACAGACCCTCAGTAATGTTCACCCTTGCCCTATTTCTCATCTATCCTTAGAGTAGTTACATCCTATGAATTCACTGTGTGTGTTTAAAAGACTGAATGGGGGCACTGGAAATACAGCTCAGAGGTTAAGAGCATTGGCTGCTCTTGCAGAGGGTCTGGGTTTGGCTCCTAGCATCCCCATGGTGGTTCCAACTGCAGAGAGATCTGATGCCCTCTTCCAGCTTCCACAGACACTGCATGCATGCAGTGCACATACATACATGCAGATACACATAAAATTAAATTAATCTTTTCTTTAAAGAGATAAAAGTTTATAGTAACCCTGGACTTAAATCATCAATAATTCCACCACCTTAGCACAGCTAGTCATATTTTGTGTGTGTCCTTATATTCTTTGAGATATATATATCTTAGGGCATTGCAATTAAGACCATGCATAAAATTTCACATCATTATGTTCCTACATTGCTATCATTTCTATAATTAAAATTTTCATGACTATGCAATTATTTTATCAAGGGAATTTAGTGGGATTTAATTAATCATCCTCTTATTTTTGAATAGTTAATTTGGTTCTAATGTTTCCCTGTTACAGAATAGTATGGCAATGAACATTTTTATGTTTCTTTTTCCCTAATTCATGGTTATTCCTCCAGGCTTATTCCCAGAAGTGGGATCTCAGTGTCAAAAAATGTTCTTATTTTCAGAACTGCTGGGGATTTCTGCCAAGTTGCCTCCCCAAGCATTTCCACTTGTCACTGCTGCCTCAGGAGGCACCTGAGTGGGAGCCTTGACATTTTCTAAAGAACACTTGCTACCCCCATCCTAAGTATTCCATTATCTAAAGAAATGAGAGCTGAATGGCTAACTCTCTGAGGCCACTTGACTTGAAGGGAAAAGGAGTGAGCCTGGAGCTCGGCTTTCACACAGTTTTCCCTTTAAACTCCTTGCTCTCCAGAATGTGCTGTCCAAATGCTTCTCTTTACTGCTAGCTTTTCATGCCAATCAAGAATTCTCACTATATCTGGGCACAGGCTGCCTTGTTAATCAACTGAACATATCACTTCAGTTTTGTAGCTTTTCTGGTTCCTCATAATTCAGATGCATTTCTGCTGGGCTCAATTTCCAGGGGCAGAAAGACTCAAGAAGGAGCAGGTGGACAGCCTTCAGCACTGACACCACTGTGAGGTTCTCAGGAGCTGGGAGCTGTGCATTCAGTCTGATTCTTGCTTTAGCAGATGGTCATTAAAAGGTGGCCTTGCCCTCAGCCAAATCTGTAGAAAGTGATTGCTTTATTAACAATTAGTGTGGGGATAATGTGCAAAATTGACAAACCCAGTTTCCAAATGCATCACAGAAGGGAGGGGCCATCTACCACCAGGTCCCTCCATCTTAAGAGAAGAATGGAAATTTTCACTTGACAGCTTGGTAAGATGGTGAAAGCAGAAAGCTAAAGATGAGTAGGTAGGGAAGGGGGAGATAGTGTGAGGAACTTGCCTGTATGAGTGTGTGAGGGATATACTGAGGAGGGCTTGACATATCAAAGACCTTGAGGCTGAAGACAGAGAGCGAATCTGTAACCTTGGCTGTGCCTCCCTCTAGTGGCCAGGCAATGAGCTCCCTCTGGCTTTGGAGACAGCAGCGAGAGGTTGGCAAAAAGAACAGGGCCAGACAGGTCCTAGTTGAGAATTCAAATTAAGGAAACATGGTACAGATAAACAGAGCGGCATAACCCTATGAACGAGGGAGATAAACCCCTTCCAGAGACACCCCCCATAAGACAAGCATGTGACCATAACTCTAAGACAAAGGAGAGCAACCATGATAAGCTATTCTAGAATATTAATGAGAGTAGGCATTCCTTGAAGTTGTCTTGGCCCAGCTCAAAGTTGGAGGCAGACATCAAAGTGGGCAGAGTCCTGGTGTCAGAGGAGAGGTAGCTTATGCAGTGGTTGAAAGACCACATTTCCCTTGGGATCTCAGTTAAGCATATAGGTGTGAGTCCCAGTGACCAGCCTCAACCTGCTTCCCACAGACACCTGTATCCACTGGTGCTCCCTGAGCCCTGGGACCCGCTGTGTGGGTTCCTAGACATTTAGGTGCCCTCCAGGGCTCTCTTAATTCTATAGGTATAAGAATTTAGCTGAGACATGTCTTAGAAACAAGTTACCCCATATCTCTCTGTGTGTTTGACTCTGTATCTCCCTGTAACTGTGTCACTCTGTGTGTGTGTATGTGTGTGTGTGTGCAGATCTGCATACATGTGTGTACATGTACGCACATGTGTGCCAGAGTATGTGTATTCAGAGGATGACTTCTGAAACACAAATTCTAGTTTGTATTTAATGAAAACTCAGAGCCAGATATTGAGGAAATGCTGGAATATCAGAGAGAGGAAACAGACCACAGTCAAATCTCACCCAGCCAACTTCTCAGGGTAAAAGCTATCTCCTGAGTCCTCAGCCTGGCTCATCACTTCTACAAAATACCACACCCTCTGCCTATGACACCCTAAATATCTTCTTTTCCCAATGATTTCATAATTCTAGAGTTAGGATTAAAAGTGTGAGTTACTACCATTTGGTAGTAGGCCTTGAACTCACAGAAACACAGAAAGATCTCTGTGTCTGGAGTTATGGGATTAAAGGCATAGGTCACCACTCAGACTGGAATTAAAGGCATGTGCTACCATCTCTGACCCTCCTGGTTTGACTGTGGATGGATCTGTTCTCTGATATTCCAGACTGATTTTATTAAATATAAAATATATCATCATAGACTTCAACTGTCATTTCTCAGGTATCATCACCTTGGTTTTGTCTTTTTCTTTGTTTGTTTGTGGTTTTTTAATGAAAGGGTCTTTCACTAATCTGGAACTTGCCAGGTAGATAGACTAGGCTAGCTGTCCTGCAGGTCCCAAGCCTCTGTCTGTCTCTCCCTCTACTGTGCTGGGATCATCGGTGCGCATTGTCACACTTGGATTATGTTTTTATGTAGGTTCTGGGGATTAAACTCAGGTCTTCAAGCTTGGAAGGCAAGCATTTGACTGAGAACTCTCTCCAGGCCACATGTCTCTATCTTAGGCAAAACCTCTACCCATCATTCTCATTGGATGGTTTCCATTCAGCTGGCTTGAAACCGGGCAGATGGGGCCTGGTTCCCAGCTGGTACACACTGCAATGGGAACTGGGCAGAAGAAGCTAATCAGCTGAGAAGAAGTTAGCACTTAGGCTGGATAATCAGCTTTCAGCCATGATGTGATCATCCTCTCCACCTGCTGAACATTGACAAATGATACTGCTCAGCTAACCCGGGGTCTGCAGCTTCTTTCTAGAATTCAATGGCTTAGCATGGCAGCACGTCATAAAATTAAATACAATAAATAAGTCAGAGATATTCTGTGTGCTTTCCATTTAAAGGATACCTCTGGGTTGCAGTGAGAACACACTGATGGATTTGCTCATGAGATTTTTTTTTCCACCATGTTCTAAACACTGTGATATTATATCAGTTCAAATGCATTTGATTGCAAGTAAAAAAAAAAAAAAAAACAGAACAGATGGGGGTAGAGATGTGGCTCAAAAATTAAGAGCATTTGCTACCCTTGCAGAGAACCCCAGTGTGGGTCCCTGCATTCATGTCGTGGGGCAGTTCCTGACCACCTAAACTCCAACTCCTGGGATCTGAAGCTTTCTGGTTGTCATGTATAGGAGCATGACAGATGGGGATACACACATAATTAAAAATAAAAATAAATCTTAAAATATAAATAAGATAAAAATAAACCCATGGCCGGCCTCGGGTTCAATGATGAAGAATTTAGTCATCTCATATAACTCAAACCTGTATGTAGGAAGCTTAGAACTGGTTTGCAGTTCAGCAATTCAAGTGGAATCACCTTCCCTCCTCTCCCTCTGCTATCTTGCTGAATTCAAGATGGTGCCCACAGCCCCAAGTCACAGAAAACTTCTCTAATAGACTTCCTGGAAGGATAAGATTAGCAGCAAAGCATATACAAAGCTCTGGATTCAATCCTAGGACTGCATGAACCTGGCACACTGATGAATGCTTTAATCTCAAAACATGGGAAGCAGAAGAAGGACTTCACATTTAAGGTCATTCTTTACACATAGCAAGTTAGGGGTTAGCCACAGCTCCATGGGACCCTGTCTCTAAAAACAATAATAATAAGTTCAGGGCCTAAGGGTATAGCTAAGAGCTAGAATGTATGCTTAGCACACAAAAAGCCTTGGTTGCATTTGTAGCACATAGTTAATTAGCTAATTAACTGATAAAGATAAAGCATACATCGTATTAGCCACTTAAAATATAAACCAGTCTTCTAATTCCCAGTGCCAAGTACCTGGTAGAACCTGTTTTATGTTTGGGTTTGGTTTGGTTTGGTTTGGGGGGAGGGTTGTTTGTTTGTTTGTTTGTTTGTTTGTTTGTTTGTTTGTTTGTTTGTTTGTAACAGGGTTCAATGGGAACTGGGCCCAGTCCAGTTGCATACCATTCATTACCTAAGTCTCCAGATGAGCTGTACTTGGCTGACTGAGCATACTCTGCCTTTGAATCCCATGCACTTCCACACTCTTTTCCATCTTCAGGAATGACCTTGCAGCCACTGCACCCTAAATCTACCTGGACATCTCTCAACTGTTATTCTCCACCCTTTGAAAGTTGGTCTTCTCCAAACACCAGTGCTTCCCTACTCAGAAGCTGTCACCATCTTGTATTAATATCAAATGTGTATCTCCTCAACCAGGCTATAAGCAGCATTCATAAAAGACTCTAGTTAATTCTCTATGGTATCCCTGGTAGCCAACACAGTCAGGTACTCTGTAATGCTTACAAGAAACATATCCACCAATACGGTAACCTGAGTTTGATCCCAGCAACCATGAAAAAAAAGCATGACACTGTGTGCTTATAATCCTAGCTTTGGGAAGCTGAGGACAAGCAGACCCCTGCAGCTTTCTGGACAACCTTACCTAGTAGGTAAGACCTACTCCCAGGGAGAGACCGACTCAAAAAAAAAAAAAAAAAAAAAAAAAAAAAGAAGAGTAGTAAGCAGTTAGAGTGCTTACTCCAGAGACCCACAGCCAAGCATTGGGCCAAGTTCAGGGAATCCTGCTGAAGAGAGGGAGGAAGGGATTGTAGGAGCCAGGGGTCAAGGACGTCACAAGAAAACCCACAGAGGTAACTAACCTGAGCTCATAAGGGCTCACAGAGTCTGCACTGACAACCAGGGAGCCTGCAAGGAACTGCCCTCGGCCCTCTGCGTATGTGACAGTTGTGTAGCTTGGTGGGCCTGCTGGTAGAGGAGCTGTCTCTAACTCTTGTGCTGGCTTTTGGGAACCTATTCCTCATACTGGGTTACTTTGCTCAGCCTTAATACAGGGAAGGTAATTAATCTTGCTGCTACTTGATAAGCCAGACTTTTTTGATACCCATGAAAGGCCTGTCCTTGTCTGAATAGAAACAGAGAAGTGGATGGGGAGGGGCCGGAAGAGAGAGGAGGGGTTTGGAAGGAGAGAAGGCAGGGGAAACTGTGGTCTGGATTAATTAATTAATTTTTAAAAATAAAAAAGAGTGCTTCCTATACAATCTTGAGGACCTGAATTTAGATCCCAGTACAAACGTAGGAAGTCCTGTGTCCCACAAATTCTTGTAACCTCATCTTGAAGGGATCACCCTCTTCCGGCCTCCACATATGCATAAGTATGTTCACTTACACATACACTCAGACACATACAGACACGAGCCTGTGTGTAAATAAATAAATAGAATGTTTCAATGTGTTATTAAGTTATTAAAGAAGACGTCCAATGCCAGTCTCTGGCATCCACACATGCGCATAAGGGTAGAAGAAAAGATAAAGGTGCCTGCCTATCTCATGAAAATACCTTGCTTGGACTCTTTGATCTTGCTCTAACTGAAAAGCCATAACTCATGTGAGAAGATGAGTGGGGTGTGGGGAGATAGTGTTCCTTGCTACCAGAACATTCTAGATCCTTCCCTTCACTAGCAGTGCAATATTGTTGGATGTCATCATGTGTCATTTCTCATTGTCCAAATGAGAGTACTCATAAGTATGTCATAGAATTATTAAAAGAACAGAAGGAAATGCTGTGGTGATATATTGTATATTGAATAAAGTCAGCCTAGAATATCAGAGAACAGATCCATCCACAGTCAAGCCAGGAGGGTGGTGACCCATGCCCTTAATCCCATTACTCAGGAGACAGAGATCTTTCTGCGTTTCTGTGAGTTCAAGGCCTAACAACCAAACAGTAGCAGTTCACACCTTAAATCCTAAATCTAGGATTATAGTCCAGAGTTGAACCTGGAAGTAAAGCAACTGGACAGAAAAGATATTTAAGGCAGGCATAGGCAGACATTGAAGTATTCTGTAGCCAAGCAGAGGAGTCTTTTACCCTGAGAAGTTGGCTGGATGAGAACTGACTGTGGTCTGTTCCCTTTACCTGATATTCCAGCTTTTCCCCAACATCTGACTCTGAGTTTTTATTAAATACCAACGAGAATTCATGCCTTAAAATGCTGCCCATGTAGAATTTTGATTGTGTCTAACAGGCAAGTCCAGGCTTCATCCCACAGGCAACATGCATCCGAGGGTAGATGGCAACATCATATAATAATGTCGAAAGTTGGACACCCTCAGCTAACATACGGTGAGCATTCAGCAGACAGTTGTCCACAACAGCACCCTGGACTTATTAGCAAAAGGGAAAGAGACATTATTTAATTAGTGTGTCAAAGATGTCATTCATTAAGTTGAAGAAATTTCCTTTTGTTTCTCAGGGTTTTTTTCTTATTCTGTTTATGTTATTGTTTCATTGATATTTCTTTTGTGATGTTTAACTCTTATTTAATTTTATTTATTATTATCAGTGTGCATGTATACACACATGTGGAAGGGATGTGGGCGGGCCTGCGTGCTTCATACACATACATATACAAACACACATATATACACTAAAAAATTAGATAGATAGATAGATAGATAGATAGACAGACAGACAGACAGACAGATAGATAGATAGATAGATGATAGATAGATTGATTATAGATAGATAATAAATAGATGATAGACAGACAGACAGACAGACAGACAGATAGATAGATAGATAGATAGATATATTGATTGATTATAGATAGATAATAAATAGATAATAAATAGATGATAGACAGACAGACAGACAGATAGATAGATAGATAGATAGATTGATTGATTATAGATAGATAATAAATAGATAATAAATAGATGATAGACAGACAGACAGACAGATAGATAGATAGATAGATAGATATATTGATTGATTATAGATAGATAATAAATAGATAATAAATAGATGATAGACAGACAAACAGACAGACAGACAGAAAGACAGACAGACAGACAGACAGACAGACAGACAGACAGACAGATAGATAGATAGATAGACAGATAGATAGATAGATAATAGACAGAGAGACAGACAGATAGATAGAGCCAGGCTGCTGCCCAGCCCTTCCGCAAGCTGTCTACTTGGTGTGAACCATAAGTAAAGCACGAAGAGTGTCCTCAGGGACTGCTCTTTCTGAAAAGTCGTCATCTAGGCAAAGGAAAGGGCTCCTTGACACTTCTTATTTGCTCTTGCTCACGGTCACTGTCTCACATTTATCAGTTTCACAGGAAACTCTTGAGAAAGCTAAAGAAGGAAACACTTACATGCATCTCTTATAGATGCCTAAGCCTGGCACACATCAGTCACCTGAGACAAGGCTGGAAGAGGAAATCCTCTGCACTGCTAGCACCAGGTCTGAGTTCAATCCCCAGAAGAACCATTAGGAAAAAGCTGAGTGTGGTGGGTGGGCTTCCCCAGCACTGGGGACAAAGATTGTGCTCTGAGCCTGGCGATCAGCCAGCCTAGCCAGTGAGAAATACTGCCTCAAAAAATTAATGAATGAAAATACATAGACATATCCTTCTGACCTCTGAATGCACACTCATGCACATATGTGCATAAATAATAAACACAGCCATGTTAGGTCTCATTCTATATATCTTTGATTAAGCGGATCTAGGGTAAAGCTCCATATATTTGCGTTTCTTCACAAGTCCCCAGGTGGGATTGATGTTGCTGGGGGAATCATTTTTATTTTATGTATATGAGTAATTTTGCTTGTATGTGTGTATGTTTAGATACCATGTGCATGTGTGTGTGTGTGTGTGTGTGTGTGTGTGTGTGTGTGTGTGTGTGTGTGTTACCAGAAGAGGGCGCCAGATCTCCTAAAACTAGAGTTGTGGGTCAATGTGAGTGGTGGGAACTGAATCTGGGTCCTTTTAAAGAGTATCCAGAGCTTTCAGTCTCTGAGCCATCCCACTGCTGCTGCCGCCACCACCACTGCTACTAGTCTTTACCCACTGACCCCAGTGAACACTCTGGAGAAGAGGAGAGAATGCTGTGAGCAGCTTTGCTACTTAGACTCCATAGGCATCAGGAAAGTAAACCTTATTGTCATGTTTATACTCAGAGGGCACCGCTTATGTTAGTAAGAAAGGTTACAGGGTGGAATAGAATGTGTGGGGTGACATGTAAAGGCTGTGGTTGGCTGAGGGCCAGTCAGTGAGGGATCTCTGTGCATGCACTTAATTCAATCCATTTTTTAACAGCCAGGCAGTGTGGCAGAACTAAAGTGAATAAAAGAATATTTACCACCCAACACCCAACCCACAGCAGCCCTGTTTCATGTAGAATTATGGAGAATCGAGACCAAATGTTAACAGTCCCACTGTCTCATCAGGCAGCACAGGCCTCTCCAAGTTGCCATGGTAACAGAATACTCTCATCCTCATTTTTTTTTCTTACAAACTATTCAAAAGAATGGAAGGCTGTGCCACTAGGCTCTCTCCCATTTTTCAAATAAATTGCTTGGGAAGCTGCATAGTCCAAGGAGCAGGCGGAAGGTTCCCAAAGTTGAACACCCTTTTGTGGGTAACCCTTGGCAGTAATCTATCTTTCCTACACAGAAGCAATGTAGGACTCTGTAGCTCATCTCTGGGAGACGCTGATTTGAGCACACTGGGTTCCCCAGTCATTGTGGCTTTAGATGCTTCTGTGCTTACTTGATGAGGAAAAAGGACCAGAGTTTTCATACCAAGTGTATTCCAGCCCTGTGCCATACATATCATCTTGCTCAATAAAAGCCCTCAAAGAGAACCAAAGCACTAATTATGAATCAGAGGTGAGAGGGATTCTTGGTGTCTTTGACTCACTTTGTCCCAGTCAGATGCTTGTGACCAATCAGATGCTTGTGACCAAATGAACATAGCCAAAATTGTGTAAGATTACCTCACCAACAGATATTGTAAAAGGGGGGGGTTGGTGGAATAGGGTCAACTCTCTTTTAGTTTGAGAAAATCATTTTCATTTGGCATCTACATCGACCCCACCCCCACCAAGGCTCAGGGAACATCACAGAAGAAAGAGGCAGAAAAGACATAGAAAGCAGAGGATCGAAGGGTGCTGAGTAAAGCTAGTCTCTGGACCTGGCAGAGCTGTTGTACACATGATCTCACAGCTGTGGTTACCTACATGAGACCTGTACAAGATGAAGCAGTTAAAAATGCCACCATGGGGGTGGGCAGTTGTTCTGAGGCCCCACCCCTAGCTAAGAATCTGTCAGTAGTTGATGGCTGCTGGAAAAGGGAGAGTTGGTTTTGCTTAGGAGTATTGACACTGGTATATTTCCAGACCCCAAGAGTTGATTACATGCCTATCTCCATATGAACAACATAGAGTTTGTATAGTTTAAAACAAATGTGTGTGTGTGTGTGTGTGTGTGTGTGTGTGTGTGTGTGTGTGTGTGTGTGTGGAGAGAGGGGGGGGGAAGGAATAATTTGAGAGGGGCTGTGGTTGGGAGTGCTTCACACTCTTCCAGAGTACCAGAGTCTGGTTCCGAGTACCCATATTAGGCAACTCACAGATACTTGTAATGCAGTTCCAGAGAATCTGATAGCCTTTTCTGAACTCATGTGAGTGTGTGTGCATCCCCCCCTGCCTCCCAGACACACACACAAATTTATTATTATGAAAAGAGAGATAAGGTAGAAGTCCTAGGGGAAGTTGGATATAGTTAAAATACATTGTGTGCATGCATAAAGTTTTCATATTTTTTAATAAAGTCTGTCATTCAGATCATCTGAACCAGGGATTGTTGTACTTAAGACTGGTTTAGAATGCAGGGGTATCAGCTCCTCTCCCAGCATCTATGACTCTGGATATGGGTCTGGAATGGAATCTAGGCATTTGTAATGAATTCTCAAGTGATGCTGATGCCAGGGGCCCGACTTCCAGAACCACTAATTTCCCTGAGCTAGTTAGCTTGCATACTTCCAGAGCACACCTGTGGTTAACCCATTAAAAGCAGTGCCTGGCAGAAGCTGAAGAGTTGGCTCAAGGGTTGTGAGTACTTGCTACTCTTGAAGAGGGCCTGAGTTTGGCTCCCTGCGCCTATATTGGGCAGCTCACAACCTCCTATAGCTCCAGCTCCAGGGGATCCATGGTCTCTGCACTCCTAAGTGCCAACTTACAGAGTCACATAAATACACATAATTTTTTAAATAGACTTAAGTTTTTTAAAGAGCAGAAGCTGGGAAATAAATCTCAGAGTACTTGATAGAAGACACTGGTTCCATACCTGCACCCACACCTGCACCCATACCTGTATCTACATTGGTCCTTCTCTCCCCCACCACCTTGGTAATATGTCCTCCATTCTACTGTAAGCATTGGGGCTTAAGACATTTTTAATAACTGGCTCAACCTGAGCAAGGCATCTGTGTAGTGGGATTCTGGTGCTGGCTGACCAGGCTTGGAGGTGTGTCTCTGGAGGACATGGAGCCTGAATGGGGCGTGGCCAGACCCCATTAAGCCGCTGCCAAGACACTGAGCTCCTTCCTGTTTTGTTATTGAGGAGCGGATCAACAGCCCATCATAAAACAGTTCCTATCTCCAAAAATTGTCTTAAAATTCCATTTACATAACAAATATTCATATATACTCATCAATAAATATTAATCCTTTATGTAATATATTACTAATAAATGTTCCACAATAGCACATCTGTGCTGGCTTTATGTCAACTTGAAACAAGCTATAGTCTTCTGAGAAAAGAGAATCTCAGCTGAGAAAATGCCTCCATATCGTTGGGCTGTAGGCAAGCCTGTAAGGCCTTTTCTTAATTAGTGATTGCCAGGTAGGCCCAGCCCATGGATTGGTGGTGTTGGGTTCTATAGGAAGGCAGTCTAGGCAAACCATGAGGCATGCTCTGAAGCTGCTGGGTTTTTTCTATTATTTAAATGAGACAAGGTCCTGAGTATTCTAAATTGGCCTCAATTTTACTATGTAATTGAGGATGACCTTGAACTTCTGGCTCTCCTGCCTCCACCTCTTGACTGTTGGGTTTATAACTCTGCACCACCAACCCTGACTTACAGGGTGCTGGGAATCAAACCCAGGAATAAGACTCAGGCTTCATGCAGGTACTGATCCACATCCCAAGCACAGCTTCTGGTTATCATTGGCCTTTCTAGTTCAATTCAATATAATAGTGGGAGATTCTTCTCCCAAAATTTCCCAAGTGAAGCCTTGAGTAATGTAACCACAAATTGGAAAATTAGATGTTTCTGAACATGCAATATGGAAGCCTGGAGAAGGAAGGCCATTCTATCTAAAGCGTGTTTTGAGGAGGTGATGCTTATTGAGACCAGAAGGAAAAAAATAAAAAGAAAAAAAAAAGAAAAAGCAAGATGAGATAGCTAGCATTTAACTGCTGGTCTGCTTGAGAGAGGCAAGGATCGGATAGCCACACCTTCTATAGCATCTCTAACTTCTTTGGTTGAGTTTTCTCATTTATTTGCTGGTTGGTCAGCTGATCAGTTGCCTTTTGAAGGAGAATCTCATGTATCCACAGGCTGGTCTTTTTTGAACTTACTAGGTAGGGGAACACAACCTTGAACTCCTGATCCTTTGGCCCGCACCTCCTAAGCACTTTTTAAGTATGTGCCACCAGATCCAGTTTTCTCTTTGTGTCCATCTAGCTGACATGTTTGATAAGTTTTGAATCCATAGTTATTGGGCATCCACTGCTGTTGATATTACAAGCCAACCAAGCTGAATTAAAAAATTCGGGTTTAATGACAGAGCAAAGCAATCCTGGGTGACCCATGGAAATGCAGGAAAGGAGTCACTTGGCAAATGTGGGTACCAGGACTTATATAGCCTGAAGTTGTGGTTTTGAGCAGCCCCAGGAGGGTCTGACTTTTGGTGGGCTTTCTCGGGGGCAGGGTCTGGTAGGGGAGGGCAACTCTAGGGGAGGGGCTGCTGCTTCGAGGGTTTTCCCAGGGCAGGATTTGTAATGGGAGGAATGAGACCAGAACATGGAATAGAGGCCCCTAGCTGGAGATCCCTAACAATGTTCATTCATATAATTGCTATTATCTCCATTTCGTAACGGCTATAAATGTCTAGAAAATCATTATCTTACTTAGGGTTACTATTGTTGTAACCCTATAACCAAAAGTAACTTGAGGGTTTATTTGGCTTACATATCCTGAGTCATAGTGCATTGAGGGACGCTGTATTAGTCAGAGTTCTCTAAAACAGAACTCATAAAATAGAATTTAAGGCTTACAGGATGTGACGCAACTAGTCCAGGAAGTCTGAATCCTAGTGGAAGGTTCAAGAATCCAGTAGTTGCTCAGTTCATGAGCCAGGATGCCTCAGGTGGTCTTCAGTATGTATCGGAGTCCCAAAGAATCAGATCCTAATGCCAGTGAAACAAGAGCAAGGGACCAGCAAGAAAGAGCAAAAGCCTCTTTCTTCCTTTCCCTTTATAAAGACAGCTGTGAGAAGGTGTGGCCCAGATTCAGGGTGGGTCTTTCTGGCCTCAAGTGATCTGCATTTAAGATGAATCTTCCCACCTCAAATGATCCGATTAACTAAAAATCCCCCAACAGTGTGCCAGTGACTTGGGGTTTTAGTTAGTCCAGAGGCAGTCACGTTGACAAGGAAAACGGCCATCACAGATCCACCAGCTAAAGTTCCCTCTGTAAAGGAATTAAAGGAAAAGCTTAGGCAGCAAAGAAAATTATCAACAACCCAAAGTTTATACAATTTAATTCAAAGAGGAGGCCAGGTTTTAACTCCAGTAAGCAGAAGAACTTGGAGGCTATGGCCATGTGACTCAGCCTTTAGAGGCAAGGAGTAAAAGGCTTGTGGACTCTCCCTCTGTGGTTAAGGAAAGCTAATGGAGGCCAGATGTGTCAGGGGAATCCCTGAATGGAGGCCAGGAGAGGCCATTTGTTGTGTTTTTAAAAACAGCAGTTGGAAATGCTAACACCGTTGTGTGGAGGTGAAGCCTGGATTGTGTTAGAGATTCCCAGATGTTGTTGATGCCAGAGCCATGTGATACCTGCCAAGGAAAGCTGAAGACTTCCCTTCCTCCTCCCTCCCTCCCTCCCTTCCCTCCCTCTCTCCCTCCCTTCCCTCCCTCCCTCCCTTCCTTCCCTCCTTCCCTCCTTCCTTTCTTCCTTTTTCTCTGTGGATTCAAGAGAGAGATGTGTGTTACAATAAACAGAAGACTGAAAGTGTAGGAGATATAGAGTCATCTAAGCCCTTGGACATGAGCATAGAGATACAGAATTTTAAGTTACCTTTGCTGGGTTTTGTTTTTGCTTTGATCCAGTGTTTTTTCACTAGACTCCCTTTTGGAAAGGTAATATATATATATTCTGTACCATTGTATGCTGGGGAATGTGATCTGCTGTGGGATAATGTTCTCGTATTCTGTAAAGAGTTGTCACTCATACTGGTTTAATAAAAAGCTGATTGGCCAATAGTGAGGCAAGAAGTATAGGCAGGGTGATCAGATGAGGAGAATTCTGGGAAGAGGAAAGGCCGAGACCCAGTCACCAGGGAAACGAGGAAGCAAGATGAGAATGCCCACGTTAAGAAAAGGTACCAAGCCATGTGGCTAAGCATAAATAGAAATATGAGTTAACTTAAAGTGTAAGAGCTAGTTAGAAATAGCCTGAGCTACCAGCTGAGCCTTTAATTAATATAAGCCTCTGTGTGTTTATTTGGAACTGAACAACTATGGGGCCCGCCAGGGTAGAAACTTCTACCTACAGTGATCTGCTTTTTTATTTCAATTTTACAGAGGGTTACAGTTAAAAGATTGCTTTGAGTTTCAGGTGAGACTTTGGGCTTTTAAACAGTGTTGAGACAGAAAGACTGTGGAGATGTTTGAAGTTGGACTAAATTCATTTTGAATTATGATATGGCTATAAGCCTACAGGGGCCAGGGAGTGAAGTGTGTCAATTTGAATGAGAATGGTCCGATAGGGTTCACATATTCAAATGTTTAGTTACCAGGAAGTAGAACTATTTGAGCAGGATTAGGAGGTGTGGCTTTGTTAAAGAAGGTGTGTCACTAGGGGTGAGTGTTGAGGTTTTAAACCTCATCCCTATGTGTGTGTGTCTGTGTCTGTGTGTGTGTGTGTGTGTGTGTGTGTGTGTGTGTGTCTATGTGTGTATGTCTCTGTGTGGTGTGTGTGTGTGTGTGTGTTTGTATGTGTGTGTGTGTGTGTGTCTATGTGTGTATGTCTCTGTGTGTGTGTGTGTGTGTGTTTGTATGTGTGTGTGTGTGTGTGTGTGTGTATGTCTCTGTGTGGTGTGTGTGTGTGTGTGTTTGTATGTGTGTGTGTGTGTGTGTGTGTCTATGTGTGTGTGTATGTCTCTGTGTGGTGTGTGTGTGTGTGTGTGTTTGTATGTGTGTGTGTGTGTGTGTGTGTGTCTATGTGTGTATGTCTCTGTGTGGTGTGTGTGTGTGTGTGTGTGTGTGTGTGTTTGTATGTCTCTGTGTGGTGTGTGTGTGTGTGTGTGTGTGTGTGTGTGTTTGTATGTCTCTGTGTGGTGTGTGTGTGTGTGTGTGTGTGTGTGTGTGTGTTTGTATGTCTCTGTGTGGTGTGTGTGTGTGTGTGTCTATGTGTGTATGTCTCTGTGTGGTGTGTGTGTGTGTGTGTTTGTGTGTGTGTGTGTGTGTGTGTCTATGTGTGTATGTCTCTGTGTGGTATGTGTGTGTGTGTGTGTGTGTGTGTCTATGTGTGTATGTCTCTGTGTGGTATGTGTGTGTGTGTTTGTGTGTGTGTGTGTGTGTGTGTGTGTGTCTATGTGTGTGTGTATGTCTCTGTGTGGTGTGTGTGTGTGTGTGTGTTTGTATGTGTGTGTGTGTGTGTGTGTGTCTATGTGTGTATGTCTCTGTGTGGTATGTGTGTGTGTGTTTGTGTGTGTGTGTGTGTGTGTCTATGTGTGTGTGTATGTCTCTGTGTGGTGTGTGTGTGTGTGTGTGTTTGTATGTGTGTGTGTGTGTGTGTGTGTCTATGTGTGTATGTCTCTGTGTGGTATGTGTGTGTGTGTGTGTGTGTGTGTGTGTCTATGTGTGTATGTCTCTGTGTGGTGTGTGTGTGTGTGTGTGTGTGTGTGTGTCTATGTGTGTATGTCTCTGTGTGGTGTGTGTGTGTGTGTTTGTATGTGTGTGTGTGTGTGTGTGTGTGTGTGTGTGTGTGTATGTCTCTGTGTGGTATGTGTGTGTGTGTGTTTGTATGTGTGTGTGTGTGTGTGTGTGTGTGTGTGTGCGCGCAGCCTATTGGTTCCTCTAGCTGGAATAATATATAGAATTTATTAGAATGAATTACAGGCTGTGATCCAGCCAGTCCAGTGATAGTCAAGAAGCCAAGATTTAACTCAACTGAATATGCCAGTCTGCATTGACTCACCCTGGAGTCCTTACCCTCTCTGAGGAATGGATGAGGGGATGGGGTGAGAGGAAGCTGAGGGAGGACTGGGAAAAAGGGAGGGAGGAAGAACAGTGGTGGGTATGTTAAAATATTTCTTTTAATTTAAAAAGAAAAGAGGCTTCTTTGATTTATATTCTGAGGGTACTGTGCGTGCTACCAAAGGAGAAAGGTAACATCAACGTGTTGTGAGATTATGTTCTGGTACATCGTAATTATTTGTCCCTCCTACTGGTTTAATGAGACACCGATTGGCCAGACAGCAGACAGGAAGTGTGGGCGGGGCTACCAGACTAAGAAAACTCTGGGAAGAGGAAGAACAGAGCAGAGACACCTTGAGTTTCTAACTAGAGAGCAAGATCTAACGGAGCACAGGTAAGCCACGGCCCACATGGCAAAACACATCAATGGAAATAAATAGGTTAAGATGAAAGAGCTAGTTAGCAATCTGTCTAAGCCATAGGCCAATCAGCATCAAATTAATATAAGCCTTTGTGTGATTATTCAGGGCTAAGCAGCAGCAGGGCTACAAGGGGGTCCGAACCTCAGGTCTAGGCCAGAAATTTATTGTTACATCAACCCAGTTACCAACCTTTATATCTAGAGTGACCTGCTTGCAAGATATGTTGATGCAATAGTGGCAGAACACTGGTGGGAGTAGTCAACCAAGATCTGATTTGAGTTAAGGCCCACTCCATAAGATGGAACCCGTATGCCACACTGATTGAATGGCCAAGAACCTGAGACTAGATAGGCCACAGACCTGGAAGAAACCCAAATAGCACTGTTCTGCTAAAGGAATGTAGCAATAAAACAACTCTTACAACACTCTGCTATACTCATAAATCAGTGCCTTGCTCGGCCATCATCAGAGAATCTTCCTCCTGCAGTAGATGAGAATAAATACAGAGACCCACAGTCAGACGATGCACAGAGAGTGTGAGATCTTGGAACATTTAGAACATCTCCATCAAGTCCTTCCCTCGGGGCTGCAGGCAAGCCTGCAGAAGAGGAGACAGATTCTAAGAGTCAGAGGGATGGAAGCTATCAAGAAAACAAGGCCTTCTAAATACAGCATGACAGACGCATATATCGAAGCAGCATGCACCTGGTCTGCACAGGGTGGGATCCTAAGACTGAGAGAAGTGGACGCAAACCACCACTCTTATTCTGGATTCAGAAAGTAGCTTCAATTGATAATCAACTTGTTTTCTCCAAGGGAGTCTCACTGGGGAAACAAACCATCTAAAGTGGAAGGCCCCATGCTCAGCAGTAAATGAACTCAGTGGCATCTTTGGAGATTCTTTGTTGTATAATGTGGTTTCAGAGCATTCTTAAAGGTCCTTTATGTATACATAGCTTCAGTTTTGAAGAAACTGGGTGGGGATGGGTGAAGGGGAACTAATCGCATTGTATTATATGTGGGAAAAAAAATCTAGTTTCAATAAAAGAAATAAGCAAAATCTTAAGACGTTCTTGGCACAATGGAGCCGAGCAAACCAAGGTGACTGCTGGCAGCGTCTGGCAGGGGAAATGAGAGAACTATGCTTCTCTCATGCTTTTGTTAGGGACATTAGACTTGAAGGTCAAAGGTTTTACTTATTTTAATTGCCCAGGTTTTACTCTTATTGCGAATCTGAAAGCTGAGGAGCCTCTGAGTTCTCTCTGCCATGATTGACAGTCTTCAAAAGCTTTCTCCATCTAATCTCATTAGAAGTATTTTTATTTGCCTCTTATGTTTACACTTCTTATCAAGAGGAAATATAAGATACATAATGTTGTGATCATGTTTGATCAGATCTGCTATGCACTTGGCAGGTGGCTATAGAACAGGGAGACCTCATGCCCCATGTGGTGGGAGGCGCAGTGAGTGGGAGATGGTGGTGGGAGGCGCAGTGAGTGGGAGATGGTGGTGGGAGGTGATGCGGCAGGACACTTAGACTGCTTCTACGTAGAAGGACTTTATTATTATAACAAAATATATAAAGAAGAAAAGGAGAGAGAGAAGAGAAAAGGGAGGGGAGGGGAAGGAGAGAGAGTGCTCTCTAGAGGGAAGGAAGAAGAGAGGGTCAAGGGGTGGGAATTCTTCTTAAATGGGGCTTGATACCGAGTGGATCTCGTTATGACCTCCACTTACCGCGTCCGGTTTCTTTGTGGTCCGAGTTTTGTCCCAGGCGAGGAGCGTCAAGATTAAATAAGTCTACACTCAGGAGTCGTTTAGGTTCCATCATTCAGGCTCTCTCTGACACTGAGAGACCTGAGCTTTATTCAGTACATGTTATCTCTTAGACCTGTCTGTCCCTTAGCCATGCTTCTGTCTTGCCACTGCATCTCGCCTAGCTTTTTCCCCTCTAGCTTCCCGCCATGCTGGATTCCTTCTGCTCCTGCTCACACACACTGACTCTAATCCATGCTTGTCCCCAGCTTCTGCCTCTTCTCCCGCTTCTGCCTGAGTCCCTCCTCGTGTCTCTTTTGTCTCAGCTCTCTGTCACCTTAACTCTCTTACACACCCTGCCTCCTCATCCGGGCACGCCCAAGGTCATAGAGGATCCCAAGAGACTAGCACTCAGCAGGTGGCAGCGATAAGGAGATTTGTAGTTCCTTTTTCCCCCTGTAAACAAGGTTTTAGTCCTTAGGGGAAGAGGATGGGCCATAAGGCCCAGAATGGCACTTATTCGGGAGACAACAGCTTGACATCAAAACTCAGGGCAGGGCGTAGCTTCAGAGGCTAGAACTAGAATTCTAACACATGAGTAAACACATCAGTATAGTAATACGGGTTATTGTGGTAGTATAATCAGTGCCCGGACAAATGGGCTGAAGTAGAAAAAAATCATCCTGGGGAAGGAAACCCAGACCCAGAAAGACAAACGTGTGTGTACTCACTTATATGCGGATATTTGCTGTTGAGCAAATGATAAGCATGCTACAATCCAGTTTGAGAAAGGCTAGGTAACAAGGAGCTCTAGGGAGGACGCATGGATCTCCTTAGAAAAGGGGAAATTGAAAAGATTTTGCAGGTCAGGGCAGACAAAGATGAGAACAGAAGGACCAATGGTGGGGGCAGGAATGGAGGGAGAGAGTATGAAGAGAACTGAAGGGCATTTGGGGGTGATGTGGAAACCTAGTGCAGTAGAAGCTCCCAAAAATCTACAGGGATGACCTAGTAATAGAGGATGCAGAGCCTGAACTGACCATCTTCTGTAACCAGGCAAGGCTTCCGGTGTTGGGACTGGGACACCAGCCCAGCCATAAAACCTTCAACCTACAATCCAACCAGCCTACAAGATGTGCTGCACCCATGAAGGTGCAGAACTTGTGGGCGTGGCCAACTGGTCTAACTAAAGATCCATCCCACAAGAGGGAGCCCATGCTGACCTCGCCTGGATGAGCAGGAACCTGAGGCTGGATAGCCCAGAGACCAAGGATAGAGGGAGAAAAGATATTCTGCTAGATCAGTGCCTAGCACAGTCCTCATTAGAGATGCCTACCCCCATCAACTGATGGGAACAGATGCAGACTCACAGCCAAACGTTAGAGATCTCCATAGTCCCTCCCCTTGGAGCTCTGGAATGTCAGTGGAAGAGAGAGAAAAATTGTCAGCTGGAGTGATTGAGAACATCAAATGAACAAGGTCCAAGAATCACCTAAGCTGGGCTTATAGGGGCTCACAGAGAGAAGCAGCAATCAGAGCCTGCGTGGGTCTGCACTAGGCCCTCTGCATACATGTCATAGCTGTTAGTATGGTTTTTGTTTTGTTTTTTTCTGTTTTTTTGAGGGGGATGACTCCCAACAGGGGAAGTGAGGGCATGTCTCTGATTATTTTGCCTGCTTTGGGGACCTTTTTTCTTTTTCTGGGTTTCCTTGTCGAGCCTTGATAGGAGACTTTTTGCCTAGGCTTATTGTATCTTGTTATGCCATGTTCAGCTGATCTCCCTAGGAGGCCTGCTCATTTCTGAAGGGAAATGAAGAAGAAGGGGATGTGGGGGGGGGTGGAAAAATCGAAGGGAGAAACTAAGGATGTATTGGGGGGGGAAGAGTTTGTTTTTTTTGTTTTGTTTTGTTTTTTTAATGAGTGCCTGGAGAAAGATTCTAGAAGAATAAACCATAAAGATACTGTTATGTTTCCCATAGAAAATTGTCTGAAGCAGCAGCTGGGTAAGAAGCTGAAATGGAAATGTTTGGATAAGCTGTGTAAAACCACCTGCAGTCCTCAAGGTTAGTCCCTTCTCCTTCCCAATGAGGATTGAACTTAGGGCCTCACACTAGACAAATGCTTCCCCACTGAGCTACGGTCCCAATCCTCATCTGCGATTTTTGACCTAAAATAAAATAGTAGTGACCTGTAGTTCAAGGAGATATATCTTATTGTATGTTTCAAAGCCAGTTTGGAAAAATAAATGAAAAGCAAAACCAGGTTTGATTTAATAAATTTTTATTTGTCTATTTTTTAAAAAGTAAACAGTTTATAGAAAGGAACTCTAAGGGGAACGTGAGGATGCTGAAGGAAAAGAAAATTTATTTTCCATTTTATTATTCTTTACATATTTTAATTATTTTAATTATGTCATGTTTTACTTTTACAATCAAACTAAATTCTGTTAATACATTTTAAGATCCGAGGGATGTTTAGGCACATCAGTTCAGAAGGCTTCACTGACATAATAGTTCATTAAAATGCCACAGAGTTACAAAGCACATTAGACAGAATGACTTCGTTCATAAGAGCAACTAAAGAAATAAAATTCAGGATGAGAAAAATCTACAAGAAGCAAACTTTAAAATTCTTCTGAGAAACATAAAAAAATAATTGGATAAATGGAAGAACAGACCCCATTCTTGAGAAACTCAATAATTTTAAATTGTCAATTCTCCCTAAATTAAACTATAAATTTAATGCTGTCTCAATTAAAAAAAAAAAAAAGACAACAGAGCAGAAGGATGTGGCAAACTGTTTATAAAGTCCATACCAAAAAATAATAATAATAATGGCAGATGGAAAACTGAAACACGAATTCTAGTTTGTATTTAATGAAAACTCAAAGCCAGTCTTCAAAAGGGGCCCATCTGGGGGCCTCAAGACCCCAAAGCCAACGCCTCTTGATCTCACTCAATAACACTTGAACCCACCATATTTCAAAGGCAGAGAGGGGATCGGTATTACATTAGGTATATTAGCATGGAGAGGAGGACCAGATCCCATCCAACACCTGGACAGCCTTACTAGGCCATTTAGCACTATCTGAGTCTCGTTGCAGTCACAGGACATCAATGAAGGCTTTCTACTTATCCTTTAGATTGATTGGTCGGTTGCCAGCATGTTCTCCAGATTACACTCAGTCTCCTGCAACTGCCACATCCTTTTCTCATGTTTTAGAACAGATGGTAATGTGTTCCTGGGCATCAGGGAAGAAATGCCACCCATCCATCTGTCTCCACCTTCTGACTGCTGGCTCTCAGTGGACGGATGCCCACTACCCTTGCCCCCAAAGCTGAGTATTTACTATTTTTCTAAATTGCTACATAAAATTATGAGAATTAGCTAGGCATGGTGATGCACCCCTTAACTGTCAGCAAAAAAGGCAGAAACAGAGCTCTGTGAATCTGAGGTCAGCCTAGCCTACCTGTTGAGTTTCCAGGCTAGCCAGGGCTACAGTGAGAACCTATCTCAAACAAAGTAGGAGAATCAAATGCTAGAGAAGTACAGTCCTTCCAAAAAAAAAGTCTAGTGCAGGAGAAAACAGCGCTGTCAGTAAAGTGCTCACAGCTGAGTTCAATCTCCAAAACCACATACAAAAAGCCAGCATGATGCCTGTAATCCCAGAGCTGGGGAGGCAGAGATAGGAGGGTGGCTGTGGCCCTAGCCCACCAGCCTAGTCTACTTAGCCAGTACCAGGCCAATGAGAGGTCTTGTCTCAGAAAGAAAGCTTTTGAGGAATGACACCCAGGTTGTCCTTTGTGGTTATCTCCACATGTGCAATCACATACAAGCTTGCATGCACACGTGCACATGCACACATACATACACCAAGTTTTACTGAAGAGCTCTTGCCAAATTCTACTAGGACTAGTCTATTGAGACATTCCAGGTTCTGTGAGGCCATGTGTGCCTATGATCATTAGAACCCACCGGGCCTTGCTGCGCGCTGGTACCAATTTTCTCTCATCAGCTGGCATGGTTGCTTTCTTGATCTTGTCCCCAGTGTCACCCCAGTAGAGAGCTGCTTCCTCCCAAGTACCTCTGTTTTTTATCTCTCTATCTCTCTCTTTCTCTCTCTCGCTCCCTCCCTTCCTCCCTCCAGCACTCTCTTTTCCCTCGACTTTTTACTTGTACAGAGTGTTTGATGAAGTCACTGTTTTATGTCTCTAGTTATTAAGAGGGACCTTCAGGGAAAGGCTAATTTCATATCTCTCTTTTGGCATGCAACCATATCCTAACAGTGCAAAGCAGAAGAATTCAGAAATAATCCATCAACACCTAGCAAGCATCCCCTGGTATTTTACTATTCCAAAGCACAAAAGATATATTGTCTCAGCAGGAGAGAGGAGTCAGCAAGGCTGGCAGCAGCCTATTGTTTTGAAATAATTTTTCAGAATAATTTTCACTTGTCCTGCAGCGACGCATATTTCCTGAAGACACCTTGAGCATCTTTAGAGAATTCATTATAGTGACTTGGGCTGTCTGAAAAGCTGGATGTTGACCTCTGCTTTATGACATGTGGGTATGACAGCCCTCAGATGAGGATGGTGAGCCCTGGAGCTCCTGGTCAGTTTCTATTTATCTTCTCTAATGAGGTAGAGATGTGTTCATTACCAGCTCATTGGAAATAAGCCGTGAGCTGACGGACATAGATGTCTTTTTAAACCTAAGTCTTTCTCTGTGACACTGGACTCTATCAGCAACAGGAAGTGTAAGGAACATGTTGTCTGTCTTAGGTAAAAGCTCTCCAGTGGTCTCCAAAGAGGCCCTTCAGGGTGACATTAATAATCTCTGAGTGTGTTTCAGGCTAAAAAACCTGGGGTTATTAGCACATCAAAATGAGCCCTTTCTGAGAAAGGAGCACTTATTAGCTACCTCGGTGTCCAATGTGCCAACAAGCATTCGTTTGTGAATTTCCCTTCGGAGAGTTAGAAATCACCCTCGTTTCTTATGTAGAGCTTCTTTTACCACAGGTGATTCACAATAGGAGAGTCCAAAATACTCAGTAAATAAAGATAAGACCACGTTAACAAAAGCCCCAGTTACAGCGCACATTTGCTTTCTGGCCTAACAAAATATTCATGATGTATTTCTTCTCTATTCCAAAGTATACCATGCTATTCTGTAGTCACGACATTTGTTATTTGGTTGGTTGGTTCATTTTTCTGTCTGAAACCCAGGCTAGCCCCCCCAGCTTGTTATGTAGCTGAGGGTAACTTCAAACTCCTGATCGTACAGTTTCCACCTACTAGGTCCTGGGACTATTGGCTTGCTTCACCTCATCCAATTTGATGCAGTGCCAGTAGTGAAAGCCAGGGCTCCACACATGCTAGGCAAGAATGTGACCCAGGGAACTACATTCCCAGCCTCCCACTATCTTTTGAAGTATGTGGTGCTGCATCTCATTACTGAAGTAGAATACGTCATTAATATGAAGCTAGAAAAAGGGAATTACTCATTTTTAAAAAGAGTCACTAGCAAAAAGAGAACATGTTGCATATCACACACTCTCCTCAACCAAACACAGTTTTCGTTCCCACAGACCAGCATGCACTAATTTGTTTATTTAGAGACAGAATCTCATGTAGCCAAGGTTGGTCTCAAACTAACTATGTAGCCTAGGCTGGCCTAGAGTTCTTAATTCTCCAAGCTCTACCTTCTAAGTGTTGGGATGATAGGTGTATACCACCCACCACCCTGGGGCAGCAAGCTCAGTTTCTTGAAGATCTGTATAAGCTTCCACACCTGGCTGGCATCCTGCATGAATAGATAATTCTGCTCTCAGAAGCCATCAGTCATTAAACAAAAATCCCAGTACCAGGTGTGGGATACCTGCCTAAAAGTTATTAGTCAGGGAGACCTCAGTGCCTTTCAAAACAATGGAAGTTGCAGGACCTGATGGCTCACACTTTTAGTCCCAGAACTCAGGAGGCAGAGGCAGGTGGATCTCTGTGAGCTAGAAACCAGCCTGGTCTATATAGTGAGTTTCAGAACAGTTACATAGACTCTTGCCTCAAAAATAAAAAAGAAAATTAAAAATGTAAAAATGGAAGCTATTACCAATGCCTTGATCACCTACGAGAACTAGAGGAAAATACCACATACTCTGAAAACACACAGTTAAGTTGGAACTACAGCTTCCTCTCCTGACTAGTGTTCATACTGGAAGATGTTATGTAGGTTGCTGGAGGAGAGAAGACATTAAGAGTCTTACCCAGCTGTGGACCCTGGACATTAACAATACTGACCTGCTAGACAAAATGTTCCCACAGGTACAATAGTGGTGTGAGTGTTTGGTTAGACAACCAACTCCTATGTAGTTGGATATAAGGGCCTTTCTTTAGGAATGAATAAATACTCTGTCTATAAACTGTTTGAAAGTCCATGGCAGAAGGCAATCATAGATCCTACAAGAGAATTTATTATGCTAAGTGGACATGCAGCCAAACTGCTTTCTACTCAGCCAGAAAAACTTCTTTCCCAGAAATGGGAGACAGTTAATGCAGAGAGAGACTCTACTGATCAAAGGACATAATATGGGCCCACTCAGTGCTCCGCCCTACTTAGGACATTTACATCACCTCTTCCAAGGCCAAGAGACAAGAGAGAAGTGGGAATGAAAGGATTCTAAGACTGAATAAGAAAGTGTGCTGTGAAATACTGTCTTCTGGATAAAACATGGCCAATGTAGTCATGGACACATAGCAAGTGTGGCTGACCTGTACAAAAAATAGCCAGGCAGTGATGGCTCATGCCTTTAATCCACTGGCTTCTCAACCTCTCCAATGCTGTGACCCTTTAATTCAGTTCCTCATGTTGTGGTGACCCCTGCCCCCCCCCATCTTAGTCAGTGTTCTGTTGCTGTGAAGAGACACCATGACCATGGCAACTGTTATAAAGGAAAGCATTTAACTGGGGCTGGTTTACAATTTCAGTGGTTTAGTCCCTTATTGCCATGAAGGGAAAACATGGTGGCATGCAGACAAACATGGTACTGGAGAAGGAGCTGAGAGTCTACATCCTGATCCACAGGTGTCAGGAGAGTCTGTGTCCTACACTAGGCATAGCTTCAACATATGAGACTTCAAAGCCCACCCCCACAGTGACACACTTCTTCCAACAAGACCACACCTACTAATAATGCCTTCTGATCCAAGCATTAAAACATATAAGTCTATGGGGGCCAAACGTATTCAAACCACCACACCCTCAAGTATAAAATAATTTTGTTGCTATTTCATAACTGTAATTAAGCTACTATTATGAATCATAATTAATATCTGATACACAGTTTTAGTTAACCCTCTGAGGGATCACAACCCACAGGTTGAGAACCATTGTTTTAATCCCAGCAGAGGCAGGTGAGTTCAAAGCCAGCCTGGTCTACAGAGAAAGTTCCAGGGCCACACAGAGAAACCTTGTATCAAAAGACAGAACAAAAAAATTAAAAAAAAAATAAAAATAAATAAATATATATATATAAAAATGGGTGGAGGTTACTTGGGAAAAGAGAGAGCTGCAGGGGTAGGAGGGAGAATAATCGGTATGAACAAGTATATTGTATACATTAATAAAACTATCAAAAATTATATCTTTAAAAGTTTAAAAGTTTCGGGGTAGATAGATGGCTCGATGGTTAAGATCAATGACTGCCCTTCCAGGGGACCCAGGTTCAATTCCCAGCACCCACAAGACAGCTCACATCTGTCTGTAACTCCAGTTCCAGGGGATCTGACACCTCCATACCAATGAACATAAAATTAAGTTAAATAAATTATTTTTTAAAGCTTAAAATTTTTAAAATAATAAAATGTTTAAGTGACTAAAACTGACTAAACCATCTTTGTAGTTGTAACATCTTTACAACATGAAAAGTCTCGTATATGTTAACAAATCTTGTCCCCGGTTAATCTTGATTGTAACTTGACACAATCTAGAGTCATCTGGGGGAAAAGCCTCAGTTGAGAAACTGCCAGGATCATATTGGTATGTGGGCATGTCTGTGGGAGATTGCTTTGATAATTATCTGATACGGGGGTTGAGCCCACTGTGGGCAGTGCCATACCTAAGCAGGTTTAAGAGAGCTAGCTAAGCCTGAGCCTGAAGCAAGCCTGCAAGCATTTGCTCCAGGATTTCTGTTTCAGGTTCCGTCCTTGACATCCTTTATGATTGACTATGACCTGGAAACGTAAGGTGAAATAAACCCCTTTCCTCTAAGTTGTTTTTGGTCCATGTTATATCCCAGCAATAGGAAGCAGACTAGAATGGATCTAGAGAACTATTTGCCTCTTTAAAAATGTAGAATTCTCCCAACAGCATATCAAATTTGAAACAAATATACTGCAACTAACAAAATTAAAAGAATGAAACAAAAAGACCTCCTCAAGGAAAACAAGTGGATATGCAATAGAAGAGAAATATAAAACCCAAAATGAAACAGAGAATATTCTAAACCACTAGTTAGGAAACAAAAAGGGGGAAATGCCTTGAGCTGCTCTGAGCTACTGAGCACGAAGTGGAAACATCATATCCCTGGTACCAGAAAGAACAAGGGTAGAATGCAAATGTTTCTAATCTTTGTTATGAGGTTTTCTTTTAAACAGGAGGCCTTGGGCTGAGGATACAGTGTAGATGACCCCCACAACCTCCCCTTCCCCCCCTTTAATCCCCAGCACAGCATAAACATGGGAGTGGCCTAAGATCATAGTACTTGAGATGTAAAGGCAGGAGGATCAGAAATTCAAGGTCATCCTAACCTACAGAGTAGTTCAAGGCCATCCTGGAATACATGAGCCCTTGTCTCGAAAAGCTATATTGAAGTTGGAGAGATGACTCTGTATTAAGAGAGCAAACTGCTTTCCAGAAGACATAAGTTTCAGTCCCAGAACTAAGTCAGGCAGCTCACAACTGCCTATAACTCCAGCTCCATGGGGATCCAATTGACACCTTTGGCTTCTTCGGGCAAATGTGCTTATCTGCACAGACATATACATGCATACAACATGTGCTGACAGATGATAATAATTGGGCTTTATAATGTTAGCATCAGGTTTCAGTAATTCACTTTTTCCTCCATCTAGCTCTACTCTAACACTCCGAGCCAGACACACTGGAAATGCCCAACCCCTTCTGGCCCATTGGCCCATGAGTGACACTGAGGAAGAAGAGCACAGGAGATACTGAGAAGCTAAGTCCTGCTTCTCCACAGCCTTAAAAAGACATGCAAAAATGTTGGGAGTCCTGGGAACCCCAAGGGCTTCGCTTAAGTCATTTCACCAACAGAGCTGAACACAAGTAAGAATTACTCATCAGACATTAAAATATGTATGTGGTGGGGACTGAGACAAGGTATTTGCATAACGTATTTCATAAATGCAAATTAAAAACACAGTGACATGCTGCTAGGCCTTACAGTGACTAAATGTTTCTTTCATTTTTCAAGAGCCAGCTCACTTTTATTTCAATAATAGAACTTGAAAGTCACACACAGCAGGGACAAGGCAACAGTTTCCATCAACTAATCACTATATAAAACACAGATTGAAGACTCAAGTAGGCAAGAGGCCGTGGGAAACTCGTGAGATTGAGATCAGCAGAGAAAGCCAAGAACGAAGCCAGATGCTGGGCTCCAGTGGTCAGGGTCACGACCTAGAGAACTCACAACTTAACACTATGGCAGAATGCATGCGGGTTCTGAGGGAGGCTTTATGAACTCGGGAGGACATTGAGCTCAGCTTCAAGACACTGCCTGAATTTCTTGGACTCACTGCCCCCGTCTGCAAAGCCAGCAACAGTTAACACCTTTTCTCCCATGCTTTAAATTGGACATCCTTTTTACCCTTGGTCAGGAGAAAGCTCTGTTTTTAAGGGAACATGTAACTATTGGAGCCTGCTGAGGCAGCCCAGGATAACCAACTTTTAAGTCAAGTAACAAGTCAACCTAAATTATATCTACATCTTCGTTGGGGGGGGGGTTGTTTTGGTTTTTGATGTTTGGGGGGTTTGCCTGTAATATGACATCACAGGCATGTCACCAGGGCAAAGTGGTCTAAAGATTAGGAAGTATGATACTCGGTATTCTACATGCATCTTATACCATGACCTAGCACCCAAAAGTAGAAAGAAAACAAAAATACCCTAATTGAATTCAATACTAATTTTTTATTCTTTTGAGACTGCGTTTCACTATATAGACCAGGCTCGCCTCACACTCAAAGATCTGCCTACCTGTCTCATGAATGCTGGAAGGCATGTGCCACCATGCCTAGCTCCATACCACCACCTCTTTAAATCACATGCATTGCTTCTGTAGCTTATTTTATGTCTGGGTGTTTTGTCGGCATGTGTATACACAGCACACAAGTGCCAGGTGCCCACAGAGGTTGGAAGAACATGTCAGATTCCCTGAAACTAAAGTTAGGGGGAGTCACTATGTGAATACTGGAAACTGGGAACCAACCCAGTCCTCTGTAAGAGCAACGAGCGTTCTTAACCACTGAGCCAACTCTTTAGTCCAATATGAAATGTTTATATACCTAATTTTTATTTACTTATTTCAGACAGGGCTTTTCTGTGTAGTCTAGACTGTCCTGGAACTCGCTCTATATATCAAGCTGGCCTCAAACTCAGAGATTCACCTGCTTCTGCCTCCTGAGTGCTGGGATCAAAGGCGTGTGTCACTGTGCCCAGAAAATTTTCAAATTATAACTCATATTTTTCTAGTGATAGTATCTAATATCCTTTCTGTTTACATTTTTAAGGAGTATGCCAACATTAAGAAATTTTTATTTTTCAAGAATGTGGCCAAATGAGATGGCTCAGCAGGTAAAAATGTCCGCTGCATCAACATAAGGAGCAGAGTTCAAATCCCCAGCACCCACATTAATGCCGAGTGGCATGGCAACCCACCAACAATCAAAACACAGAGGCAGGACAGGGCAGGGCTGCTGGAACCAGAGCAAACTGGGTAGATTAACCAAACTAGCAAGCTGAATTAACTCAGAGACCCTGCCTCAATAAATAAAGTGCGACAATTGAGGAAAAGCAACATCAAACTCTGGCTTGCACACATACATGAAACATGCTTGCACACCACACACACAAAATAAATGCAAATATTAACCTTGTTATATATAAAGAAATGCTGATAACATACACTAATTGATCTCTCCCACTATTGGCCAAAACCTAATATTTTAACTTCCTCCTGAATGTAGTGTAAATATGCACTTTCAAGTATTTGTAATAACAGACCTATTAGTAGGTCTGTGTAACACTTAAAATTATGTGCAATTACAGGTTTAACTAATCACAGAAAATAATATAAACCAGGCTGGGCAAGAGACTACAAGGTACTTGGCCAGCATTAGTCAAGGCTGTGAACGTAATAAAAGAAATAAATAAATAAATAAAAACCAGAGAAAGGGCCAGCCAGCAAGATGGCTCAACAAAAAAGCACCTGCTGCAGGGAACGGTGGAGCTGGCCTGGTCTAGCTGCCTTGAGAGGCATTTGTCATGGATTTCAGGTTAGAGTCATGGCTCTGGGGCACTGTGTGGCCTTCCAGTTCCTGAGAGACTGGCACACACCCTCAGGCAGTGAAGCGTTCAGGCCACTTTGTGTTTCTCTGTATGTTCCCTCTTAGAAGTCAAGGAAGCATAGAAACTTGACAGAACAATTGATCTTAGACATTAATCTTGTGTACCCTGTATAGCTTGCAAATTTCATTGTATTCTGGCAATACAACTGTATTGATCCTGGAAATTGCAGTTATACTGTTTCTAATAAAAGTATAAAAATATGTTTGATCTCAATAAAATCATCACAGCCTCAGTTGTGTTGTGGCCCCTCCAGTCAGCCTGATTTAATTCCTTAAAACCGTATCAGACAACATTGGCCCAGTAAGTAAACACTGGCACATGGTGTGCCATGGCACACCCAAAGGCACAGGCACACACTCACAATTACAACAGAGACAGATAGACAAGGAAATAGGTAGTTACTCGCTGCCCAACAACTCAGCCTGATGACGGGAGTTTCCCTGGAACCCACATAAGAGCAGATCTCTGCATGTGCAACCACACACAAATTAAAAACAAAACTAAAGAAAGATTGGGAAAACATAAGAAGTAAACATAATTTAATATTCTGAATTCTCAAAAACAAAAGATATTAATAAAAAAAAATAGGGTAATTCAAATAAAAGCTTGAACTTAACAAAGAGTAACTCAGTATCAGTTCCCGGAGACACTGAAATTCCAATCATGGGGGACTCTGTAAGCAGCACCCAAAACATTTCCTATAAATCTAGTATTTTTCTAAAAGTTTATTTTTAACAGTGTTACAAGACTTAGTTTATTATTCTGGAGAAAACATCCTGCAGATTTAAGAGATCTAGAGAGTAGGATACTGTGATAAGCCCTGGCCCAGGCTTTCTGTGGCCTTCCTGAACATCCTAAGTACTCCAAATACACTGCCCACACCTTCTCACAAAAAATATTACTTAGCCAGGCACAGGAGGAGTATGGGAAAGAAGTTACTGTTCCATGCACCTGGTGTTCCAGGCTGAGAGCATTATTACAAAGTTCTGAGGCAAATAATGGGATGGTTTGCAACACATTAAACATATGCAATGCTGCTGAGTAACACACTGAGAAGCAGTGAAAATTTTATACTATGTATATTTCACAACTTAAAAGAAAGGGTAGAAATCCATACCACAGAATAGATAAAATTTAAGTAACAAATCTAAATTTTGTCAAACACAAAGGACTTATATGAATCTGTTTGCAGGAAAATGTTCAAAATCTTGCTACACATACAATCCTATGAATATTCAAAAAATCCATTGAACTTTACAGTTTAAATTGTTTATGACATAAGAATTATACTTCAATAAAACTGTTAGGACCACATTGATCTGACTCTGAGAAGTGGTAGCCCATAAATTATAGAGCCACGTTCCGATGGCATGCTGAGAAAGAACCAAGTTAGTAAAAAGGCTGACTCAGGAGAATTGGTACAAAGCTGAGAAAAGTCTGTGCCTGACCACATGGTTCTCCAGTCACAGGGCAAGAGCAAAGGAGGGACTATGAAGCATAGAAATGAAGCTGACCAAAGACCTTTATTCTGGCCTTTCTCGATCACTGAGCCACTTATATAAACAGTCCTTTGATCTCTGTCCTAAGCAGCATCAGCTACATCCAGGCCTGAAGTGGAAGACAAACTCAGTAATGGAAGACTTTGTAGAGAAGTTCTCAGAGATCCCTGCTTCTTCCAGCTTGGGTAAGGGAGAATAAGGAGGTTGTGTACAGGCGCAGTCTCCAAAGCTGAGGCTTGTACAGGGGAAAGATGAGGGATGCAGCAAAGGCTCACAAAATCGTCCGGCTCCGCAATTAATCCAAAGTGCCTAAACAGAAAGGGGAATGTGTAAAGCAAGGTGTTTCAATCAGAGGGAGTACCACAAGCTGGGCAAAATGAAAGCATATGGGCTGTTGTTGCCAGTAACAGCAGTTCCAATCTGAGGAAAACCCATCCAAAAGACCCAGGGGGACGTCATTAGAAAAGGTAGTCAGCTGGGAATTAAACCTACCAATGCACAGAATTGGAATTAGAGCTGGAAAAGAGCTAAAGAATTAATGCATATTCAATAAACATTAAAAATTATACAGGCTCTCTAGGCAAAGCATTTATACTTTTTAAAAAGGTTCTCTTTTAATTGCAAGTACTTTTGTATGTGAGTGTGTAAATTCTGTCCATAGAGGACAGAAGAAGGCACTAAGCTCCCCTGGAGATGGAGTTAGAGGAGGCTGTGAGCCACCCTATGTGGGTGCTGAAACTGAACTGGGATCCTCTATTACAGTACCAGTCTTAACTGCCGAGCCATCTCTCCAGTCCCTCTAATCTTTTTCACAAAGTTCCAGTTTATATATATTATGTTGGGCACCTGAGCACACAAGTTTGCATATTCAAGAGAAAAAGTTTTAGAAAAGACATAAGTCCACAATAGAGAATCATGATCCACTAGCAGTTGGGCAATTCCAACAGAAAGAGAGTGAATTATCAACATTTCACTAAAGCATATTTACAAGTAGAGGGGAAAAGATGTAAAGGGGAATGAATGCAGGAGAGGAGGTGCTATCCCCACCTCAGAACCAGCAGAAGGTGCTAGACCAAGTGGTTCTCAACCTGAGTCACAACCCCTTGGCAAATCTCTATTTGGAGATATATTTAATTATAATTCATAACAGTACAACATGAAGTAACAAAAAAAAATGGCTTTATGGTTGGGGGGGCACAAGATGAGATACTGAATTAAAGGGATGCAGCGTTAAGAAGGTTGAGAACCACTGTCTAGACCCAGTTACCAGGACGGACGGAAAGAGAAACGAGAAGGGAGCTAATAACCCACATGACACATGCTTACTCCCCACATGCCTGTTACAACCCTCCCTATATGTGGAAACCATATATGGAGAAGAAACAGAGAGAGAGGGAGAGAGGGAGGGAGGCATTTCTTCCAAATAACCAAGTGAGCTGCCTCTCTGGGAAACTAGAGCAGCCTCCTGCAAACACGGCCCAGGAACAGTCTGCATTCTGGCCTGTGGGGCTTTGGCATGACGTCTGTTCCCACGCCTCTGCACCCTCAAGTGAAGCTGCAAAGCAAAAGCCATCCCACTTTACAGACACAGGGCTTCCAAACAGCCTCTTGATCCTCTCAGGTTTACATAGAAGCAAAGCCTTCGCTGAAGGAGCCTACACGGTACAGGAAGAGGCCAAAGGTATTTGCTAATCCTATAATAAAGCATACTCAGGGGACTGAACATTAGAAAAATCAAACCTGGACCCTTTCAACTAAAACACTATCACTTTATCGGGTTTTTGTGTTGGCTGAGGCAGTATGTCACTGGTCAGGCTGGAATGGAGCTCCTCTGTAGCACAGGCTGGCCTCAAACTTAAGATCCTCCTGCCTTGGGGGTCATAGGACTGAGATTTACAGGCATGAGCCACCATGTCTGGCAACTTCGGCAAATCTCTATTGAGAACAAACAATAAAGCTAAACTTACCTTAAAATAAAATTTCTCAATAACTGAAAATGAATCAGGAGACAAATCTACAACCTAGAGAGGGCAAAGTCACAAAGTAAGGCCAGCCCCAAAGCTATGGTGGCCCTGAAGGCTCCTGCCAACCTGAGAGGGCAGAGGGGTTGTTTGGCAGCTGAGGGAAACAATAGTCAAACCTCAGAGTCTGTCCAATGGGAATGTGGAATAATCTCCTTTTAAGAGGGAGTCTCAAAATCACTCCTAGAAATAACGTCTGTAGTCAGACATTTCTGGCCTGGCCTAGCCCCAAAGTTCTGACCTACAGTCCCAAAGCCATTTAGTCCCAAATAATTACACAAAGGCTTATAATAATTACAAGCTGACTGGTCTATGGCTCAAGCTTATTACTTACTAGCCCGTATTTCTATTTATGCTCAGCCACATGGCTTGGTACCTTTTGCTCAGTATAGCAGTCTCATCCTCTGCATCTCACTGTCATCCCTCCTCCATTCTTCCACTTCCCAGAATTCTCCTAGTCTGGCTGCCCCACCTCTACTTCCTCTCTAGCTACCTGACCTATCAGCATTTTATTAAACTAACAGGAGTGATAAATATTTACAACGTACAAGAACATAGGCCCACAACACAGTCTATAAATACTACAGACTGTCACTAACATATTAAACTTTTACATACCTAACCACGTGGCTTTTACATAATCAACAAAACCAGAATTAAGGTGAAAACAACCTTCAGTTGTAATTGGACAATTTAACAGGCAATTCTTACCTGGTAACTGATAAAATGAGTAAACAAAACAGAATTACCTGTACAGTATCCCTTGACTTTGTGTCTAACAACTAGAACACTAGCAACTTCAAGCATACACAGTACGCTGCCAAGGATGACCGTTCGCTGTACTGTAAGGCAAAGTGGGCAACTAACAGAAGCTATTTTTAAGACAAATGAGTAGGAAGCCAAAGATATGCAACTTAAAAATCTAGACTTGAAGTAGACTTAAGAAGGTATCTTAAAAGGCATTCAAAAAGAACATAGAGAGTGCTGAGGCAGAGGCTGCCCTGAGTGAAGAGAATGGCAAAGATTACCATGTTATTATTATTTGCTATCACTTGGGAAGTGACGAGGAAAGAACAGGGGTTCTCAGCTAGCTACAGGAGACCCTGTACTGACTATGAGTGCTTGCTGCTCTTCCAGAGAGTGAGTTCAGTTCCCAGCACCCAGGTTAGCAGCTCACAATCGCCTGTAATTACTCCAGGGGATTGGATGCCCTCTTCTGACCCCAACACACATGGCATATGATATACTCACAAAAAACACATACACATCAACAAAAATTAATCCTTAAAAAAATTATAAATTGTTTCTAATTCCCAACATTAGGATGAGGGAAAGACTGATATTTAGGGATGGAGACTTAAGGAGAATTCAAACTCTAAATCCAGCTGACTCCATAGATGTTTATACTTCTTCCTTCTCTCTTTAAGTTGGCAATTAGAAACTCTAACTCCCAAGAATGAAAAATGTGTCTTTTTTTTTTCATAAAAATAGGAAGCAGGGAGAACTGTTCCCATGTATACAGAGAACCAGATCTGTTTTTATAAGGTTTGAACTCACATTATCTGCAGGGAAATAATTTGTGCAGACGATGAACTCACCTTCTAGAAAAGCGAATTCATCCACAGCTTCTATTGCATTATCTGAAACACAGGAAAGAAAAGCTTGGTTAGCTCCTGTCATTTGGACGTCAGACCCAAACTGCACTCAGTACCAAGACATGGGGTTTTATGCAAATAACATCATTTATAAAATAAATCCCCGACGTTGTGAAACCCATTTTACACTAATTCTTACATATTAACTATCTCTGTATAAAAGCCCACATAAATGCTGTTCAGTAAGACCTCCTACAGTCCTGTTTAATACCTAAATTCACTTTTCTCTCTACCCAAAGTTACAAAAAAAACCCAAAACCCAAGTTCGGCAGCATAGAAGGGAGAGATACAGCGTGTAAGGCTTACGTATGTGCAAGGGTTACCAGCTAGATAAATCGAAACCAAACTTCCCCTTGCCTCAGTGATGCCTCTGTGAACCAGCTATAAGAAAGCCCAGTGGGCAGGAAGGAGTAGCTAATGCCTTTAACCTCAGCTCTCAGGGGGCAGAGATAGGCGAATTTCTGAGAGCTCCACACAGGCCTGGTCTACAGAGCAAAGTTCTAGCTAGGCGCTATTACACAGAGAAACCCTGTCTCAAAAAACAACGAATGAAAGAAAGCAGCCTAGCCCACGGTTCTCTTGTCCCCCTGAGGTATCACAGTGACTCTACCCAAATCTCTCCTCTGGAGGGTTTTCCTCTTTCCTTGTTGAGCACAGCAGTAGGCATCTTGTGCAATAGTCTCCACAAACAGTTCCTGAGAAACAAACAAGCAGAGGAAAGATGAGCTGATTCTAGTCCACTGAGGTGGGGGCGATCCTGTACCTAAGTGGGGCAAGAAGGGTGAGGGGGCCTCTATCACACAGGAAAGTTGTAGAAGCTAAGGTTGCCCTTAATTTCTGCTATCCCTTCCCTAATAGGTTAGCTCGCCATCCCGCTCGTTCGCCAGGGACCTCTTCAAGTTCCGTGTGGGCCCTCGAGAGGAGCCGAGTGGATGACAAACTCAAAGGGTCCTGCAGAAGCCTTCCTAGACCTCTTGACAAGTCAGGTCTGACACCTGGACCCGCCCACGCCACGCCCCCTCACGCCACGCCCCCCGGCCCGGGAACGCTCGCTTTCCCGCCGCACCGCGGCACGCGCCAGGATAAAGATGGCTTCCTGTCCCGCGAGCGTTACGTCAGGGTCCGCCTTCACCAAAGCCTTTACTCTCGCCAGGGGCAGTCTCGAGAGTCGAGCCCCGGGTGCGCTCGTCGGGGCCTGGGCCTGCGTAGCTGCTGCCTCCCCTCCGGGAGCCTCCTCCTCTCGGGGCGTCCCGCTCCCAGCTGCCGGTGCGGTCGCCATCCCCACCCTGAACGTGCTGCGCGCGGCCGCCGGCTGAGCGCGCGCACGCGGCGCCGGCCTCTTTCCCGCGCCGCCTGGAAGCCACGCCTGCTGTGGGCGTGGCTCCTCCCTCGCAAGGCGGGGCGCGCCGGAAACGCCCTCTCTGGCGCTGGGGTCTGGTGTTGCCTTCCGGGCGGCTTCAGCCTGGAAGCGGACTGGTGTGGCCTTGCTGGGCCGGAAGTCGGGGTGCCTCACCGGAGCCAACACTACGGTAGTCTGGGGACACCGCGGGGCGTCTCCGCGGCGCGGCGACGTGGCGAGCGACGTCACACCTGCACCACCACCCGAGAACACGTTTTAGGTGGCATGGGACCCGCAGAAATGGAGGAAGTGCAATCTAGGGTGAGATAACCACCACAAGAGAGCAAGTTGTGCTCTCTGTGGTTTTCAAACCTGGGTTGTTACATCAGAGCGCCAACGTCCTTACGCCTTAAAAAAAAAAAAAAATGAGGCATGAATAAATCTGGTTTCTGTAGGGTATATCAACATGAATTGTGGTGAGTTTGTGGCTTAAAATACATGGCAAGTAACTTCAAAAATAAAACTGAGAAGGGAAAATTCCTAATGTCTCCTTTAGAAAACAGTTGGATCTGAACATTAGTACTATTAGTACTACACTTTCTTAAGAGAGTGAGAATAGCCCCTGGGTTTTAAGAAGATACTTTGGTGAGGTGTGGTGCACGCCTTTAATCTAGGGACTCAAGTAACAGAAGCAGTCCAAGTTCTGATCTTGAGGCCAGCCCTTGACCTCTAGAAAGGATCTCCAAGAAGCCTCTTCCTACCCCTTCCCCATGGATTCTCACACCACACTGAGGTCTGGCATGGAGAAGCAGTTAATATTTGCAATAGGCAAGGGAGATGGCCCAGGTAGTAAAGTGTCTGCTATGCATCAAGGACCTGAGCTCAAAACACCAGAACACAAGTAAAAGGCCAGGTGACAGCTAACGCCTCTACCGTCTGCACTAAGGGAGTAGAATTGCTGGTACTAGCTAGCCTAACTAAACAGTGAACTTCTGGTTCTGTGTCAGACATTGCCTCAAAACAATAAAGGTGGAGAAGAGATATCCATTTTGAACCTTAGGCCTTTACACTAACAAGTACATCCAACACACACAGAATTTTTAATGTAAATTATAATAAAAACTCACTTTTGTAAGACTGCCTAGTTGAAGGCTTTACATATCATTAACATTTAGTCGTAAAACCTGTACCACTGAAAGGCAAGTAAGTAATTTTGTTTACAATTAAGACTGAGCCTCGGAGCTCAGTAGTGCACCTGTGGAAGAATGGGAAAGTCACATTGCATTGGGTAATAACCTGAAATCATTCACTTCCAAATTTAAGTGATAAACTTTGACTGGATCTACACACCAAGGACCCACTAGAGCAGAATGAGTCTTGGCCAGAATTAAAAGCTCCAGGAGAGGACACATGAATCACACTGATGCAGAGCTTTCCTTGGGGCCTGTGTCTTGAATCCTCCGTAGTTGGTCCTTGAGAAAAGAGAAACAAACGTACCAAGGAACTTCATTCTCATTGATTGGTCGTTGGTAGAAGTAGGTTGTTGCCCAGATTTCTCATCTTTTCACCCCAACTTTGAAATGATATAAATCCAACATAAGCCACAATGATCTGTGCAGATGGGCTCCTTCCAGCCTCTCCATTTTGTAACACCTACCAGGTCCTTTCTGTGCCTGGACCACGCAGGTGATGTCTCCAGTTTTTTTTCCTCCCTTCACATGTGAGCTCTCTTCCTTGTGGATGGTTCCACAGTTGAAGTTAAATCGCTCCTTGTCTTCCAAGGTACAGGTCCCAGTAGTAACACCAGGCCTCTCCCTATTCAATTCTTTTTTTTTTTTTCAATCAGTATTCAACCCATCCAGCCCCACCTTCCCCAGATTAAAAATTCCTGAAGGCCTATGTCCCTGTCTAGTTCACTGAGTCTCCAGCCTGTGATAAGCACCTGCTTGACAGTAAGTATTTAGAGTCAATCATTAACAATAACTCTCCTGAAATTGACATCTCAGAAGGCATGTTAGAATGTGAGAGAAAAGACTTTTGAAAATGCCTGCTAAGGGTTTTTAGTCATTCCTGCAGTCAGTGTCTTGGGCAATCACTTTTTTCTTCTTTTTTCTGTGTGTTTTGAGACTGTAGCCAGGCTTGTCTAGAACTCATGACAAGCCTCCTGCCTCAGCTTCTCAAGTGCTATGGTTACCAGCCCAAGCCTTCACACTCAGCTTCAAGCAATCAAGTTGCAGTTGCTTCTGGAATTTGTTTAATGAAAGGCAAATACACTTCATAACTCTAAAACCCTGAGAATCCGTTGAGAGTACAGTGACTCCTTTGGATCATGCCTTCCCTTTGTTTAGCCTCCTCTCCCTAAACAGCATTACACAGCAGCAGTACCCAGAAGCCAGCACTCTACGGTTTGTGAACCACTCTGAGTAGCAATCATGAAGGACCCAAGGCTATCCTAACTCATTGCCAGCAGATTCTGTTTCAGGTCAGTGGTCTGGAATATTGGATTTTTTTTTATTATTATTATTCTCAAGAAATTATGTGAAGAATGGGAAGTGTATATAGTCTATAAGAGGAGATTTGAGGCCTTGCCATAGACAAATGAGAGGCACAATAACATGCCAATCATGAAGTAAAATGATATATAGAGCTGAGTGTGGTGGTTCACGCCTCTACTCCCAACACTCGGAAGGCACAGGCAAGAGGATGGTCACAACTATGAGGCTAGTTTGATCTACGTACACTAAGTTCCAGAGCAGCCAGTGCTACATAGTGAGAGATCACCTCAGAAACAAACCAACAAAACCCTAATGTTTGAAATTATTTACTAAATAAGCATACAGTTAAGAATCATTTACTGCTGGGCAGTGGTGACACACCTTTTTAATCCCAGCACTTGGGAGGCAGAGACAGGAGGATCTCAGTGCCTGGCCTACAAAGTAAGTTCCAGCACAGATAGGGCTACACAGAGAAACCCTGTCTTGAAAAAAATCCAAAGGGAAAAAAATCATTTACTAGTCTTTTAATACTTGTAATTAGAATCGTTTTCTAAGTTTTCTTCCTTAATTTTTATTTTGGTAAGAATACAATATATTCTGAGTATATTCACCTCCAACTCCCCCCTTAACGTCCCAGGTCCACCCCCACCTCCCTATATTCCAATTTCCTGCCTTTTATTTTTGAATCATTTTTAATACTAAGCTTAATTCCCAGAAAATATGTAGGTTGTTATGGAATTTTTTAACTTTTAATTGTGTGTGTTTGTGTGTGTGTGTGTGTGTGTGTGTGTGTGTGTGTGTGTGTGTGTGTGTGTGTACCTAAAAGGTCAGAGGATTGGATCCCTTTAGAACCTCCCAGTATGGATTCTGGGGATTGAACCTGGGTCTTCAGAGGTAAGTGCTCCTAACCACTGAGCCATCTCTACTGTCCCTCTTTATGAGTATTTTTCATCAAGATTAATTTTAACATTGTTGTCTTTTATGTTGTTTTGTTTTGTTTTAGCTGTTGGCACAGAGTTGGCCTGGAACTAGTGGCAATCCTCCTGCCTAAATACTGGGATTATAGTCCTATATCCAATAGGTGTGCAGCATAACACCCAGCTGAGACTTCAGGTTTCATGACTGTCATTCTGTTCACTTAGGGAAGAGTCACATTGTGTATACAAACTACTCTCAAGGGCCGGCCCCATGCCAGCAGTAGATAGCCAACACAAAATGAACTCATTGTATTTTTGGAGGGCTTTTGTCTCATGTGTTTATTTGGGCATTTGTTTTACCTTATAGGTCTTTTCCTTCTACATTATGGTTTCTGACTGTTTTCGTGTGTTTTCTGTATGTGTGTATGTGTCTGCACAGTATGTGTGTCTAGAGCTTTTTCTTTGGCTCTTGTTTCCTGTTTGCTTATTTGTATTTTATCTTGGTTTGTGTAGATGCCTGTCTTGATGTTTTATTGCTGTGAAGAGACACCATGATCACAGAAACACTTCTAAAAGTGTCTAATTGGAGCTGGCTTACATTCAGAGGTTTAGTCCATTATTGTCATGGCAGGAAGCAGCAGGCAGACAATGCTGGAGAGGTAGCTGAGAGTTACAGACCTGGCTTGAGCATTTGACACCTGAAGCCCTCCCCCAATGACACACTTCTGTAGAGGTCAGCCTGCAGCCCCCAGGGCTTAGCACTTAAAGGCCTGCAAAGTTTACAGGAACCAACTGATTCATTTTCATTATCAGAAACTACACCCAAGCAGGTGCTGAGATTTAGGAATGAGGAAATTAACAGAGGATAAAGAATCTGGCTAAATTCAGGTGTTGCTTGTGAGCTGCAGGGGTTACTCAAGGTCAAAGGGCGACCCCCAGTATATAAGGCTTTCCCCGAACTTCAATAAACTGGGATTCTTGGTTCAAGAGTGACCCACTTATGTTTATTTTTCAATCTGTAGGCCTTTGCTCGGTGAAGCTCCCTCTGTGAGGCTGGCATTTACACACTTCTCTAGCAAAGCCAAGTGTGCTCCACCAAGGCCACACCTCCTAGTCTCTCTTAAGTAGCACTCCCTAATGACCAGGCATTCAAATAGTTGAGTCTATGGGGCCTATTCCCTATTCAAACCCTCACAATGCCTGTTTGTTCTCTAATGAGGGAAGGAAAAGGTGTGGATTTGGGGAGGTGGGGAGGATCTTGGGGGAGAGGGAAAACCACAATCAAAATATATTGTGTGAAAAAAAAATATTTTTAGTAAAGAAATTTCAACACCCACCACAATGACATACCAACAAGGCCATACCTCCTAATATTCCCAAAACAGCTCCACTAAGTATGAACTAAGCCTTAAAATGTACGAACCTATGGGAGACATTCTCAATCTGCCACAGTTGGTTTTTATCCAAACTAGAGTTTGGATTTTTATCAATAACTAGAGGACAGGAGGTAAGGCAGCCTGGACCACTTTAGAGAGCATACACAGTAAGACAAACTTTGTTCTCCAACTTTTTCAGGAAAAATTTCTATCTACCATCACATGTCTATGCAAAATTATGAATGCATTTGAGTAAAATCACATGCATTGTAGAAGATGCCATGCATAATGAGGAAAAGCTTATGTAACTTAAGCCTGTCAATCACAGCAGAAAACCACACATACCCTACCTCTAGCAACTAACTCCTCCTTCTGGATCCTATAAAAGGATCCCATAAAACCCAAATAATAATATACTGCTCCTGTGTACACTGGCATGGGTAGCCTGCTCTCTTTTGTAATGCATCCTGTACTGTCTCTTTAAATAAAATTTCTTGCTTCTTTGACTCTATATACATTTTGACAGTTCTTTTAAGGTCTTAGGAACAAGAAGCGAAAACTTTCCTAGTGGGTCACTGGTGGGGGAGGGGGGTGATAATGAGTGAAACTATTCCTTTTTCCACCCCTTGGTTCCTGGACCTGTGGATTCTGGCTATAGGAGAAACCATACCATATGTTGGATGCTGCTCCAGCCCTTCAGACTGTTGTCACCTAATTGGCACAATAATTGTGTCTTCAAAAAGCTATTCCATCTTTCTATTATGGTATCTGCTTCAAGATGGTAGAGAATGTGGTAAGACCAATGGATTCCATGATTATGGGCCCACTCTCACATTTTTCTGGCTGTGAAATGATTCCTTGGTCCAAATATTTGGAATATAATGATAATAAGTAAGGCATTCTATAAGTCTTTGTCTGGTGGATTTACATGCAAAAGAAAGGCAAATTCATAATTAACATAAGTATCTACTCCTGTAAGGACGAAGTGTTTTCCTTTCCACAGAGAAAGTTGGCCAGTTGCTAACTGGTCACCCTGAGGAACGGTGTCCTATCTGGGACTTTGTTGGTCTCTGCTGTTTGCAGATCTGGTGCTCAGCAGCAGCTGTAGCCAAGTCAACCTTGGTGAGTGGAAGTCTGTGTTGCTGAGTCCATGCACATCCCCCATTACTGTCACCATGGCCACTTTCTTCATGGACCCACTGGACAATGACAGGCATGGCTAGGGAAAGAGGCTATCTGTGCACAGGATAGGTCAACCTATCTACTTAATTATTAAACTCCTCCTCAGCTCAAGTCACCTTTTTATAAACATTGACGTAGGACACAAGGATCTTCACATCTTTTGCCCATTTGGAGAGATGTACCCTCAGACTTCCCCCAATGTCTTTCTCACCAATTTTCCAATCATGCTTTTTCTAAGTCCCTGTCCATGCAGCCAGCCATTGGCTACAGCCCATGAATGAGTGAATAATCACACATCTGGTCATTTCTCCTTTCTAACAAAATATATGATCATGTGTAATGTCTGAAGTTTTGCCCACTCTCTAGATTTCCCTTCTCTGGTGCCTTTCAGGGTTGTTCCAGAAAGGAGTTGTGATGCTGTGGGTGTCTACTCCCGGGTTATTCCTGTATAACATTCAGAACCATCAGTAAACCAGTCCCTAGTCTTCTCTTCCTCACTTAGCCTATGCGGCTGTGGGAGCATCCTTGGCCACAGGCAGGCAGCATTATGATGGGAGTGGAAAGCATAGACATTTGGACAACTTCTGCATGTGACTTACTTGTGCTTTGGGACCTGCTTAGGCCCCATCACATCTATAGCAACTCCATTTGAGAATGTGTTGCTGCTGTGCATATCCTACTGTTTGACTAGGAGGAGCAAATGACACCAAGCTCATAATGGGCAGCACGGGTCACATGATAACTTGGTGGTCAAATGTTCAGTTTCCACTTGGGCCAAGTAACAGATCTAGAGCTGACTCTCAGAAGAATAGTTATCTTCAGAAGATGATAGAGCCTTGCTCCAAAATCCCAAACGTCTCTTCTATGATTCACTTATTGGGCCTGCCAAAGGCTCCAAACAGCATTTCTATCACTGACCCCACAAAGTCTATCAAGTCTTCTGGATCATGTGGTCCAAGTGGAAGTCCAGCCTGCACAGCAGCCTAGACCTGTAGAAGAGCCAAATATGCCCACTAAATATTGTGCTTCTGTGGTGGTGGGAGGGACCAAGTACAATAACTTATCCTTCACCTTAGAAAGAGTATGTTTACATGCCTCACACCACTGGATTCCTAAGAATTTCACTGAGGTATAAGGCTCTTGAATTTTGATTAGATTTATTTCCCATCTGTGGTAGTTTGAATGGAATTGGGCTCCATGATTTCATAGGGAGTGGCACTATTAGGAGGTGTGGCTTTATTGGGGTGGGCATGGCCTTGTTAGAGGAAATGTGTCACTGTGGGGTGTACTTTGAGGTTTCCTATGCTCAGGATACCACTCAGTGATATGAACTGTGAGGTTCATTTCTTGTTGCCTGCAAGATGTAGGACTCTCAGATACTATCCAGCACCACATCTTTCTGCATGCTGCCATGATCTCTGTCATGATGATACTAAGCAAGCCATCACAAAATATTTTCCTTTGTGGGAGTTGCTATAGTCACAGTGTCTTTTCACAGAGATCAAAACCCTAACAAAGACACCATCCTCTGATGCACATATGTGTTCCCAACAAGTTCAGTGTGGTTACTATCTCCTTCTCACTTGGTTCATTTAGCATAATGTCATCAATAAAGTGAGCCAATGTGTTATTATATGAAAGAGAGATGATCAAGATCCCTTCAAATTAAATTATGACCCAGGGTTGGAGAGTTAATATATCCATTTTGGGATGAAACTATAAAAGTATACTGATGGCCTGGCCAAATGGAAGCAAACTGTTTCTGGTGGTTCTTATGGACAGATATTGAGGAAAGGACATTTGCTAGATCAATAGCTGGATGTCATCTACCATGAGATGTGTCAATCTGCTCAAGCAAGGACATCACACCAGGTGGAGCAGATGTAATTGGAGTCTCTGCATGATTGGGTTTTCAGTAATCAACTGTCATTCTCCATAATCCATCTGTCTTCTGCACTGGCCAGACAAAGCTAAAGGGAGCGGTGCTGGTTCGAACATCTTTCAAGTCCTTGATGAAGACTAATTTGCAGTTCCTTCAGGGATGCAATATCATTTTTGACTCGCCATTGCCTTCCATTTAGCCTTTACAACCATAACAGCCCATAATGACCCTTACTCTACTGGTCAGGGAACTAATGTGAGAATTCTGCCAGCCTCTAAGTGTATCTATCCCAAATATACATTCTGAGACAGGATGACTTCAAGGACCTACCAGACCACTGTAAGTCAGACTTCAGCCAAAACTTCATTAATCACCAACCTCTGTAAGCCTCTGCTTTAACTGGAGGACCACAGTTTCCTGAAGTCTTCTGGAATCAGCATTCATTCAGAACTACTATTCAAGATAGCACAGAAATTCTAATTGTTTCCTTTTCCCCAGGGGAAAGTTATCCTTATAAAAGGCTGTAAGTCCCTCTGGGGAAAGACTAGAGAAAGCTAACAGCAAAACTCTTAGGTATTTTATCAAAGTTCTTCCTTGGGTGAACCTGGCTACCCTTTCATTCAGGGGTTCTAGGTCTGCAAACTGACTCAAGTCTAGAAGGTGGTTCATGGGCTGAGATTCCCTTTGCAAGGATCCAATGGAGTCTTTCATTTGTTTGAGAAAATTTCTGCTTATAAAGATCAAACAAAAGTGCAATGGGCTTCTTATCGATTCCATGCGTGGAAACACCATGGCTAATTAGGCCAGTACCAAAGTTCACAGGAGTCATGCCACCATAAAATACTTTGCCTGTCCTGACCTGCACAGGTCAGGTCACTGTGGACATTAGTTTATCTATGCTGCCAGAAGGGACCCAAATACTGAAGGGTGCTCCCCTGTGGACCCCTTTATTAAACAAAGCAAAGAGACAAGGTGGTTTAATCTGAATCGGGCAGAAATAGCAGCAAATACCTTTGCAGGTATAATTTTCAGAGGAAAAAATGGGGAGGTCTATGTTAGAATGAGCTAGGGTGAACTGATAAGTTATGATTGGGTATTTTAATTAAGTTGGACAAAATAATGAATCAAAATTAATTAAACCTTGATGTTTTTATAGTTGGACCTTGCTGACCACTCTCAGGAATGAGTCAGGCATAACAAAGTAGGCAAATAAAGGACTAGACCTTGGTAGCTAGCTTTAGGAATGCACTAATGGTTTATCAACAGAAAGGGAGGCACCATGTTTGCCACACTCAGGCCTTCTAGAGCCCTTAACTGCCTATTATAGCTATGACCTCCTTGCCTTTGGCAATTCATCACTGTCACCTGGCCCCGGGCAACTTCAGGACCCAGTTAAACCCATTGCATTTAATTCATCCAACTGAGAAGCAGCATATCTAGCCTTAAGGTGAGGTACAAACTCTAGTTAGTATACAACGAAAACCTTGAACCAGATATTGAAGAAAAGCTGGAATATCAGAAAGAGGAAACAGACCATAATCAGTTCTCACCGAGCCAACTTCTCAGGCCAAACAGGGTAAGTGCTATCTTCAAGGGCCCTTGGCCTGACTGGTCCCTTCTACAGAATGAATGAATATCTGCCTTCTCCTGCCTTAAATACCTTCCCTGCCTAGCTGTTTTACTTCCTAGTTCAACTCTGTATCATAATCCTAGAAGAAGGATTAAAGGTGTGAGCTACTACTGATTGGCTGTTAGACATGAACTTACATAAATCCAAAAAGATCTCTGTCTCCTGAGTGATGGGATTAAAGGTGTAGGTCACCACTCTCTGACATTCATGGCTTAACTGTGAGTGATTCTGTTCTCTGATATTTAAATCTGTAATATATCACCACATATTCCCTGTTGTGTAAAAAATTTAAAAAGAAGGTTATAATTAGCATAAGAAAAACTATATACTGTAATGGGTGGGCACCCCTAACTTTACCGCCCCTAGACACCCCAAGACCACGGCTAATGACCACTGTTAACTTTAAAGAAAAAGAGTTTAATGAATGATATACCGGTACACACATATGTGTGGGCTCGAGGCACTGTGGAAGCCAAGAGCCCTGAATGCTTTCAGAGTAGAATTCTTATACCGCACTCTGGGTAGGGGAGGGGTACATCTGGCTCCTGAGATAGAACTTGTAACAGTTCTCATGGTAGGGCTTTCCTGGGTGGCCCCACCCAGGTTGTTATATCAGGATTGCGGTCCCAGGGCCTTATCTTGGATGGTCTCCCTAGTTCGAGTGAAGTCCAGAAGGTCAAGCTGCTCACCAGGTGGGTCCCAAGAACTCAGGAAGTACATCCTGTGAGCAGTTGAGCAAGCTGCCATAAATCCTGTGAACAAGGCTTTTCTGAGAATCTGAGCCCTGAGCAAACTGCCATCTAATTTAGTGATACAATGGAGCCGGAACTCTGTTCTGAGCAAGCTGCCATTTAACAATGGAACCAAAACTCTGTCAACCTTGGCTAGTTTCAGGGACCTCAGGAAGGCAGTCAAGGGGAAAGAATCAAACAGGATTTTTCTATCTTCACAATACAATAGGTAAAATTATATACAATATATATAAGCAATAATTACATGAGTAATGTCCAGTCCATTAACAACTGACAAATTCAAAGAAAATAGTGCATTATTTATCCAACTCTGGTGAGTCCAAAGGATTGTACCTAGTTTATTTTCTATCTTGTGGAGAGCAAAGCTCTGCCTAACTCTGACCTAAGGTCACATCTCATGATTCACTGGCAATTACAGGATCAGGCTGATAGCAGGTCTTGTTTACATCTTGGACTGTGTCCTTGTTCCTCCACCCTATCGCTCTCATAACCTCAACTGCCTTCCCCCTTCTCCAGCTTCCTTCCTTTCAAGGTTAGCAGCAAGAGTGATAACCAACCCCTTCACCCTATATATACTCAGTTCATTCTCTTAACAAACGAGGCTTGACCAGATCTTTTGTCCTGCTCCCATTCTTTGTGTTTTTCTTCGTCCCCTCCCCCATTCTCACTCCCCTCCTTCAGGGTCTCCATTGACTTTACCCGCTACCCGCGGGCCAGGGCACTATCTAACTTGTATTACTTACTAAAAACTGTCTTTTGATGTCTCCCAAAGGTATACACTTTAATCTCTAAGTGTATTTCTTTTCTAAAACTGTCACTAGAACATAACTATAACTATCTCATCTTCAACTCCCCCAGCGACTCAAGAAGGAAATAATATTAGCTAAGTAAACAGGATGTGCAAGTAAGCAATTTCCAAATAATGTGAAAAATGAAACATATGGCTGCCTGGACAGTCACCCAAGGTTCCTCTGCAGCATTGAAGCATCCATCTTCAGCCTACAGGCCCAGCATAACTGAAAGACTTCTCTGTGAAGCAGTATATTCTTAAAGAACTTCCTACCTTGTCCTGGCAAGGTTTGACAATTTGTGTGTGTGTGTGTGTGTGTGTGTGTGTGTGTGTGTGTGTGTGTGTGTGTGTGTGTGTGTGTGTGTGTTCTACTTGTCCATTTTGGATATCATACTGTCAACAGTCAAGGCAAGTATTATATTTGAAAATATCCCCACAGCTTCTTCTGTCTGTTCTGTCTTTCAATATCTGCCTTAAATATTTTCTTTGCTCAGTTAAGGCATGACACCACCACTGCCTGCCTGGGAGCCTGGAACTCCTTCTGTAAACTAAGATGACCTCAAACTCAGATTGGATTAAGGGCATAGGTCACCACTCCTGGGATACTCCCTGTGCTGGGATTAAAGGTCTGAGTTACCACTGACTGATCCTCCTAGACTGACTGTGGGTAGAACCCTCTGATATCTCTGGCTGTTTTTATTATATTTGAAAATATCCCCACAGACAAAAGTACTTTCTTGCTCAGTGGCTAACTTTTGCCACAAAGAAGGTCAATTCCATATGGAGTTACTTTGATGCCCATCATCTTCTCTGTAATAGACTGGTGCTGCCAGGAGCAGACATCTCATTGTCATAAAAATAACTTATGTTATTAAAATATCATAAATGCCATTTCTGTAACTCTCTGAAGTGTTTGAAGAAAACCTGTCTATCTCTGTTTGACCTTGAAAACATATGTAGCATGACTATATAAGTTTGATTGTAATGTCTCACTACTGACTTGCATTTTTTATATTCTATTAGTTAGTAATAATAACTTTCAAGGACTAGCAATATTGTATTGCATTGTTAGATGAACTACATAGGCACAATACATTAAACAAGCATAGAAATATATGTACAGTAACAAAATTAATCTCAACTTTGTATCAATATATACAATTTGTATATAATATACCAAAAAATCCAATCCAGTGATGCGGGATGTCTTTCTGTACACTATGAATTATCATTGGATAATAAAGGAACTGTTTTGGTCTATGGCAGGCCAGCTTATAGTCAGCTATGCTTGGAAATCCAAGCATAGATAAAGGGGAAGGAGGGCAGAGTCATTCAGAGACATGATCCAGCCACCCAAGAAGTAAGATGTAATGGAGTACAGATAATCCATGAGCCATGTGGCAAGATAAATTAATAGGAATAGGTTGAGTTAAGAACAGAGAGCTAACTAGAAATAATTCTGATCCATAGGCTAAACAGCTTGTAATTAATATAAGCCTTTGCGTGATTATTTGAGGTAAAGCAGCAGTAGGGCTGCAGGGCTGAACCTCTGGTCTGGCAACAAATGGCATTTCAACATGGGGCATTGTCCAGATAGACTTGTGGCTTCCTAGTCCTATCTCAGCCTCATCTCCTGGCACCAACCACCATAAGATGATCAGCATGGCAGATTTACTCAGTCTCAAGGGCTCTGGTACAGATGTTTCTCCCAGCTGCTTCTTTTGAGTTTAGAAACACAGCTGTGGACTTAAAAACATATCTCTATGATATTTAATACTGCTTCCCAGAATTGGGAAGATAAGTATGACTCTGGTATTTCTACCATGTTGAAAAGTCAAGTGGGGTAGAGCCAGCAACTAAAGCAATACCTTACAGTTTAGCATTTCAAAAATTCTCCCAGTTAAAAAATGACTAAGGATATGCAATAAAACAGATTCAGATGGAGAAAGCCTCTGAAAGGGTTAAACATGTGTGAAAAGAATATGTAGGCTGGGAGAGGAAAAAAGAGTGAGAAATATTCTTTAAAAAGAGAAATAGAGTAATAAAATATAACAAGCTACATAAAGATGGAAAATACACAGCGTCTGGATTATGTTATTAATGTGCTTTCTTTTAATTTTTAACTGTTAATGAGCTAACTGCAGAAAGACATTTAATTGTAAATGAATATACTTTTTTTTTAAGTTATCTTGACTTTGAAATTTGGATCTAAGGATATGTTGCTTTGGAAAAGAGGTTCTGTTTTTATTTCCATAGAAGATGAGAACCTGTGGATTGCTTCCAGACTAATAAGGTTTGATCAAGGAAGACCTCCTGAAGAAAATTTCTGATGAGAAGAGATGGTTACATTAGCTTCAAGGCTGCCAATGAAGATGATCCAGCCTCAGGATACCCATAAGATTGCCAGTGCCCCCAAACAGAAGGTAGTAGTTTATGGAAAGTTACACCTATACTCCCAAAATATTGCTTATAAATGGTTTGTTTTCATTATAAATGGTTAATAGTCATAGTCTTTTTCTATGGAAAAAAAGAGGATATGATATAGAAATGATTTTAAAAGATAGATTATTGAATCTACTTTAATTCAAAAACCAGCTGTTAGTCTCAAAATATTTTACATTGGTATAAATTTTGGTTCATTGATACAAATTTAAGGTCAATTTTTTTATACTGTATGTATTTCTACTCTGTTTTAAGGTATTTTGCTTATGTAACTCATTTAAAATTGTAATATAAAATTAAGAAATACAGATTAATAGTTAATCATCTATGATAATCAAACTTATAGTCACGTTAGTTAGGTTTTTTAGGTACACAAAGATATATTCTAATTAGATAAGTAATCATCAAACACTTCACAGACTTACAGAATATGGCATTTCAAATATTTTAAGAATTTAGACTTTTCTAGACAGCGAGACATATCTGCTTCTAGCAGCATGAATCTACTTCAAAATTATAATGGGCATTGAAGAAACTCTAAGTAAAGTTTACTTTCTTTGTAGCAAAACTTAACCAGTAGACAAGAAACTGTTCTTGCCTAGACTGCTTAATAGTATGCTGTATAATCTAGACATGTAGGACCCATAGTAAAGTGACTTCTGAACTTTGGCAGAACAAGCTGATATGGTCCTTCAGGTACCTGTTTCAAAGAGAAAACTGCCAGAAATTCTGCAGGACACAGGGAGAAGTGATTTACAAGCTATACCAGAATGGACAGAGAAGTCCTTCAAATTTTCTGCCTCAAAAGAAAGTCTGCCAGACACTCTAGGCCTGTAGGCTGAAGATGGATTCCCCAATGTTACAAAGGAACTTTGGGTGACTATCCAGGCCGCCAGATGTCATCTCGGTCATTTCTAGATGTTAGAAGTTGCTCGTACTTCCTATTTACTCAAGTAATATTATATCCTTCTGTGGTCTTTGATGTAGCTGAAGATTATATAGTTTTAATTATAGTTTTTCTTAGTTATAATAAAAGGTAAGTTAGATGTAAATCTTTGGACTTCCAAGGATATGGTAGGTGATAGAATATTTTCTTTAATTTTGTTAAATACAAATAGACTAGAAATTGTAGCTGTAATTCTTGTTTAATAGCTGTTTTGTTATATGTAATTTTGCTGTGATGAAATTGAAACCTTTCTTTTTGATTAGACAGAAAGGGGGAGGTGATGTGGAATGTCTTTCTGTATGCTGTGCATTATCATTGAATAATAAAGGAACTGTTTTGGCCTATAGCACTCCAGCTTATAATCAGGCAGGAAATCCAAGCATAGATAAAGGAGAAGAAGGGTGGAGTAACTCATGAAGGAAACATGATCCAGTTGCCCAGGAAGTAAGATGTAATGGAGTACAGTTAAGCTATGAGCCACATGGCAAGATAGATTAATAGAAATGGGTTAAGATGAGAGAGCTAGCTGGAAATATGCCTGAGAGAGAGGCTAAACCATTTGTAATTAATATAAGCCTTTGTATGATTATTTAGGGCTAAGTGGCAGTGGGGCTATGGGTCCTAACCTTGGGCCTAGACCAGGCCAGAAATTTCTTATAACAATCCAATGTAAAATATTTAAAACTAGTAATTGCCTTTTATAAGTAGATTCAATAATCTACTGTTGTATCACATCATATCTGTATCCCATTTTTCTTTTTCTTTTTTGTTCAAACGAGAACCCTGAATCTAATCACCCTTGTTCAGGTTTTTTCCTAACCATAACCAATAACAATTTGTAGCCAGTTATCCTAAACAATGGCAACCATCCATAACCCATTAAAAGACCAAAACCACTCACCCTACCTCTTGGGAATGTGGGTGTCATATTTTAAATTTACTTCCCACTGTCCAGGGGTTGACGACATTTTTAGATTTGGAAAAGAAATTTTTTTGGTTAATTGTCAAGTCCTAGGTGAGGTAGCTGTATCATTTGTTGTCCAAGGAGGAGTTGTAAGAGTTGAGAAATTGCTAGTTTTTATTGGCAAAACCCACAAGCCGGGTGACTGGGTGCAGTCACTTTTGGATTGTTGGGTTGCAGGTGTTGCTGAGAGGAGTGGGGAGCTTGGCAGGGGAAGCAGGTAGGGTGGTTTATCTGTTCTTGTCATTGGTTGGCTTATTCTCAGGGACTTTTCACAGACGCCACAAGGACATCAGCCTGTTCTCAGGGAACAGACCACCAGGACTTTCTGCCCTCCGCTCTCAGAGATTTCCAGGCCAGCCACAAGGTCAAGATCCTTGTTTATGTGACTAAGGGTGAATGGTGGAATTTTCCACTGCTATTCTAAAGTTAGGAGCTTTACGGAAATCTGCTCTTTTGCTTCTTTCAGCAATAACTAGGATATGTTATTAGAAGGGGTAAAGATGATTTCCTAGGCCTGGGGCTCTCTACAGGCTAACAAATTCAAGGGAAGCTGGTGAGAGGATGTGCGACGTGTAGGAAGTGGTGAATTAACTAGGCTTCTAAAGAAGGGGCTTGTGAAACGCTGCTTTCCAGACATCCTATAGCCACTGCCATTTTGAATCAAGCAGCTATGTTTGCCTCCTGTGGTGGTCTGAGAGAAAATGGCCCCCAAAGGGAGGAGCACTATTAGGAGGTGTGGCCTTGTTGGCGAGGTGTGGTCTTCTTAGAGGAAGTGTGTCGCTGTGGAGATGGGCTTTGAGGTTTCATGTATGCTCAAGCCATGCCCAGTGTGACAGACCACTTCCTGCTGCCTACAAGTTAAGAAGTAGTGTTCTTGGCTACCTACCTTTCCAGCTCCATGTCTGCCTGCATGCCACCATGTTGCACCATGATGATAATGGACTAAACTTCTGAAAATGTAAGCCAGCCCATGAAATGTTTTCCCTTTATAAGTGTTGCTGTAGTCATGGTGTCTCTTCACAACAATAGAAGCCCTAACTAAGATAGACGTTGGTACCAGGGACTATGGTATTGCTGTGATAGGCCTGACTATGTTTTCAGACTTCGGTTACTTTGGGTTAGGAAAGCAGTGGGATGCTTTAAGCACAGCTTAGTGGGCTATAGTAGTAGGAACATAAAAGACAGTGGTGCTGAGAATGATTTGAACTGTGATTCAGAGGAAAAGAATGCTAGCACGCAGTCTAGAGAATGGTCTTGTGGTGTTTTGGTGAAGAATGTGGCTGCTTTTTGCCATTTTTCAAAAAGTCTGCCTGAAAATAAATTGAAGAGTTTTGGGTTAATACCATTATCAGAAGAAATATCAAAACATCCTAGTATAGACTCTGTTGTATTAGTGTTAAGTCTGATGAAGATTTATGATGAAAAGGAGAGAGTTCTGCAAATAAAAATATGAAATGGACTGAGAAATGAGGCACCGGGAAGTAGAATTTCACTAAATCAGGTTCATGGAGATAAACAGACTAAGAAATGGAATAAAGAGGGTGGTGATTTCAGGGCAAGATCCCACCCAGCTAAACTTCCAAGTTGTGAAAAGGAGTTAACGTGAAGCTTAGAACTGGGTGTGGTGGGGCACAGCTTTAATCCCAGCACGGCAGAGGCAGAGGCAGAGGCAGAGGCAGAGGCAGAGGCAGAGGCAGAGGCAGGGGCAGAGGCAGAGGCAGGGGCAGAGGCAGAGGCAGAGGCAGAGGCAGAGGCAGAGGCAGGTAGATCTCTGAGTTTGAGGCCAGCTAGTCTACACAGAGAGTTCAAGAACAGTTTGACAGTGAAGGAAAACAGAAAGCAGGTGAAGATATAATTAAACAAGGGGAGCATGTTCCAGCCCTAGCATGTTGTAGTAGGTTTTCGGTCCCGGGCGCCAGAGGTCCGGGACCCACAGACCTGCCGCCCGGGACTGCTTAGCCGCGCACCGCCGCCCAGGCCCCCAGAAACGACTCAGACGCTTCTATTAACTTCATGCTGTTTGGCCTATGGCTCAGGCACATTGCTAGCTAGCTCTTACATCTTAAATCAACCCATTTCTATTAATCTGTTGGCCACGTGGCTCGTGGCTCACCCGTGTCTCCTTACATGCTGCTCCTTCGGCGGCTTCAGCTCGGTCTCCTCTAACTCCGCCCTGCTTCTCCTACCTAAGCTCTGATTTCTCCTCCTACTTTTTCTATGGTGCCTGCCATGGCTCAAAACAGCTCCTTTATTTAAAGATTGAGATTCACAGCATACATAAACGTATTCCCACATCACTTCCCCCTTTCTCTCTAATCAAAAAGGAAGGCTTCAATTTTAACATAGCAAAATTACATATAACAAAATAGCTATCAAGCAAGAATTCCAGTTACAATATCTAGTCTATTTGTATTTAGTAAAATGAAAGAAAATATTCTATTATCTACCTTATCTTTATGAATCTAAAGTTTTATATCTAATATATCTTTCAAATGACTAAGAAAAACTGTACCTATAACTATCTAATCTTCAACTACATCAAAGACCACAGAAGGATATAATATTTACCCAAGTAAACCAGAAGTGCAAACGACTTCTAAAATCTAGAAAGGACAGAGATGACACCTATCTGCCTGGACAGTCACCCAAAGTTCCTTTATAAAGTTGGGGCATCTATCTTCAGCCTATAGGCCCGGAGTCTCTTTTCATTTCAGTGGAGCAGGAAATCTGCTCTGCCCAAGTAGCAGAACTTGACAACTTTGGCCACATGGGTATGGAGAATAAAAATAGGGATTATAGAATTTGTCTCCATGCCTAAGGAAAGTCACTGAGACCAGACATGTGTCGGGTGCCTAAATGGAGACTCAGAGAGGCCATTTTGTGAATCTGTGAAGTGGAAGCCTGGATTGCCTTGAAAATTCCAAAATGTTGGAGATGCCAGAGCTTTGGGTTATCTGCCAGAGAAAGCTGCTAACAGGGAGTGGAACCAGCCCAAGAGAAAGAAGTGTGTTTCAGTCAACAAAGCTCAATGGAGTTAGAGATCTGAAGAGCTTTTGACATCTGACATGTAGAGTTTGGAGTTTGCCCAGTTGATTTTCAGTCTTGCTTTGGTCCAGTATGCTCCCTTCCCTACATTTTAGAATGGTAATGTAGATCCTGTGTCATTATATGTTGCAAGTGTGTGATCTGTTTTTTATTTATTTTTATTTTATGATTGATTACAGTTAAGAGACTGAATGGAACTCAGAGGAGACTTGGAACCTTGATCTTTTAAATGCTGATGAGACCGTGATAGACCACCACAGCGACTTTTGAAGTTGGACTAAATTAATTCTATATTATATTATTATAAGCTTATAGTAGCCAGGGAGTGAAATGTAATAGTTTGAATGTAACAGGTCCCCATAAACTGATAGGGAGTGACACTATTAGGAGGTGTGGCTTTTTAGGAGTTGGGATGGCTTTGTTGGAGGAAATGTGTCACTGTGGAAATGGGCTTTGAGGTCTCCAATACTCAAGTAAACCCAGTGTCTCAGTTTACGTCATTTGCCTGCAGATCAAACTGTAGAACTCCTAATTCCTTCTGCAGCATAATGTCTGTCTGAATGCTGTCATTTTTTTTTTTGCCATGATAATGAACAAACCTCTGAAACTGTAAACTACCCCCAACAAAATGCTTTCCTTTATAAGAGTTGCTGTGGTGATGTTGTCTCTTCATAGCAATAAAAATCATAATTAAGACACCAGGCAAGGCATCCAGTGGTGAGACTGGAACACCAACCCAATGCAAAATCTTTGGCCCACAACCTGTTCTTCCTGCAAGATGTGCTGGGGCAACGGTAGCTCAGAGTTTATGGGATCGATCAACTAATGACTGTCCCAAGACACAAAAGGGAACCCATACCCAACACTGCCTGGATGGCTAGGAATCAAAAGATCTAGAGACCTAGGGTATATCCAAATATGACCTGCAAAAAAAAAAAAAAAAAAAAAAAAAAAGCCAATGATTCCTAATGATATTCTGCTATACTTAGATCAGTTTCTAACCCAATTGTCATCAAAAAAAAAAAAAAAAAAAAAGCTTCCCTGACAGCTTATGGAAATAGATGCAGAGACCCACCGCCAAACATTAGACATAGCTTAGGGAAGCCCAAAAAGATGGGTAGGAAGGATTGTAGGAGCCAGAAGGGTTGAGGACACAGGGAGGATAGAGTCCACAGAATCATCTAAACAGGGTTCATAGAGGCTCAAAGAGATTGAAGCAGCAATCACAGAGTCTGCATGGGTCTGCACTAGGTTCTCTGCATATATGTCATGGTTGTTGCTTGGGGATTTTGTGGGACTCCTAACAGCAGCAGTGGGGGCATCTCTGACTCCTTTACCTGCTCTTGAGACCCTTTTATTTCTACTGGTTGTCCTATCCAGCCTTGATGTGAGAGTTTGTGCCTAGTCTTGTTGCATCTTGTTATGCCAAGTTTGGGTGACGTCTCGGGGAGGCCTGCTCATTTCTTAAGGGAAACAAAGGAGCAGTGGATCTGGCAGAAAGAGGAGGTAGGAGGAGTAACTTGGAGAAGTAGAAGAAGGGGAGGTTGTGGTTGGAGAGAAGAAGAAATAAAAACTAAAAGGTGAACAGAAGACCACTGAATCTTTGGATAAAGAAAACTGAGTAATTATTTTATATTGTCATTTCTCATAGTATTATCATAATGTCACTCAAGGGGCAACATGGCTGGCCTTGCCCTAAGTGAATGAGAAGATAATTACCTCAGCAAGCAATAGTCTGTATAAACTCCACTGACATACAGCCTTGAGAACAAAAAAATCTTAGAGGCAAATTATCTCAAGTCCCTTTAAAGAAGCTTCTTGGTTTTCCCAGTCAGAATCCATAGCACTGAATGGATTAGCCACTGTGTGGAGAGATGTATAATCGTCTGTGGTATAAACATTATGATTAATATGAATTGAAATGGAATCCCATGGGCATTAATCTCACTGCAACTTCTCTCCTTAAGATCTCATAACAATTCTCATACCTCTTATGAAGATATTTGTCTTTAAATTTCTTTTTCTTTATGGATTGGAAAGATAGCTCAGTGATTAAACACAATCGCTGCTCCTGCAAGAGGACCTGGATTTGGATCCCAGCACTCACTGGTACTTATCGGCCATGGGCACTCAGCATGCACATGATACACATACTTAGGTGTAAAGATAAAAATAAAATATTCCTTTAAAGATGCTCCCATAGAAACATAGAACAACTTATGAAATTCTAATGAAAATTGGCCCCAGAGCTGGGGGAGTGGCTCAGCTAATATTGTATGCTGTACAAATATGGGGAGCCAGGCTCCATTCCCAGAACCCACATGAAGAAAAGCTGTCTGTGATCTACTTTCCCACAACTTCCCCTGTGGCAGCTGCCTAAGTTTTTGCTCTACCTGATTTCCCGCTCAGCTTACATCCCAGATGACTGCCCCATTGCCCTCCATGTTGTATGGATGCATACAGATTTATAATCTCGAAGACATACACAGTTGGATCCAGAGGACTCTCTAGTCAGCCAGCTTACCAGTGAACCACAGGCCAGGAAGAGCCTATACCAAAAAAAAGAAAAAAAAATAGACACTTCAGTGATACCCTAGTTGGCTTCTGGCCTCACGCACAGTTGCCCACATGTGCACTCACATAAGCACGCCCCTGCAACCACACAAAGCAGCACGCACATACATATACATGCATCCTCAAACATATGCCCCCACAAAAATAATAGCTTCAGTTAATGCATAGCATACTTGCCACCTGTCCTTTCCAGTTATATGTCAACTTGGCACATGCTGAAGCCACGTGGGAGGAAGTAATATAGACAGAGAAAGTGCCACTGTAAGATCTGCCTGGGTCCAGTCTGTAGGGCATGTTCTTCTATTGATAAATTTTATTTATGTGTGAGTGTTCTGCCTGCGTATATGCCTGCATGCTAGAAGAGGGCATCAGATACGTCCTAGATTGTTGGGAACCACCATGTGGTTTCTGGGAATTGAACTCTGGACCTCTACCAGTGCTCTTAACAACTGAGCCATCTCTCCAGTTCTGTAGTGTGTTTTCTTAATGGCTAACTGATGTAGGAAGGTTCTGGCCATTGAGGTGGTGCCACCATAGGCAGATGGTCCTGGGTGCTGTAAGAAAGCTGGCAAGCAAGCCAGGAGTGAGCCAGTAAGCAGCATCCCTCTGTTACCTTCACTTCAGTATCACTCCCAAGTATTGTTCTTTAGGAGCCGTTTACTGTGCACAAATAGGAAACTCAGCCAGATCTCAGGGAAAGGCGGAGATATCAGAGAGAGGAAACACCACAGTCAGATCTGGCCAGCTGTCTTCCAGCTTCCTCAGCCTCGCTCCTCCTGGCTTCTACTGCCTCCTCTGTCTTTCTATGCCTGCCTTAAATACCCTCTTCACCCAGTTGTTTCACATCCAGGTTAAGATTAAAGGCAGGTACTGCCTGCCTGGGAGCCTGGAACTCCTTCTGTAAACTAAACTGGCTTCAAACTCAGATTTTCTGGGATTAAGGGTGTAGGTCACCACTCCCAGGATATTCCCTGTGCTGGGATTAAAGATGTGAGTTACCACTGTCTGATCCTCCTAGACTGACTGTGGGTAGATCCCTCTGATATCTCCCACTAGTTTTATTAAATTCGAAACGTATCCCCACAGTTTACCTTGTGTTTTAAGGACCTCTCACTGGAACCTAGAGTTTGCTGATAAGGCTAAACTGGTGGACCAATGGGTCCCAGTTTATTAAAGAGAACAGGAATACTCCATTTTGAAAAAAGAACTCTCTTTTAAACAGAACTTGGCCAAGGGCTGAACTTAGCGCTACTCAGTTCCGAGAAAAACTACAAAGTTTTACAAACAACCCAAACAGCTCAAGGCCCTGGTCAGGGTCACCCCACCCAGATAACCCCAACAAATAGAAAGCTTTAATAAACAATATCTGCAGGGCTCCAGATGGGCTCCAAATGTCCTTGCAACCACTGATGGAAACTCATGAAATTGCTCTAGATCTATGGCCAATGCTAAAGCTTGAAACAAACAAACAAAAGAAAACTCTTCACTATGAGGGCTCAGGGCCAGTCTTCTCCACCCGCTGTGCCATATGCTGGAGTACTGAGAGCTGACCCAAGGCCAGACTTGTAATCAATAAACCCCTTTGTGCTCGCCCTGGATTCCAGCTCTGTGGAGGTCTTGGCGGTCATGTCACAGGTACAACACTACCTGTTCCTGTCTCCCGGCGCCGAGATAACAAGAATGTGCCATCACACCTGGCTTTGTTATGTGGGCGATGGGGCACAGACTCAGGACCTTGTGTTTACACTACTAAGTCTCTTCAGCTTTTCTATTTTTTTTTTTAAGTAAGCTATATGGATTTTAATAAGAGAAACCAAACAATTAATCATACTGCCAGACAGGAATTGAAAATGTTGTTTTGTTCACTTCCTGACTCCATACCTTTCTTCCCAGTCAAGTGACTTTGGATTCTTTTCATTTTAAGAAGTCATAGCAGACCCCCCCCCCCCATCTTAGGTAGTATGTCTCACTTGAGTCTCTTGAGGCTGGTGTCCTCCCAACAGAACCTAACAGATGGTGTCAACATCACGTAATGGATGCTTACTGGTTGCTTGATTGGTTGAATGCTTGATTGGCTTAGAATTCAATTGTTTTATATTCACTAAGCATACCCACCATGAACCTGAGTGCAGCATTTAAATATCACAGAGAAAACAACAGGGATGGATTGTTTGGGTTATGCCTGAGTTATCTTGTAGAATGCTCCACATCCAGCATTAATTTGCATTTGCATAAAAACTGTTCTGAGGGCTGGAGACTTGGCTAAGCAGTAAGAGCAGTTGTTTGTCATTCAGAGAACTGGAGTTTGGTTGAAAGTTTCTACATCAGGAAGTTTACAGTCACTTATAACTCCAACTTCAGGGGATCTGGTGGTGCCCTCTATGCCTGTAACTCCAGCTCCAGGGGATCTGGTGCCCTCTCTGCCTGTAACTCCAGTTCCAGGGGATCTGGTGCCCTCTACTGGCTTTAGTGAGCACCTGCATATACATGTGCTTGTGCTCACAAAGAGAGATAAATAATGTTTATTTATTGAATGAATTAATAAATAATCACAGCCCGCATAACCGACATTCACTTCAAAGAGCCTCCAGAAGCCTGCCTTACAGTATCTCCTTCTATATAACCTCCACCCCAACTCTAACATTCCAGATTAGATATGACTTGGCATTTATGGAAAGACAGATGTGTGTCTTTTGGAAACACTGTGTTTTGTCATGTGGTTCCTATTCTTCCTACCTGGTTCCCCATCCCCTTCTCAGAAACGATCCACACTTGACTTGGTTTTGTATCTCCCAAGTGCCCAGAATGGCCCCTGGCCTCAACAGCTTCTCTGTATTTTCATTAAAGAATTGGACAAATGAAATCACACAGCTAGCCAGACCTTTCCCCTTCAGACATTCTTACTCTGAGCAATTCTTTTATTTCTGTTAAAGAAAAATTGTGTAGCAATGGTCTTATTTAATCCATACAAGAACCCTTAGAGAATTTGGAGGGTTCACCCTCAAAATAGTCAGAACAGAAAGGATATAAATCTAGCTGGAATGGTGTGACTCGGACTTTAACACCACATGGAAGGTACAAACGTGAGCCTAGCACCCATCTTTACAGGGTGGACCATTAGTAAGCTGCTGTGACTATGATGAAACACCCCTAATGATCAGCTTAAAAAGAAGGGAGGCTTGATTTGGCTCACAGTTCCAAAGGCTTTCAAGATTCTTGGTCCTGTTGCTGTTGGCTGTTGTACCCAAGGAAAGACCCCGAGAGAGAGAGAGATCACCAGAGTCCGAGGAATCAAAATGTAAATGAAAGATTTTTGAGTGTACAATACAAGCCAGGCAGGGAACTCGTCCACACTCTCAGCACAGCGAGGCCAAGTTGAGAATATATGTATCTTTTATAGGCAAACAACTGGGGTAAAAATGAGGAAAGATAGCTAATTTGACCTATTGTCAGGGTGGGTCAGGATTGGAACATTCCACAGTTGTTTAACTTGGCTTTTGGTCAGGGTAGGTCAGGGTAGGTCAGGGTGGGTTAAGGTGGGTCAGGATAGGTCAGGGTGGGTCAGGGTGGGTCAGGGTGGAATATGGATTTGTATTGACTAGCCCCGGGGCAGGTTTGGAACATTCTGCAGTTAGGCTAGGATCGGCCCAGATGTCCTTTTGGATAACATCTTTTGTAGGTTTCTTGGAACTGAAGGGGAATTTAGCCTGAGCTTTCCTTGACCTATTTGCTAACATGGCTGCTGACTCTAAGATAGAGGGACTTTTGTACCGCATCCAGTTTGAAGTGGCCCGAGTCTAGTCCAGGTGAGGGGCGTCGAGGTTAAATAATCTGCACTCTGGAGTCGTTAGGTTCCATCATCCAGGATCACAAAGAGACCCGAGCTTTATTCAGTACACCTTACATCTTAGTCTCTACTTCTCTCCCTACTTCTCTCCCATGCATCTCTCCATGCTGGTCCCCAGCTTCTCTTCTGCATCTCTCCTGCCATGCTTCCCTCCTGCCATGCATCTCGCCTAGCTTTTTCCCCTTTAGCTTCCCGCCATGCTGGTCTCCTTCTCCCCCTTCCACTGACTCTACTCCATGCTTCTCCTTCCACTCACTCTAACTAACTCTCAGCTCTCTGCTTCCTTCTTAACTCTCTCACACCCTGCCCCCTTGTCTGGACACACCCAAGGTCTTGGAAGATCCCAAAAGACTAGCACTCAGCAGGTGGCAGGGATAAGGAGACTGTAGAGCAGGAAAACATGTTTTTCTTTTTCCCCCTATTTAACATAAGGTTTTAGTCCTTTGGGGAGGAGGAGGGGCCATAAGGGCCAGAATGGCACTATTCAGGAATCAACACTTTTGAGTCCTCATTGGTCAGTGGTGGCCAGTCCGCCAAGGCAATGGAACATGACAGAGGAAGCCTGTTCATGTCTAGGCAGCCATGAAGCAGAGAAGCAAGAGGGGCCAGAATCCCAAAATACTCTTTCAAGAGCACATCCCCAGTGATCTAAATTCCTTCCAGTGTGCCCCACCCCCTCAAGATTCCATTACCTCCCTGGAATGTCACAGGCTGGGGAGTGTAGTTTTCAACTAGATGGGCATTCCAAATCCAAACTCTATCAGAGAACCATCTACTGGCTGCCTAGCCTCTCTTAAGAGAGTTAAGACTAGGGTCTAGAGAGATGGCTCAATAGTTAAGAGCACTGGCTGCTCTTCCAGAGAACCTGGGCACATAAAGATCAATGCAGTGTCTCCCTCAATCACTCTCCACCCTATTTTTTAAGATAGGGTCTCAGCAAACCTGATGCTCTTTGTTTGCATTGAGATAGTTAGCCAACAATCCTGTGGGATTCCCCCTGTCTATACCTCTCAGCTCTGGGGCTTTGGGTCCTCACTTCGATGTGTGGTTTTTATGTGGGTTCTGGGCATGAAAACTGAGTTTCTGGTTCTTATACAGCAATTATGTCACTCATTCAATAGAGGGAAAGTGATGGGGATTGAACTTTTGGTGCATCCAAGGCTCCCAAGAGCAAGGGCACAGATGTTAATACAAACTTCTGGAATCTGGACATGAGGTTGGAGCTATAGATGTACAAACCACTACCTGTGGCTTCATGTCAATGAGGAAAGTCAGGTAGAGAGAGACCCCATCACGGTAGTCCCTCAACTGTCCATGCAGGAAATTGCATCCTGTGGTGGCTTTTCTAGGCTCTGTGACACAGAATAATTTGGTTTCTTCAAATTTGAACTGAGGAAATTAGGTCGTTTTAATTACTGATTTGCCTGTTACTCCAGGCAAAGTTTCTAGAGCAGCCATGCAGAACAACTATTCTAAGTACTCAAATATGCCAAAAACATACTGCTAAAATTAAAGATTCAGTTTCAAGGCAAAAAAAAAAAAAAAATGTCAGTAAGGTTCAATTCAAGCTTGAATAGAATTAGAAACTCAAGGGTAGATGTGCTAAAGGCCCTGAAAGTCACACATAAAAATGTTGGGGATGGAAGGCTTGGGGTACTGGTTGACCGGTCGTGTGTGCTTACCTAGCATGCGTGAAATCCCAAAGCACTTTATGGGACAGGTATGTTGGCACATGCCTGTGATCCTAGCATTAAGTAGGTTGAGAGAAAATCATCTTTGAAAAAGTCATCTTTGGCTATGTAGTGAGTAATGAGCTATATAATACCCAGTTTTTTGATGAGAGAGAGAGAGAGAGAGAGAGAGAGAGAGAGAGAGAGAGAGAGAGAGAGAGAGAGAGAGAAATGGTGTCTGTGAGCTGGCCTATAGTTTCCGTTTCTGCTCCTGACTCCAGCACTGTGCCTGGTGGTTACTGTTCCTCTGAGGGTGATGGTAACAATAAAAATGGTTTTGTCTGGCTATCCAAGCTCAATCCCTCAAGCATTTTCACATCCTGGTTCCCTTCGTTTGGACTCCGCATCCCCTAAGTGGCCCTCTCTATTTGCCTTCCTTAGAGGTCTATCTTCAGTGGAAAAATATGAGAGGCCAGACAAGTATTGCAAACACACTGTCGGGTGATCTTAGGAATCAACAGATTGGCATGTTGATTTCATGCATCAACTCCCATAGCTTAATTCATCAGAGACAAAGCTACACATACATCTGCACTCAGTAAGCCCACAGACTCCAATCCTAAAGACAGAGACCTAGATTCTGGGCAGAGGCAATGTGACCCTGTGAGGTCTCCCAGAGAAGCCAAATACTCATCACCTGATGCTCACTGGCCTTTGGCAATAAGACTCCTCCAAATTTTCTTTCTGCTGACTCCAAGAGTGTTACAATATAGAGGTGGAATGGAGTGGACCTGCAAATTTCTGATGCTGATTAGAGAGAGGGAAAAGTCATATGTCAGGGGAAGTAACTTCTTCACTGGCTGGATTGACAACTCTTGGTGTATTTGGTCCTAGTTCACATTCAATTAACTCTGATCCTGGAAATGCCATTTGTGTCTCAGGTTGATTAAATATGTCTTCGTAGTTGTCTGTCTTTCCCCCTTTACAGTGAACGTCATAGTCCCCACCCTGCCATTGACTCTTTGTTAGCAGATAATGATTGGACACCTGCCATGTGAGAACCAAGACAGGCACAGTGGTACCTGGGGACACAAAAATAAAAGGTTTATGCTTTTTAATGGGGAAAACAAAATGTAAATCAATTGCATGAACGTACTTTGCCACCATGATGAAATGTCACAGATCAGGAAGTGTCAGCAATAATTCCGGAGGCCAGCAAGCCTGGAATCAAGACGCAAGTTGATTTCGTTCAAAGCGAGGACCTCTTCCTGCATGCTTTCTCCGAGAAAGCACGAGAGACAGAGACTGTTCTTGGTTCTCTCCATATTAGGCCGCTAATCCTATAGGACTAGGATCCTACCCATACAATGTCTCATCTAACCCTAATTACTAAAGTATAGAGTTTGTCATCCATTGTAGTCACATTGAGGGGTTCACACACGAACTGGACATAGAAGGCACACAGCTGCAGCGACAGCAAGCAATTCAAGGTGATCTGCGCAGCAAAGAAAACTCTTTTCTGGTAGCATTTTATGAGATTCCCTCTCTGTTCTTTGCCCACTGCAGTTCTTCGGGAACGGCGGGGCGGAGGGGGGTGCATTTTGAAAGTTCAGGCGATGCGCAGAACAGTCTCCCACCATCTTACTTAATTTGTTCTTCTGAACTTTCTATTCTTTCCCATGAACTTAATTCCCAGCCAAACCTGGAAGTAAAGCTCCCCGTTGGGATAAAAATTTGATCCCAGCAGTTTCCTGCAGCGTGAGCATCCGGTGGACAAGCTCGTGAACTTCTAATTTGAGAAACCACGGGCCTCTACTGCGTCCCAGCTGGCCCCTGAAAAGAGTAACTAAGGCAACCATGGTCACAGGAGCGTGCGCACTGCCACTCTCGCTGCTGCTACCGGAAGTCAGCAAGGTATTGCTCCTTCGACTTGGATTTTTTTGTTTTGTTTTGTTTGCTTGTTTGTTTGTTTTTTATTGTCTTATTTGAAGAACCTCAGAATAAATCCACTTAAATCCTGAACCGGGAAGAAGCTCAGCTTCCTTCTACTCAATGGGAGTTGTTTATCTATTCTGGGTGTTGCAGGCACCCTCTCCTAGTTTCTCTGCAGTAGTAGCCTGTGGACTGACTTGTCTCCCCCTCCCCCAGAAAATATTCAGATTGAAGTTTATGTCAGGAGCATATAATTTGCTTTTTTATCACACAACGGGTTGCAGTTAAGACATCCCCGGGCATCAGACAAGACTTCATACTTTAAAACAGAGTTGCAACCGTGAAAGACTGTGGGGACTTTTAAAGTTGGATTAAATGCATTTTGCATTATGTTATGATCAAGAAACTAGAAGGGAAGGAGTGGAATGTGGTGGCTTGAATGAAATATGCGCCCCATAATCTTAGGCATTTGAATACTTGGCCCCTAGATGATGTTGCTATTTGATGAATTTTAGGAGATGTGACATTATTGGTGGAAGAGTATCCATTCCAGGTGGACTTTTAGAGACTCAGAGCACTTCTAATTTGCTCTGCTTTGTAATTGCCATTCGATATGTGAGCTGTCAACTGCTGGTCCAGCCACCAGGCCTGTGGTCTGCTGCCTCCACTTCTTCATCATAGACTCGGACTCTAGAACCATAAGCCCAAACAAACTCTTTTTTTTCCCCCTCATATAAATTGCTTTGGTCATGGTGCTTAATCACAGCAACAGAAAAGTAACTAATACAGACTTTAAACTTCAAGTACCTCTACATGTGACATTATTTGAAAATGGAAGGGGAAGCTGTAGAGACAGACATGCAGGTATAAAGAAGGCCACATGTCCAAGATGATGACCCAAACCAAAGGGAATTCCTTCCCTCTCGGGCTTCAGACAACTCTACCAACACCTCCACTTCAGATGTCTGAATTCTACAACTTTTGAGTCAACTCATTCCCACAGTTTAGGCCACCAAGTTGTGGTGTGTGGTGTATTACAGAAGCCTAGGTAAATGGCTACACCTGTGTTCCAAGTCCCACATCACCACCGGACTCCAGTCTGCCAGCTTTACTTGTGTAGCTGGGATTCCTGAATGCCCAGCCTGTGTGCCAGGAATGTTTTGATGGGTCGAGCTTTCCATTTTTCACAGAAATCCCTTCATGGAGAAAGTGCTATCCCGGTGTCTACAGGAAAGCCACTTCCCCCACAAAGGCCTAAGGATCAAATATGAGCCTTTGGAGAGAGCCAGTGATTTTTCATTTCCCAAAGGCTGGCTAGTCATTGAATGTCTTAGCTTGAAGGTACTTGAGAAATTTCCAGAACTGTAGAATTCAGATCTGGAGGAGCCTAAACGGTCATTTGGATTGATTCTTTCTTAACTCGTATTTTCCAGATCTTCATTTCATAATACTCACTGCCCTGGTCTCCCATATTTCTGTCCATTCCTCTTCAGTCTCTTTGGCAACTTCCCTTCCCAGGACTCTGTCCCCACTTGCCTTTGCTCACTGTCAACCCTCCATGTGTGACATCATCCATGGATTTACATACTGTCTCTTTGCTGATAGTTCTCAGATTTATATTTCTGGCCCCAGCATCTCCGTTGAATTTCAAGTTGATTTGTGAAACTGTCTACTCTTAGCCACTAATGTATCTCACAAACATCTCAAATTTGACATGGCTGAAACATAGACTCATGTTGGGATAATCCTTTTGTGCCCTCTGTGAAGATGTGCCTCTGCTTAACTTCACTTGCTAAGGCACCTTCTTATTACTTTAATAAAGAGCTAAATGGTCAGTTGTAAATGGATGTTTCCTATCCCAACTGCCCATTTCCATATAACAGACTCAGAGGCTGAATTTGAACCGTAAATGATTCGCCAATAGTTCAGGCTTATTACTAACTAGCTCGTACATGTTAAGTTAATTCTATATTCCATGTGGCACTACCTTTATTATCATGATACATTCATCTCCTGTTCCCTCCACATCTGGCTGGTGACCCCTGATGCTGCCCTTCTTCCCATCATTCTTAGTTTGGCCACCTCATCTATACTTCCTGCCTGGATACTGGCCAATCAGCATTTTATTAAACCAATTTGAGTGACAAATTCTTACAGTGTACAAGAGGATTATTTCACAGCAGCCAATAGGTAGGCAGGAGAGGACAGGTGGGACTTCTTGAAAGAGATAGTAACTCTGGGAAAGAGTTAGAGGCAAGAGGACTTTACCAGTCAGATACAGAGAAAGTCTGTGACACAGTACTGGGGAGAGGTAACCAGCCACATGGAAAAATGTAGATTAATGTAAATGGGCTAATTTAAGTTTTAAGAGTTAGTTGGGAACAAGTCTAAACAAAGGCCAAGCTTTTGTAATTAATGAAAAGTCTCTGTCCTGATTCAGAAGCTGATGGTCCAAAGAAAGATCTGCTACAGCCTCAAGGTTTTACTTCATGTGTATATCAATGAATTCTTCCCTAGTCTTCCAATCAAAGGAAACATCTTCACTGTATACACAGAAGCTCAAACCTAACCAATTTCCTTCACTGTCACATCCAATCTATTGGTGAATCCTTCCATTTGCTCCCATCGTGTGTCCAGTTGTCTTAGTTGGGGGTCCTATTGCTGTGAAGAGGCACCATGACCACAGCAACTCTTAAAGAGGGAAATGTTTAATTAGGGACTGGTTTATAATTCAGAGGTTTAGTCCATTGTCATCATGGCAGGTAGCATGGCAGGATGCAGGCAGACGAGTTCTACATCCAGATTCAAAGACAGCAGGTATAGAGAGTGACACTGGGCCCGGCTTGAGCATCTGAAATCCCAAAGCCTGCCGGGTTCAGATTGGATGCTACAGTGAAGGAAGCTTTGGGTATCTGAGGGTCAACAGAAAATCTCTCACACAGATGCTGTTCTAGTCATGTCCTTTTACTGTTTTGCCATTCTCTGTTCTCCCCCAGTCTCAAAAGTTTCTAGTTTGTATACATATATGACAGCAACTTTAGGCTGAAAAAAAGAAAGCTCATAGAAAACTCTTTTCAGAGTCAGAAAGCATTCCTTATATAAGCAATAAGAGACACAGGCAGCATAAGCTTGCCAGCTACAGATAGTGGGTGGCTGCAGCTGTGGATGTAAAAAGGGGTGGGGGATTGGCTATACATTATCTTCCTAAGGAGATTAGCTTAAGGGGTTAGAAAGGGAGAAGGTTGAACTATTGAGAGATATAAAGAGAAAGTAAATTGTGTACTATGCTGCATTTTTTAAGTGTATATAGGCTAACATTATGTGGCAAAGCTGTCAGTTTCTCTCGAAGCCTCCAGTCAGAGGGAACAGTTGCAGTCCCATGACTGGGACCTTGTTGGGTTTTGTTCAAGGCCGAGAAACCAGATCATCTCTCTGTAGTACCAGCCATCTGTGTAGCCTTTTTCAGTGACTAGCCGTAGAGCTGAGTCCTTACCTGTGGGGATCTTTTCAAATATAATAAAAACAGTCAGATATATCAGAGGGATCTACCCACAGTCAGTCTAGGAGGATCAGACAATGGTAACTCACATCTTTAATCCCAGCACAGGGAATATCCGGAGTGGTGACCTACGCCCTTAATCCAAACTGAGTTTGAGGTCATCTTAGTTTACAGAAGGAGTTCCAGGCTCCCAGGCAGGCAGTGGTGGTGCCACACCTTAACTGAGTGAAGAAAGTATTTAAGGCAGATATAGAAAGACAGAGCAGGCAGAAGAAGCCAGGAGGAGTGAGGCTGAGGAAGCTGGAAGACAGCTGGTCAGATCTGACTGTGGTGTTTCTTCTCTGATATCTCCGCCTTTCCCAGAGATTTGGCCCTGAGTTTCCTTTATTCATGCAACACTTACCAGACTAGGTTAGAGTGATTAGCTAATTAATTGCCTGTTATCTATATATAAATCCAGGACTAAAAGTTAGCAGTTAGTAAACTGAGCTTAAAAATCTAGGACTATGAACTAAGGTTAGAATGTTTGTACAAAGTGTTGATTGTTAAAATGTCAGAGCAGGTGAACACTTATTACCAGTGGGGAAAGTATAGGAGAATTCAGTCTCTGAAGGACCTTGATTTAACAAAGTCAGACACTACGTAATTTATTCCTTTAGTCCAATTTGTGAAAGTCCCACCTGTGATCTAACCATAGGGACACTTTGTCCTGGCAATTTGCCCTTGCAGTAAGCCAAGGAAGGAGAACAGACCTCTAAATGTCTACAGTCCACATGGAACAATAGATCTAGTTATGAAGCATATTTTCGTATACTTTCTACATATCAAAATTGTACAGCTTAAAGAGAAGTTATCTTCATGATCATCCATAGATATATGTGTACCCAATAGAGGATGTAAATATATATGATATAAGCACACACTCATAGCTATTCTTAGGGAAGAAAAAATATGGCACCACTTCCACCTCCTCCTGTCTTTTTTGTTTGTTTGGTTGGTTTTTTTATTTTATTTTATTTTACTTTTTGAGACAGAGTTTTCTGTGTAACAGCCCTGGCTGTCCGGGAACTTACTTTGAAGACCACGCTGGCTTTGAACTCACAGAGATCCTCTTTCCTCTGCTTCCCAAGTGCTGGGGCTAACAGTGTGAGCCACTACTGCCTGCCTGGGAGCCTGGAACTCCTTCTGTAAACTAAGATGACCTCGAACTCAGTTTGGATTAAGGACATAGGTCACCACTCCGGGGATACTCCCCATGCTGGGATTAAAGGTGTGAATCACCACTCTCTGATCCTCCTAGACTGACTGTGGGCGGATTCCCTCTGATATCTCCAAATGTTTTATTATATCCCCATAGCACATGAGAGAAATTACAGACAGGAGCAACTGGTCATTAACAGTCTGTAACTCCACAGCCTTGCCAGATAGGGTTCTCCACCTGAGAGAATCTGATGGATCGACCAGCTAAACACTAGTTGTCACCTGCTGTATACCCCCATGGCCTCTTGCTACCAGCAACTCCCAATATTGCTAATAATGCCACTCCTATGAGACCATGGGGGGTCATTTCCATTCAGACCACCACACCAGTCCCTCCTCCTCACTTCATCTCCAAGGCCAACATCACTGTCTGAGCCATCACCAGCTCTCCTTTGGAGAGCACTCCAGTCCTTATTGGGGTTCCCATCTCTTCTCAAGTCAAAAGCACAGCTGCTGGAACAATCCTATCAAGAAATAAATAGAGGGCTGAGGGAAAGTCTCAGTATTTAAGTGTTTGCCCCCCAATAATGAAGACCTATGATTGAATCCCCAGAACCTACATGAATGCCAGCCGGGTATGACAGCTCATCTGTAATTCCATCCTTGGAAGGCAGAGACAGAGGATCCTAGAGTAAGCTAGCTAATGAAACAAGCCATATCAGTGAGCTCTGGGTTTGACTGGAGTACCCTGCCTCAGTGAGTAAGCTGGGAGAGCAACCAAAGATGATTCCCGACATCAGCCTTGAACCTCCACATTCAAATACGCCCACACGTGTTTCCTATTCACACACCTGTTTCCACATACATGCAAAAACAAACACCTTGAAACAAACAAGCGCAATGAAAATACAAACAGAAAGATACAAATATAAACCTTAAGTCTTACAATGCTCCCCCCACAACACACACTACACACAAAATACAGGCTCGTACAACTGCCTGTTACAGCTTCCAACCACGTCCACCATCATCTTAGATGTTCCTCATTGCCTGCCATAGCTCAGCCTTGCTGCCCCTCAATACCTCACTCATTGTCTATCCTCGGAGACTTTATTTAGCAATCTCTTCCTGAAATGGTATCCCACCAACCTCTTCTTTAGGTCTTCAGCAAAATCAGCTTTAGACTATGTCCTCAAACTCCTTGGATTTTTATTATCAGAAGGTACAGTCTAGCTCCTCTTCCCCTTAAAGATGCATTTTCTTGAGTGACTCACAAACTGTTGTTCAATTTCTAAAACTAAAAGGTGCTATGGGTTCCCTCTGGCTCTCTCTTGGAAGACCCATGCTTATAACTCAGCCACCATCCCATGACATAGACAAGAAGCTGCCTGCAGGTAACTCAACTGACATTTCTATCTGAGACCCTGTCGATCAACTACCACCAACTACTACAAGGGGAAAAGCCCTCAGATGTTTCCAACTTCCCCTTCAGTTGACACTGGGTGGACCAGAGACATTCTTGTCCCCATCCCCCTGCCTAAGCTGAAAATTCATGGGGAAAGAATCACCATGCTCAAATGAAGTAGTTAAGTTTTGTGGAGGTTTACAATAAATAACCAGTTAGCAATAAATAACTGGAAGGCAGCAATGAGTCCCCACCTCACAACTGTGCTTCCCTGCCATCCTATTTAATTACACTTTGGCTTTACAAAGTGAATATCTCTATTAACCTCAGCACTCAGCCTAGCCTGGCAAACAGGAAGCACTCAGGGAATATTTGTAGACTGACTGTACAAATGAATGAATCCTCTTGTCACATCAGAGTCATTAATACGCTGAGTGTTTAATTTTTGTCAATGCAGTGATGGTAGCAGACACCACTTCAAGCCAGATATGGTAGCTCCTTCCTGGGAAGTAGAGGCAGGAGGATCAGGAATTCAGGAGCCATATGACAAGTGTGATGCCAGCCGGGCTACACGAGACCCTATCTCCAAGAAACAAAACAGAGGGGCACAACACTTGAGAACACAACGCTGTTCTTACACAACACCCACTTCAGCTCCCAGCACCCATGTCTGGTGACTTCCAACCCCCCGTTAACTCCAGCTCCCAAGGATCCTCTTCTGGCCTCTTGAGAAACATACATGTGCGTGTGCACACACACATAAAATGAAAATAATGATAATACTTTTTTTTAAAAAAGAAAGAAAACAGGCATGAGAAGGAAGGTGTGGAAAGAGAGAGAACACCAATGTTGAGAAAAGGACGAGTGGTGGGTAATTATGAGACAAGCTTTCAGATTATGGATGCCCAGAGATATTGGGCTGACTCAGTGACCACTGGCTAGAGCCACATGACCAGAAGACACTGGGGCCTGGGTTGATATGTTCTAAGAATGCTAGTCCCAGGGTCAACACAGCTGTCATCAGCCTGTCTTATTTGTTGGGAAGTAAGCAAGCGCTCATCCTGCTGTTGGTCATGCCTGCCAGAACATGTCTCCTTGAGGTGAGCAGATTTTCAGTGTGGGAAGCTGAAGACAGCAGGAGATTGGGCAGGGGACATTTCGGGGAACTGTTCTTTCTACACTTGGGTCCAATTGCTAATGACAGACTTGTCAGGCAGCTGAGTTTCTAGCTGGTTCAGCTGGTTCCTGGGGGCCTTTTTCACTGATGCGTGGTTTCCTTGGTGACCAGATAGCTGTTGTGCACACAGCAGCTTTTTGGGAGACACTTGACTGGTTCTGATGTTAACTAGCTCTGACAGCTGTGATTGGGATAAAAAGATAAAGGGTCTCTACTGGCTTTTTCAAATTAAACATTCCTTTCATGTTCATATACACTGTTCTGGACTGGGAACTGTCCTGGGCGAAGATTTCCTTTACCTTGGAAATTGATGTGCTGGGAATTCCAGCAATGTTTCTGAGACTGGGTGCCTTGAACACCCCATGAGGGAAGCTGCACTTGGTATGATTCTCAGGTGATGCCTTCAGGAGCATGCATCAGTTTTAGGTCCACTAGTTGGTCAGGAATAGCCAGGAAAATAAGAATTGCCTAGATTACTTTAATAAAAAGGATTTAATCTAGGCTGTGGGTTGAGCGGGCACTGGAAAGGAAAAGGGGAAAAGATAAGCAGAGGCCTGGGGAGATGCTCAGCTGGTAAGGTGCTTTCCTTGCAAGCATGAGAATCTAAGTTAGATGTGCAGAATCCACATGAAAAGGGGGACAGCGGCCACAGAGGGGATGGGGCGCTCCTACAATACCTACCTATCATACCACATGTTCCAGATGACTGTAACATGCAACCACTCCAACCTCCCAGGAAGACTACAGACTATAGGCAAGGCTGTGAGAGAAGCTAAGCAGGCTAAGGACAGCAAAGGTGACAGGTTCACAGAGAGGACAAAAGGGCCAGCAGGTGATCAGATAGCTGTGGACACTGTGAGAACATTATTTAAGATCAGATAATAAAGACTTCCCATGTGTGTGACCCTGTACCATTACAATTTTTAAAGTGTGTGTGTGGTGTGTATTCACATACATATATGTGCACGTGTGCAAACACTTGACTGTGTGACTGAAGATGCCAGAGATCAACCTCAGGTGTTCCCCAGTTACTAGCTGCCTTGGGCTTTTTGTAATATTTCTTTACATTTATTTATCTGTGTAGATAAAGGTCAGAGTTCAAAGGACAACTTGCTAACTTGCTGGAGTTGGTTCTCTCCTTCCACCATGCGGGTTCTGGGACTAGAACTCAGGTCATCAGGCTTGGTGGCAAGTGCCTTTACCTGCTGAGCCATCCCCAGGGGCTGATTTCCTTTTTGAGACAGTTTCTCACTGGGTTAGGGAACGCCATTGGCTAGAAAGGCAATACGTAGACCCAGCACTACAAAGGTCTCAAGTCTTTAGAACCAATGTTGTTCCCTATGCTTATGAACAAAGTCAGACTTTTATAAAAGCCCATTGGTTTTCATGTGTGTTCGTGTGTGGGGTGTGTATGTGCGTTCCATGGTTCGTGAGTATTTGATGAACACATGTCAGGCACTATGAGCTACTCAGCCAGCTTCCCAAAAGCCCAATCTGTTCACCTATTGAGGAAGCCCTTATTCTGCTGGCCCCAACTCCTTCCCTGCTCGGCGTTCCAGGAAGTCTCTGATGCTCGAACCTCAGATACAGAGCCCCCCTTCCCACTGCTCCCCTTTCTCTGTGCTTCTTAAACAGAGGAGCTTCTCCTGCCCAACCCCAGACCTGAAGGAATTCTGCTCCTTTCAACATCTCTGCAGCACGTCCGGCTTCTCACTCTGCCTCTTCCGGTTTTTTTCCTTCATTTTCTTGTACATATATGTGTGAGCACTTGTGGGGGTGCGAGAGTGTTCACACGTGTGTGGGTGCGCATGCGTGTGTCCGTGCCCTGGGAACCTTCCTCAATTGCTCTCCATCTTGTATACAGGGTTCCTTGCTGATGCTGGAGCGCGTTGCTTAAGCTAATGTGACGAGCCAGCTGGCTCTGGAGATCCAGACGATTTGCGGGTAGGCAGCCATGGTTGTCTGGCTTTAACATAGGAGCTGGGAACATGAACTCGGTATGTTTGCCCAACAAATACATTCCGCACTGAGCCTTCTCCCTAGTCGGTTTTTTTTTTTTGAGGGGGGGGGAGATAGGGTCTTGGGCATCTTAAACTGGTTTCAAACTCGCAGTGTAGCAAAGGCTAGCCCTGCACTTTGACCCTCCTGCCTCCACCTTCCCAGTACTGAACCTACCTCTCTACCTCCCCTGTTCTTAAGAGCACATGGCCTCCTGTACATCTCAGAGTGATCGCCAGGTGGCGCCCTCCATTCAGCGGGGCGGAGAGCCGATAAAAGGGCTTTGTGGAGCTGAGGAGGGAGGCTGGGTGGTGCTGCCACCTGCAGGCACTCTTTAAGAGGCAGCTAAATTTCAGCTAACAACTGTGGGAAAACCCACATGCCCTTCCCTACTAGCCCTTAACCTCCTGTCAGCTGGCTCTACCCTCTCTCGGCACACCCAGGGAACTTGCAGGAACTCACAGGCAGCAGGTGGGGCCAGGAGGACAGGGGCCATTGTGAAACTAACACGCAGGGACCTAGTTTAACGCATTTAAAATTTTTGAGCTGGAGAGATGGCTCAGTAGTTAAGGGTACTTCTTTTGCATGAAAGCAAAGTTCACTTTCCAGCACCCACATTGGATTATAATCACCTGTAACTCCAGCTCTGGGGGGATTTGACACCTTCTGGATTCTATCAGCAACTAGAGAGAGAGAGAGAGAGAGAGAGAGAGAGAGAGAGAGAGAGAGAGAGAAAATGTGTGTGTATAAGTGATTTGCCTGTATGTGTACCAATCACATGCATGTAGAGCACACAGAGACCAGAAGAGGATGGCGGATCCCCTGGAACTAAATGTTGTGATCTGCCATGTGCTCACTAGGAACTGAACCCAAGTCCTCTGGAAGATCAGGAAGTGCTCTTAACTGTCCGACTCATCTTTCCATCCTAAAACAAATCCTTAAAAACATGTTTCAGAATTTCCATCCTGATTCAGTGACACACGCTTGTAATCTCAGCACCCGGGAGGTGAAGACAGGTGAATCTTGGGCTCTCACAGGCCCACGTTATTTATTTATTTTTAGACAGTCTCTCTCTGTAGTCCTGGCTGGCCTAGAACTCACTAGTTAGACCAGATTGAATTCAAACTCACAAATACACCCCACCCCCATCTCTGCTTCCCAAGTATTAGGATTAAAGGCTTACCACTTTCCTTGAAACAATGTCTTATGAAGTCAGGCTGTCCTTGAACTCAGTATGTAGCCAAGTAAAGTCACTTTGAATTCCCAATCCTCATGCCTCCACTTTCCAAAAGCTGGGATTGCAGGCCATGTACTGCCATACCCGGCAGTACCCACTATTATTTTAGCCCTCTAAGTGGGTCAAGGAAATAATTATTAGCCCAGTTTTACCAAGAGACTGTACAACCTAAGTCACTTACTTGCCACCTTCTGAGCAGGCAGTCAGCAAGTTCCCACCAGATTCTAGATAGGTTAAAGCCAAGTCAGCCAGAGGCTATGACAGCACCCTCCTGCAGAGGGTGGCCCACCCAGCAGCCAGAACAGAACAGACCCACCCAGCAGCCAAGACAGACAGAGCAGACCCACCCAGCAGCCAATTAGACAAGCCTGAACAGAGACAAGCCCTTGGTCAGAAACCCCTGTGACCAGATGCAGAAGAAGAGGGGATGGGGTGGGGAGGAATGGGGGGAGGGGTGGTGGTGGTACACTCCTTTAATCCCGGCACTCAGGAGGTAGAGGCGGGTAGATCTCTGAGGTGGAGGCCAGCCTGGTTTACAGAGTTCCAGGACAGCCAGGGCTGCAGAGAAATCCTGTCTCAGAAAACAAAACAAAAACAGCAACAAAAGCCTATGAAGCTGTTTTGTTATGGGGGGGACGTGTTTTATTATCTTGCAGTGCTGGGGTCAAGCGCAGGGCCTCACACATGCTGGGCAGGCCCTCTACCACCCAGCTAGAACCCTATTCCTTTTTTAAAAAATTTATTTATTTATTTGTTTGTTTGTTTATTTATTTATTTATTTATTTATTTATTTATTTATTTAAGATTTCAGATCAGTAGCATAAGTAGACCCGTGGACTTAATAATCCTGCTGCCTCAGTCTACCAAGTAACAGGTTTCAGGGCTGTTATCACTAGGCCCAGCTCGGCAAATTTATTACTGTATTTTTATTAGCATATACTAGTTATACATAAGGATTAGCTCATCATGACATTTTCATACATGTAAGTAGCGTGTTTTGATCATACCCGTCCTCTCTTCTCTCCCCTCATCTAACGGTCCGCTTTCTAACTTATGTCTTTTTTTTTTTTTTTTTTTAAAGTTTTATTAGGGTTGCTGACAGGAGCATGGGCACCTTACCAGTGGCTACACCTCTGGAGAAAAGGCTGGCTCCTCACCCAGCAGTCACTAGCTGCCCATAGATGAGAAAGGGCTGGCTTCCTCCTGGTGTGACACAGAGCAGGCCAGTCTTGGCTGTTTTGTGTTGTTTTGGTTTTTGAGACAGGGTCTCAGATAACCCAGGCTGCCCTCAAACTCAATGCATAGCCAAGGATGGCTCCATTGTTTTGAATAATGAATGTCCCCCATGGTCTCCAGCATTTGAATACTTGCTCCTTGTTTTCAGCCCTGTTTGGATAGATTTAGGAGATGTGGCCTTGATGGAGGAAGTTCATCACTGTCAGAAGACTTTGAAAGCAAAGAGTCTTGCCTTCTCTGGTTTGCTCTCTCTCTACTTCACGTTTGCAATTCAAGATGTGCATGCGCCCTCAGCTTCTGCTCCATAGGGTCCCTCCACCCCAACATGATGGACTCTCATCTTCTGGGCCCTCTTCTGTCTTAAAGGGGCCCTAGCTCCAGATGTAGCTGACTGTGCCCATCTCACCTTCCTCTGAGTTACTGGCAAACTGGTCTTTGGACTCTAGGTGGGGGCGTAGCTTCCTGTCAGGAGGGAAGCGTGTACTTCTCTGTCACATTCAGGGCTCTTCCGCTCCCTGCCTGAGCCCATTACCTCAGTAAGACTGCCAAACAGTGGTTACCATCCATCAGACTCTATTAGCTGGGATCCTGCTGTCAGGGCAAACGTTCCTTGTCTGCTGTGTTCCCCTTCAGCATAGTATGCACAGCTAAGGGAAAATAACTATATACTCCTTGCCTTTGCTGTCAGTTTTCAGAATAACGAGCCCCCCCCCCCCATAATTCTGCAACAGAAGCTAATTATGAGATCAATTTTAATAGCAGAAACTCGGGATTAAATACACTTGGAGATGGCATGGTCCTGCTGCAGCTTAGTTTCATCCTGGCCTACATCACGGCATCTTTAACAAGCTAGAGGCCAGGATTCAAGTTGCCTGTTAGTTCTTTGATCTTAACTACTCGGGCTGCTTTCTAGGCTACATGGGGTAGCAAGCAGGCCTGCCTTCAGGTTCTTGCTTGAGTTCTTGCCCTGACTTCCTTCGGTGATGACAGCAACCTGTAAACTAAGAGCCACCTACTCTCCTCAAATGGACCTTTGGTCAGGTGTGTTACCCAGCAACAGACAGGAACCCAGACACTAGCTGTCTCCTGTTTGTTTGACTGCTGTTTTCTCCATCACTACAGCCACCAGGATGCCCAGCAGAAGTGTGTCCTCTTTATTTACCACTGTATCCCATGGTTTTCAGCCAATGTTTGCTGAGTGAAGGGCTGAGTTTGGAAAAGAAATAAAAGGATCAGGTGGAGAGGAGAGAGGTGTTGGGTTTCCAGCCTTGTCACAAAATACCTGGGAAAACCAATTTCAAAAAAAAAGGTCCTTACACTTCACTGTTTCATAGGGTAGCCAAGGCTATGGCCCAGAAGCCTTTGGGCTAATGTTCCCAGATTGGGAGAAAAGTCACACCCATGTCAAAGATTCCATAAAACTGACTGATTAGAACGACAGTTGTGAAGAGCAGGAATGTTGTATGAGGTCTGGAGCTGAATTATTTTGTTGTGATTTGAATGTGAAATGCACCCCCTCTCCAGGATTGTGTGTTTTAACACTCGGCCCTCAGCTCGTGGTACAATTTTGGAAGGCTGTGGAAACATTAGAAGATAGAACTTAGAAACAAGTCTTGAAGTCATACAGCTTGGCCCTATTCCTGTCTGATTTCTATTTCCTGTCTGCCACAGGGGCTAGAGAGATGGCTCAGAGGTTAAGACTACAGGCTGCTCACCCAGAGGTCCTGAGTTCAAGTCTCAGCAACCACGTGGTAGTTCACAGCCATCTGTAATTGAGATCTGGTGCCTTCTTCTGGACTGCAGGCAAACATGCAAACTGTACACATAATAAAATAAATGTTTTTTAATAAGTGAATTGAGGAGTCTCAGCAGCAGGTTCCCATAACCACGGAACCACTTGCTGCTACACCTTCTCCTCCATGATGGATCCTAATTAGCTTCAATTGTCTACTTGACGCAGCCTAGAGCCACTTAAGAAGGGGTCTGAACTGAGTGAACAATTGGCCAGTGGGCATGTCTGTGGGGTCATCTCAATTGTTAATTGATACAGGAGGGCCCAGCCCACTGTGGACAACACCATTCCCTGAGAAGGTGGTGCTAGGCTGTATTTAAAAGGCTAGCTAAGCCAGAGTCCATGAGCAGGCTAGCAAGCACTGTTCCTCCACAGCTGCCTTGAGTTCCTGCCCTGCTCTTCCTCATCTGACCACAAAAAACAACAAAAATTAACTAATACCCTAGCCTACAAGTAATGTGGGAATGTCCTTCTGTATGCTGTGAATATCATTCTTTAAATAAAGGAGCTGTTTTGGCCCATGACAGGCACCATAGAAAAAGTAGACGGGGGAATCAGAATACGTAGGAAAGAAAGGGCAGAGTCAGAGGCCGATCCAGCCAGCCGCCCAAAGGAGCAACATGTAAGGAACACAGGTAAGCCACGGGCCACCTGGCAGGATAGATTAATGGAAATGAGTAGAATTAAGATGAAAGAGCTAGCTAGCAATGTGCCTGAGACATAGGTCAAACAACATAAAATTAATATAAGCATCTGAGTCATTTGGGGGGCCTAAGCAGTGGGAGGCTAGGCAGTCTGGCACTGCAGGTCTGTGGGTCTGGACCTCTGGCCACCTGGGACCAGAAAACCTTACTGTAACATATAAGGTATTTCTACCAGTGTATTTGAAAACTGCCTTGATTTATGACTTTCTTTGCTCTGTAACAATAAAAACTTCATGAAGCCATTTCTACATGGGAGCACATTATTTGGGGAAACCCCAATCTGTGTTCTGAGGCCATGGTCACTCCTATTTGGCTCAAGAATAAACATCTTATGTCCTATGGTGATAGTCTGGGATAGCAGGGACTGAGCCATCTCTACAGTTTTCCCTCCAGACAGACAACATACATGGGGATGTCTGACCATCTCTTTAGACCATGATCTCCTTCTGGAGGTAGACTGGGACTTTGTGTGTGTTCACATGTAGATACATGTGTGCATGTGAGTACATGTGGAGGCCAGAGACTAACGTCACGTATCCTTCTCAACTGATCTCCACCTTGGTTTTTTAGACAAAGTTTTTCATTGCATTGCTTTGGAGCCCACTGGTTGAGCTGGACTGGCCAAATGCCCAAGGGCCCTCCTATGTCCACATCTCCAGGGCTGGGGGGAATACAGGTTCCTCTACCTGCCTTTTGTATGGGTGATGTTGACCCATGCTGCTCATGTTTGTGTGACAGCCGTCTTCCTAGCTAAGAGACCTAAGGCTTTGGAGGGTAATCTATGCAGAAGTCTAAAGAGACACAGGAAAGAGGCTGGAGTGAGAGACGACATTTTGTCACAGCAGCTGAACTCTGGAGCTGGGATGCAACCTCCCTGAATCTATCTTCCTGAAGCAGGAACCACTCCATCCAAGCAGATGGAGCCATGAGTGCAGAGAGGTGGGGCTTGAGAAAAAATGGGACCAGGGATCCAAGGAGAAGAGAGTTAGGGGCCTTGCAAAAGACTAGCCCGGAGACCACTAGATGATCTGCCTGCTCCAGAGACTCCACCCTTCCCAACAGGGTGTTGCTCTCCGTTTTCTGCTCTGTTAAATGCCCTGTTTTCACCTTTCTGAGTCTTTGGGGTTTTGTCACTGGAGTTCAGTTCTCTGTTTAACTTTGGGAACAGCCCCAACACCCGAGCAGCTGACACACAGCACCGGCAGTCCCATTATATAATGGGACAGAAGAGCCCAAAAGGTCTGAGGGACTGAACACAGCCACCAATACGCTGCTTCCAGCCTCTCCCTCTAAGACAGCAGCCTTCTGGGCAGAGATCTCTTTAGGGTTCAACCATTCTTTCAGAGTTGCCAAAGACCGTGGGAAACACAGAATTTACATTACAATTCATAACAGTAGCAAAATTACAGTTATGAAGTAGCAACAAAAATAATTTTATGGTTGGGGGTCACTACAGCATGAGGAGCTGTATTGAAGGGCGACAGCATCAGAAAAGTCTAGAACCACTGGCTAGAAGGATGTCAGCCCTCTTAAGACTTGTCCCCTCCCCCCCACCTTGCCCTTCCTGTTTTTAGTTTTTCTCTACTCCATCCTCCGTCTTCTCCATCCCTCTTCCCTACAGACATTGTCTAACCCTAGGAAACACGCATCGCTGTCAACCAGTCCATTTGCTTTAGGAATCCAAATGAAAAAGTCTAAAACTAGGACAGTCAGTCCCCTGCCTTCCAGTAACTCAGCAACATGGGTTTAAGGGACCAGACAATGATACAGTGTCCACCAGAGGCCACTGGAAGGAGCCTCTGAGACAGGGCTACTGGGGGTCACAGCGATGACACCATGGTGACATTTGCCTCCTGCAGAGGTGCCATCTCACATCTCTGGGCCAAGTGTTGGAGATGGGATGGTACCAACTCCTGGTAAGTCCAAGAAGATGGGGCAGGAAGGCGGGCATGGGGAGCTCTCCAACATTGGGGCTTGGAAGGTGGTGGGGACCATAATAGGCTCTGAACTGGAACTTCTTTCTCAGTTGTCGTTTCTTGGGGGTTCCTGCTCCATCACGAGTAATGTGTTGGACTATCTTCCCCCTTGGGGAATAAGGGCTCAGAATTAGATTTTACCCTATCTCTTCACTGTCACATTCTTTCCATCCAGTTTCATACTTACCTCATGTGTAACACATGCAAACAAAACACGCACACTTCTCAATATTTTCATTCTGTAACCCATGAGCAAATGTCCTCCAGGCAACATTGGGGTTTTAAAATGTGTAGACCACTGCCAAGACAGTTTGACCAGTCCTGCCAGAAGTAGGGCCCTGCACCATAGACTGGTCTCCTAGAACAACTCTGCAGCCTCAGGACAAAGCCATTTTGAGCATCAGTGAGCAGTAGGGAAACACCTCGTCAGAGACCCCAAGTGCCTGCCTTCCCAGTGTCCAGGGTTAGCAGGAAGCTATAAATGGTTCTGGCATGTCCTAGCACTTATTAGGATGGAAAACATTTAATAAAACACAGTAGATGTTTGTCCCTCAGAGGACCCAAGGTCCAAGAGCCACTAGGGAGTCAAAATTTCTATTTATTTCGACGCTCTGATTGTGTTTCTTGCTTGCTTGCCCTGGAAATGGGCCCTGAGCCTGGAAAGCAGAGCAGGGAGTGAAAGCTGTGGTTATTGCTCAGTGAAGGCAGGGAGAGGCCCTGTCAGCTCTTGAGCACACAATAGGGAAAGTTTCATTCTCCACCTGTTCAGGCTTGGGCAACAGCACGCACTGCATCTGAAGCTGCCTTTATGATTGTCCCTGCCTGCAGGCAATCAGCAGCTGGACCGCATCCCAGAATTCCCTGATTCTCAGGTAAATACCCCAGCAGCATATGGAGAGCTTACAAACAGCAGAAGAGGTTCAAGTTAGGTCGCTCATTTTTATAACTCAGGATGGCAGGCTTGGAAGGGCAAGTGCCACACTTGGCTAATGGTCGTGTGTTAGAAGCTCGGTCCCAATGACACGGGAAAATGGAGGAGCTTCAAGAGGAAGGGAGATTAGGTCATTGGGGAGGCACCCCCAGGAGGGATTAGTGCCCTCTGGGCTAGACTGGCAGGAGAGCACATGCCCAGCTCCTTCCTGATCCTTACTTCCCCTTTCTCTGCCTGCTCTTTCCTATGATGCCATCACCAAACTGTGACTCTGCAGAGCCTCCTGGCACGTGTGATCACTCAGTCCAGCTGCCAGAACTGTTGGTGAAATAAGCCGTTTCTCCATATGAGTATCCAACTCTGGTATTTCATTGCAACAGAATTAGACTATGTCAGCCATCAGGGTGATCTGTGATGGTGAATGTTAACCCTGGTCCAAATCATTCCTCTTTCAAAATCTCGAATATATTTCCTAAGAATGCTTGCAAATATAGGTAAATGGGGACCAGGGAGATAGCTCATGGGTAAATGCATGCAGTGTAAACAGGAGAGCCTGAGTTCAAATCCCCACAACCCATCTAAAAGCCAGGCACTGTAACCTCAGTGTTGGGGAGCTGGTCAGTCAGTTGATCTGAACCAGTGAACTTCAAGTTCACAGAGAAACCCCATCTCAGAAAGAAAGACACCCCAAACATCAAGACAGGAACTCCACAAGTGCCTGTTCAAACATGCCAGCACATGCATACATCATGTACACACACATATGAACACACTCACATATGCACCACACACAAGAACATGCAACAAAATACTGCCATCTGTGGTGAGATATATATATACTATATATTATAAAATATATATTACATATCACCACAAGCATCACAAAGAATATAAGTTTTTGTTTTTATTATATTTTATTATTATCTCTTTAAGCCTGTTCTTTTCTAATGACAGAAAGGGAGCAGATCCAGATGGGAGGGAGGAGACAGAGGGGAAGAGAGTGGAGAAATGGCGATCAGGATATATTATGTGAGAAATGAATCCATTTTCAATAGAAGGAAAAATATAATAAATTACCTGAAATTTAACCTTCAAAAAATTTATAAATAACTTGATAATACTCCAGAATATAGCTACAGTCCATCTGCCTCAGGGCTTGTTCCTTCTCCCTCTCTCTAACTGGGTGCCCAGCATGGTCTTCAAGTGCACACAGAAGGACTATATTGACGCCTGGAGAGAGCAGCAGTTATGAACACTGGCTACTTTTTCAGAGAACCTGACTCTGGTTCCCAGCACCACCTCAGGCAGTTCACAATTGCTCCTAACAGCTCCAGAGGGTCAAGTGGTCTCTTTTGGACCCTATAGGTACCCACACAGATCTCTCTCTCTCTCTCTCTCTCTCTCTCTCTCTCTCTCTCTCTCTCTCTCTCTCTCTCACACACACACACACACACACACACACACACACACATAAAAATAAATCTTTTAGGAGGTGGGATTGCAATGCATTCCATGTTCCCAGAGATCAGTGTGGACTGTTTCCTTGGAATGAATGCCAGAGAGTGGGAAATGCATGGCAAGCAGCTCGTTACTAGAACATACGGCTGGGAAGGAAGCGAGAAGATCCAAGTTAAAAAAAATAAAAAACGAAGAGAAAGAAGAAGGATGAGACAACATGCTGGAAATCACCCCGTGTTTAGATGCCGGAAATCACCCCGTGTTTAGATGCCGGAAATCACCCCGTGTTTAGATGCCGGAAATCACCCCGTGTTTAGATGCCGGAAATCACCCCGTGTTTAGATGCCGGAAATCACCCCGTGTTTAGATGCCGGAAATCACCCCGTGTTTAGATGCCGGAAATCACCCCGTGTTTAGATGCCGGAAATCACCCCGTGTTTAGATGCCGGAAATCACCCCGTGTTTAGAGCAGCCACAAAAGGCTGTGTGTCCCACAAGATGCTGTGTGTTCCACAAAATGGCTGTGGGTCCAAATCCTAGAACTTAGAGAGCAACAGAGGTCCAGATGTTTGTCACTTCGAAGACAGCTTTCGGTGTGAATTTGAGAAAGTGAGACAGGAGCAAGGGAGCAAACAAGCGAACACCCAAAGCCAGGCAGTGGTGGCACATGCCTTTAGTCCCAGCACTCAGGACACAGGCAGATCTCTAAGTTCCAGACCAGCCTGGTCTATAGAGCAAGTTCCAGGACAGCCAGGAATACACAGAGAAACTCTGTCTCAAGAACCAAAATAATAATAATAATAATAATAATAATAATAATAATAATAATAATAACAACAACAACAATAATAATAAATTTAAAAATACTTATTAAAAATGAATGAAATAGAGAAAGAAAATGGGAACAGAAAAAAAGGACAATCAAAAATTAATTCTTTAAGGATATTAATGAAATAATATTCAGGCAGGACTGGCCCTAAAAGGGATGGGGAGAGAAATAAATCACAAGTAAATGTAATGCACTCTAAAATGGGAAAACTAACTACAGGCGCAGCATAGACGAGAGAAATGTAACCAAAACGGCCCAAGGATGTTGATATTTGGACAAAATATGATCCAGAGCCCAGACAGGACAGCGGAAAACAGAGATGTCACCCAGGGGTACTCCAGGCAAATGACTCAATTTCCTCAGAGGTGGAAAGCAGAGCTGGAAGGGACCAGAGGTTATGAGAGATGAGAAGGCATGTCAGCCAAGCCCTGTTGGACTATGACTCAATCTGACAAGCTTTTTAAAGTAGATGTCATAAAGTTTTGGGTCTAAGGATATGTTGCTTTGAAAAAGAGGTTCTGCTTTTGTCTCCACAGAAGCTGAGAACCTATGAATTTCTTCAAGGCTAAGATGGTTTGATCAAAGAAGGCTCCCTTGAAAAATCATCTCTGTCGCAATGGGGTTTCTTGGTCCGGGGCAGCCAGAGGCCCAGACCCTGCCACTCCAGACCCCTTAGCCACCCGCCGCTGCTGCTCAGGCCCCCAGAAATGACTCAGACGCTTATATTAACTTTATGCTGTTTGGCCTATGGCTCAGGCACATTGTTAGCTTGCTCTTACATCTTAAATCAACCCATTTCTATTAATCTGTCTGCCATGTGGCCCGTGGCTCACCTGTGTTCCTTACACGTTGCTCCTTGGGCAGCTTGCTAGATAATAAAGGGGCATATAGGTATGACAGGATAAAAAGGTAGATTGTTGAATCTACTTTGAAAAAAACAACTACTTGTTTTAAATATTTTACATTGATATGGATTTTATTTTATTGATAAAAATTTAAGGTTAATTTTGTTACACTATATGTATATTTCTACCTTTGTTTAAGGTATTATGTCTATGAAATTCCTTTAAAATTATAATGTATAATTAAGAAATGCAGATTAATTATCTATGATACTCAAACTTATGCTGTTAGTTAGATTTTTTTAGATATACAAAGATATATTTCAATTAGATAGGTAATCTTTATTTACTTCAAAGATCTACAGAATATGGCATTTAAAATATCTTAAGAACTTAGACTTTTCTAGACAGTGAGACATGTGGGGTCCTGGCAACACCAATCTACTTCAAGAGAATGATGGGCATCAAAGAAACTCCATATGAAGTTTACTTTTTTTGTGGCAAAGGTTAGCCACTGAAAAAGAAATTGTTCTTAACTGCTTGACAGTACGCTGTATAAACCTGACATGCAGGACCCACAAGAAAGTGGCCACTGAACTTTGACAGAGCAAGCTGAGATGGTCCTTTGGGGTTCTGATTCACAGAGGAAACTGCCAGACATTCTGCAGGAGGCAGGAAGAAGCAACTGATGAAGTATGCCAGAATGGTCCTTCAAGTTTCCTGCTTCACTGAAAGGTGTGCCAGAGACTCTGGGCCTGCAGGCTGAAGATGGATGCCCCAACATTGTAGAGGAACTTTAGGTGACTATCCAGGCAACCAGATGTCTCTGTCATTTCTAGAATTTTGGAGTTGCTTACAATGCCTTTCCTTATTCAGGTAATATTATACCTTTCTGTGGTCTTTGATGGAGTTAAAAACTAGATAGTTATAATTAGAGTTTTCCTTAGTTATGATAAAAGGTAATTAGATATAAAACTTTAGCCTCACAAAAATAGAATAGATAGCAGAATATTTTCTTTAATTGTGCTAAATACAAATAGACTAGATATTATAACTGTAATTTTTGCTTGATAACTGTTTTATATGTAATCTTACTATGTTAAGATTGAAACCTTCTTTGATTAGACAGAAAAGGGGAAGTAATGTGGGATGTCTTTCTGTATGCTGTAAATATGCTTTATTACCACTTGTTAATAAAGAAGCTGTTTTGGCCTATGGAAAGGCAGCTGAGAGGCAAGCAAGAAATCGAAGCAACAATAAAAACAAAGGAGAACAGAGTCAGGGAGACAGTGGAAGTTTCTACCCAAAGAAGCAAGATGTAAATGTACGGATAAGCCACAAGTCACGTGACAATACACAGATTAATGAAAATGTGTAGAGTTAAGTTGTAAGAGCTGGCTGGTCATGAGCTTAAGCCTAGCCCAAAGTTTGTAGTTACTATAAGTCTTTGTGTGATTTTTTGAGACAAAGCTGCCAGTGAGTCTGGACCTTGAGGCTAGCGAGGCCAGACCAGAAACTTCAGGCTATAGAATTCTTCCAGGTTAGACAGACAGTCTAGCAGTCAAGAGTGAATACTACTCTTACAGAGGATCTGAAGATTCAATGCCCTCTTCTGGCCTCCATGGGTACTACACTCATGTACACACACATACACACACACAATTACAAATGTATACACACGTACATAAATTAGAAAATAACCATATATATTATTAAAAGTAGTAAAATGTAAATCTAAACAAATAATTTTTATATTGATACTAAAAATCTTTAGCATTGTCTTTTGGGTGGTGTCAAAACAGCCCTGCCTGCTTTTAAACTCATAATACTTCTCTTGCTTCAGCCTCCCAGATGCTGGAATTTAACACCAGACCCACCATTCCTGGCTTAGCTGATATTTCTCTCATAAAGGAAAGGGAGACACATCCCCTTCAAGATTACGAATAAGACAAAAAGGTGTTACTACTGCTTTCATCTGACCTAGCACAAAAGACCCAGTGAATATGGTAAGCTAAGTGGGAAAGGGTAGGTTTAATCATTTAAACGGAAGGAGAAGTTAAAATGTCACACCATGTAGAACTATAACCACCTCCGTACAAAACCCAGCAGAACAAAGTACCTACTGCAATAGTAGAACCTACCAAGGCACTATGACTCATTCTTGTAACCTTAATACTTAGGGTCTGAGGCAGGAAGTTTGCTAAGTGTGAGGCTAAGTTGTAACATCGTGAGCTCCCACCCGGAAAGAGATACACAGTGATATACTGTCTCAACACAAACAATGGCCCAATATTTTTAAAACCAATTTTAACAAGGCTATCAGAACCAATTTACAAAAATGTCTAATATTTCTCAATAGAACAGTGATTTTTTTTTTTTTTGCCCCTAGAATGTTTGACTAATTTAGTAAATAAAAACAGTAGATTGGGCCAGGTGGTAGTAGCGCATGCCTCAAATCTAGCACTTGGGAGGCAGAAGCAGATAGATCTCTGTGAGTTCAAGGCCAGCCTGGCCTACAGAGGGAGTTCCAGGACAGCCAGGGCTACACAGAGAAACCCCATCTTCAAATAAATAAAATAATAATAATAATTTTTTAAAAGGTTTAAAAAAGATTGTGGGGTGAGACTGAGATAGTGGGCAAGTATATTCCTGGTGAACCTTTCCTTTTACTAAAAGTTTCTCTTGTGATGAAGTTCTTTGCCCTGCACATACATCAGAAGAAAGGGTTTCTCAAGGACTTTATCATGGTTCCGGGGGTTAGAGTCTGTCATGACAGGGACAGGCTGGCAGAAGGCAGCCAGAGCATGAAGTGGAGAGATCACTTGTCCAAAGAGGACAGCCTCAGTGGTCCAGAGATGGCTCTCACAGCTGAAAGGTCAGTACTCTTGACAGGGGTTCAGACCTGGGGACTAAGTGTCTCAGCATCTGACAGTGGAGTCCTGGGGGATTCCTGGAGAGCTACTGATCTTCAGGATACATTGAAATCCTGAAGAAGTCATCTGAAAACTGGCTACAGCAACAGTGTAGATAAACATGTCAGCAAAAGTGGGGCAAGCCAACAGGGAAAGTCTCCCTCTGCTGAGTCCTTTCATGTGGACTGGACCAGAAGGTGGGTCTTCCTGCTTCACATAATCTGATTAGGAAAACTCCTCAGAGGAGTGCCCAGGATCCTGGGATTTAGTTGTTGCCAGATATATCAGAGTTAACCACCAAGATTAGCCATTACAAGGAACTCAAAGCCACGGCGTTTGTGTAGACAGAGATGAGACAGTGTGCTTGTCCCTCATGAGGACACAGGGCGTAACAAAAGTAGACATCTGTGACTACTAGAAGCAGTGAAATAGATGTAAACACAACCGTTTGTGAGCCTTTAAATGTGCTAGCCTGCCAGGATAGCTTAGTGGGTAGAGGAACCTACCTATGAATCTAATGAATTGAGTTTGATTTTGGGACCCACATAATGGAATAAAGAAACTGACTCTTTTTTTCTGACCTCCACATGTACACACACACACACACACACACACACACACACACACACACAAAATAAATGTGAAATCCTGTTGGGGGGTAGACAAAAGAGGCTTTTTGCTAACTGCCTTGTACAGTTTTAAAAGCCTCACAAGGGGCCGGGAACTAGTTTCCGGGTAGAGCACATGCCTAGCGCTTGTAAAACCCCGCCTTTCATCCCTATCATTAGAAAAAGAAACAAAGAAACCCAGAGACTGCAAGAAAGGATGCTTCATCCAGGCTCAAAATACAAAAGTAAGGCAGCATCAAGCAGTGCGCTGAGACTGCTGGCCAGGAAGGAAGAACAAGGGAAGTGGTTTAGAGGGGGTAAGAAAATAGAAAAGCCAAGGTCTGTGCAAGGACTGGAAAATGCTCTGAGCAGCGGGCGAGCTTGCATGTCAGCCTTCTACACCTGGGCCCCAGCTGAAGAAAACAAAACAACAGAGAGAGAAAGAAGGGGCTGGATGGGAGGCTGGGAACGCTATTTCCAGGCTGTGAGCAGCTTCAGTGCAGACAGTCTGCTCGCTTGAAGGAAATTCATTTTCCTTGGGTCAGATGAAGGATGTGAGAATGGACAGGGAGGTAGCCTGGGAAAGGGGTGAGCATGTGCTGTCTGGGACATTGAAAGCCTCACAGCATGGAAATGTACTGTAAAACATTTAAAAACAAACACAAAAACCACCTTCCTGCTCATCCAGTATGAAGGTCTATGGGGAACTGTCTGTGCCCACTCCATGGGGGAGCACACCCCAACCCTCATGGGAAGTAACAAATGTAGCTTTTCCCTCACACTACCGGAGAGGCCAAAGTAACCTGGGGAGAGAGGTCCCACACTGTGCTGAGTGGTTCAGCAGAGACTGCAGACAAGCAGAGCCCAGAGGGGGAATCTGCTCTGCTCTGAAAAGGCAAACAGGTTCAGGAGCTGGACTGGTGGTGCTGTGCCCAGTGTGGACGACTCCCCAGGAAGATCCTCAGTAACACACCTGTAGCAGCAGGGACCCAACCACTAACTGTCACAGCGGTGCCAGAGGAGAAGGGTGTCCCCACCACTCACAGCAGGGTTTTTCAAGGGAAAAACCACAGGAATGCCGTCATTGAGGAGTACTAGGGAAAGCCGCTATCTGCTGGTGTGCTGGTGTCTGGGGGAATTTCCTAACGTTATCTCTTCGGCCAGGTGGACAGAAGTTGATTGGTAAAGGGATACTTGTGGTTAGGTTGGAATGTCCTCCTGATTACTCAGAAACGGGCCTGACCTTGGGGAAATAGAAACTCAACTCCTCAAAATGTCTCTGGCTTACAAGATAGAGGGACCTTGGCTCTAGCAGTGGCACATGCTTGGAATTCCAGCCTGGAGAAGTGGAGTTGGGATCAGCTGCAGGTCATCCTCAACTGCTTAAGTTTGCTTTTTGATACTATTCACTGGGATGTACTTTACCAAACAATGCCGGATGGAAGGGAAAACAGATTCACACATCCACAACCCACCTCAGATTTAGTTTTGTGTGTGTGTGTGTGTGTGTGTGTGTGTGTGTGTGTAGATCAGAGGACAGCTAGTGAGAATCAGCTCTCATCTATGGTGGGCTCCAAGCTTGTCTATCAAGCTCTCTCTTAAAGATTTATTTATGCAAATGTAATCTGTCAGTATGTATTAAGAGGGCATCAGATCCCATTTTGAATTCTTAGATGCCATGTGGTTGTTGGGACTTGAACTCAGGACCTGAGAGAGCAGCAGGTGCTCTCTATTTCTATCTCTCTGGCCCCATCAGGCTCTTCCACCTGCTGAACTAGTGTCAACCAAATTTCATTTAAACGTAAAGGCAAGAGAGAGAGAGAGAGAGAGAGAGAGAGAGAGAGAGAGAGAGAGAGGGAAATATCTTAGCTATCTTTCCTGCCTTGGAACTTGCTGAACAAGCTAGGTTCAATGACCAGTGAACTCCAGGGATCCACATGTCTGCCTCCCCAGCCCTGGGACTCCCAAGTGCCATACCACCTGAATCCAGTCTCCCAATGCTCAGCTCCTCAGCTTTCTAATCAAGGTGCTTATAGTGGCTCACACCCCTCTCCATTCCTCCCTCCTTTCCAGAAGGGGGAGGGGGCAGAAGTTCTTGGAAGGATAAGCAGGATTGCCATAAGTTTATTACCAGCCTGGTCTACGTGGCGAGGCACACATCATCCTGGACATCCTGGAATATATAGTGAGAGCCTGTCTTGAAAAATAAAGGAAGTCTGTAATGCACCTATTCCGGAGGTTGAGACTGCAAGACTCAAAGCCTGCTTGGGCTAGAGGGAGTTAAGGCCACACTGAGCAGCTTAGTGAGAACTAAAGTATACCTGCCACCTGGTATGGTGGCACACTACTCCCAGCACTCAAGAGGCTAAAGCAGGACCAGGAGTTCAAGGCCAGCCTGGGCTACATGAGACCTTATCCCAAAGAGGGGTTTGGAAGAGACCAAGAGATGTAGTTAAGTGACAGGGTTGCTTGGGTGGCCCTGGGTTCAAGAGCTGGGGCACTTAAAAATGTGTATATATTTGAAATACCTTAGAAAAAAACTAAATTTGCACCAAACATGTATAGGCTTTTACTGTGTGTATGTATAGTCTCTGAACATCAGTGTAGGAACTACTCACCCAGCACTTAAGAGCATAAGGAATGTGGAACCAAAGAATGTATGTAAGTTACACGCTAATATGAATTATTTTGTTTTATGTAAGTGATTTGTGATGTTTCAAGATGTGCCCCATCTCAGCATTTCAATACTTGGTTCCCATTTTGTGGGGCTGCTTCGCAGGGTGGGGGTGGTGTGTAGTAGGAGGTTTCTGGCCCAGACTTTCAGGCCTAACCTCAAGGTTTAGGACCCGCAGACCCGCAGAGACACACAGATGCTTTCATTAATTTTCAGCTGATCGGTCTAAGGCTCAGGCGTATCACTTGCTAGCTCTCTACCCTTCATCTAACCCATGACTCTTATCCTGTTCAGCCATGGGGCTCGGTACCTTTTCTCACAGCAGCATGGTTGTCCTCTGCTTCCTGTGGCTTCTCTCTGAAGTTCTGCTGTGCTTCCTGTTCTCAAGAGTTTTCTTAGTCTGGTAGCCCCACCCACATTTCCTGCCTGCCTTTGGCCAATCAGCACTTTTTATTAAACCAGTGGGTGGGACAATTATTTACCATGAAACAACACAATCCCCTACAGTGGTGGTGTTAGGAACCGCAGCCACGTTGGCAGAAATGTGTCACTGAGCACCGAGGGCAGGATTGAGTTAAGGACTGACAACATTTCTAATCATTACTTTCTGCTTCTAGTTTGAGGTTCAGCTTCTTCCCCCAGCATCGGGTTCCTGCTGCTGGTCCATGATTTTCATCACAGCAAAAGGAAACAACACAGTCTCCGAACACCTACAGGCTTTAGTAATTCCAGAACTTGTCTCCATGGATACCAAAAGATAACTACACTCTAAATGTATTGATCCCGTCAATGATCAATCAGACTGGCCAGGAAGTGCTAACCTGCCCAACCATAACCACACTCTTAAAAACGCCCATTTTTAAGATCTAATCACACGCTGAATATTTTGAAAAAAATGTTAAAATTTATTAATAATAATTAACATCACATGGTTAATTCAACTAGTTCTCTACTGTACACAGTAACAACAGACTCACTAGACCGAGTGGCCAGGGATTTGAGATGAGCCAAAGGTTCATTGAACATCACACAAAGCAGCATTAGCAGAGGGCTGTCAACCTAGAGCTAGGAGCAGTCAGCCTCCCAGGAACATGGCACATAGCCTCAAGCTCTGGATTGAAAGCCAATACCTCCTTAAAAGCTAGTCACACACACCTCCATCTAAAAAGTGACCTCTCTCATAGATGGTGCCTGATTTTAAAGTTTAAAATTTAAGATTCAAAAATGCAGTCAGCATCCATCAGTACTCCATGGCTACCCTCTAGTGGTCCACCCGTCTGTAGGTGGCTTTGGCTTTCAGTGGTCTGAATCGGGTGAGGGGAGCAAGGGGCGCCACAGCACACAGGCAGTGCTGGCCTAGAACAGATCAAGATCTAACCCTCCCTCTGGGCACTTTGTACCCCACTTTGTTCAGCTGTACCCAGGCTCCGCTCTGCAAAACCGAAAAATGCCCAAAACTTAGACCTGTTTATTAGTGTTACAAGGCCATTCCCTCTTTACTATGCCATATCCAGGCTCAATTTATGATTTCTAGGGCAGGAGTGACTTTTGGTTTTAGAATGAACCGTATGCTCAGAGAGCAGAGGACAGGGCTTTCACGGCTTCCTTGTCCCTCCAACAGTCTGAATTAAACAGTACATACAAAAAAGTGAGTCAGCAGCTCAGTTCGGCTTAGTCCAGAGAAGTAGAGAGACACAAGACAAACCGAGGTGGGGTCTGTTGGGGGGCAGAGGTACAAGCATCCCTGAGGTCCGGTTTGGTTCTTCCGTTGCTTCGTTTGGCTTGTTTTGACAATCAGATATAACTTTAAAAACATTTTTGGTGGCTTCCTTTAGTTTGCCAAATTATTTTAAAACACAGACTGACCTACAATCCAATCTTCTAAGCAGTGAGTATTTGAACAAGTCCTTGAGTTTCCTTTGGCTAAAGTCCTAGGCAGTGTTACTCAAGAGAGCGGACAGAGCAGTCAGCTGCTATGGTTTCTTCCACGGAGGTTCAGCCTGTCGCCATCCCCACTCTGCACACACTTCTCAGACTGCGGAGGAAGAAGCCCGGAGGCTAGTGCTCTGCAGTTCACCCACCACATCTCTTCTCTTCCCTCAGGTGAACGAGGTGTCTCTAGGCACCAGTCAGTGTCCGCCTCACATCCTGAACTATACCAATGAGGCCAAGTCACTAGACCCTGGCCAGCTATGTACAGAACAAAGGAACATATAAATACATTACTTACAATTAACCATTACACAATGAAAGAGGAGGGCCCGGCTTCACAAACTAAATAAATCTCAAACATAAGTTAAAAAAACAACAACAAAAAAAGTGTTTCCACTTCTGCAAGGGGAAAAAGAAAACATTAAAAAGGTACCAAAAGCCACCCCCTACCCCAAGGTCTGTTGTTCATGGATGATGCATCCAGCCATGTGAGGTAAAGCTACAAACACTTGGAGGTGCCAACTCTTGGCTTTGGTTTGGATTCTCTATTTCCAGGACAGCAAGTGTTAGAACCGGCTGAGAAATGCTTATGGTTGGGGGGGAGGGGGGTCAGCCACCTGGCCACCCAGAGGACATTCCTCTATTCCTCCCTCCCAATGTCTGCCTCTGACCAAAGAAACAATCATCCTCTCAGAGAGTTTTCTCCCCCTACAAAAATATCACATTCAGATCCAAGATGAGGCGACCATGTATGTCTTCAAGACTATCTCCACCCCATAGGACTGCAATGGGACAGGGATAATCTCAGGAGGTAACAGGAACAACTGTGAACCATTCCGTACTTCTGATTCTCAGGAAGAAGGCCAAGGATTGAGTGCCAAACTCTACAGTGACTATAAAGAGACAAAAATCTCAGTCTCAGAGGGTCCTCTCTGCCAAGGAAATGCCAAGGGGTCCATCCTCATAATTTAAAGCAGGGAAGTAGCCATGAAGCAGAGAAGTCCCGTCTGGTCTCTGGCTCTACCTCTGCCCGGCCTCACGGATGCGGCAGGCCACAGCAGTGATAAGAGCAGCTCCCTTCCCACTACCATCCTCAGATTCCAGGAAGGACACGTCACATTTTGGAGCCAATTCTTTCACGGTCTCATGCATGACTTTGGCAAAGCTGGAAAGAGAGAGAAGAGGTGTGACTGGTTTGTGCCATCAGATAAATCTGAAAACAATAATAAAGATGAGTAGCACTACACCTACAAAATAGCGAACATTTACTATGTACTAAGTACCAGAAAACTGAGGCTTGAAAGGGCCAGGACACCCACGTCTTACAACATAGTGGCCCATCAAGAGAGTGGAAGGCTCAAGTTTGGCACAAATGTCTTGAGATGCTGGTGGACTTTCTTTTAAATAAATCAGAGAGTATTAGGAGTTCAAGGCCAGCCTCACCTACATAAGCAGTCAAGACCAACCTAAGTCCTTGCCTCAAAAAACAAAAAAAGTTATTTATCTAGCCTTGAAAAGTAGAACTACAATTGAGCATGGGCTCTCAAACCAGCAAAAGACCATCACCATCATTCTCCAAACTAAGCATTAAACACACTCTTTGGAGGAATAGAAATGTACCAGGAAGAGAGGGAAGGCCCCCAGGGTCAGGTACTCACTGAGGATGGAGCTTGTAGAGAGTCCCGTCCACACCCACTGTCACTTTGAGAGTGTCCAGGCCTCGGTTTTCTCTTATCTTGTCCACAACAGCAGCCATGCCTGCACCACAGAGCTGGGCTGCGCGCCGGGCAACCACAGTACACACCTCCTTCACAATGATACTGTCGTCGCACGTGCTTTCCAGCCCTAGGTGACGCAGGATGGCACGGACCTGCAGCAGGGCCAGGCAGTCACTGCACAGGAGGGAGACAGCACACGGTCAGGTGGCCTCCCCATGGTCCACCTGCTTCTGTGCAGGCAGGTGGGGGAACCTTGCTCTGGCTCTCGAGTAGTACATATTCCCTCATTCTTTCCACAGGTGACAAAGCAAATAAATGACCCTTTGTTCTACTTGACACACCCAAGGTGTCATGGTCACCACAATGTGATGCTCACAGGCATGGTCAGTCATGCTTATAACCCAGGACTGCCACAAGTTCAAAGACAACCTTAGCTACATAGAAAACCAAAACCAAACTGCACTAAAAGCAAAGGAAATTCACATCCTACAAGCAAACTATCCCTGGTATTCAGTCAAAAATTAGTATCACCTTTTCATGGCTTTTTTTTTCTACGTTCAGCATCATTCTCTGGGGGAGTGTCAGTCGGGAATGGGTAACTCACTGTAAGCAGACCTCTGTGAGCTACAACCTGAACTCTATAAGCTATGGAAACCCGTTAGCTTGTTTACTCATGAGGACGTGGTCCCACTTTCTTCCCACGCCTCTCATCCTTACCTCTCAATCTGTGACAAGAACTTAGTTTCAAAGATTCCCCTTGTCTTGAGGCGCTCTGAGATGCGGCCGCGGAAGAGCAGCCCTCTCTTAGTGAAATCGATGAGAATGTTGCGCACAATCTCGCCCAAGTACATGCCGCTGATCATTTTCTCGAATCTGCAATGTAACAGTGTCCATGGAGGTTAGAAGGGGGGCAAATGTGTCCCGGCAGGAAAGAAAGCAGGTTTGGCAAACTCCCTGTGAGGGAAAGGAACAGCTCCCGAGTTAGCTGGGCAACATCCGGGAATCTCCTCAAACATTGACCAAAACTCACCACCTGATGTTTAACAGCTCCTTAGGAAGAAACACACAAACCAAACCCACTTCCGGGAGTAGGGGAAGATGGCTGACTCTTCATCCTTAATTCCACTGGGCAGCTTACAAGCTTTCCCTTGGACCTCAAGAAACTGATGTTAACAGCATCAGCACATCCCCTTCGAACCCCCCGTCCCCCTCACCACACTTCTGGAATCAACCATGACTATGACAGGGCTTAAGGGTCTGGACTATGGACAATGCCTTTTTTAAAAAGCTAAAGGATCACTGAAGACCTTATCATTGTCCTACCTCATTTTGTAGCCTGCTTCCTTCATTAATGGTACCTGCCTGGCTTGCAGAGGTATTTTAGCCTAAAACCTCTAATTTAGACTGATCATTTGCAAAGTGATCAATGTGGGGATATTTTGCAATATAATAAAAACAGTCGAAGATATCAGAGGACAGATCTACCTTCTCCTGTCTTTCTCCCCCCTCCACCCCCTCACCCCCCAACAAGAGTTTTCTGTGTAACAGCCCTGGCTGTCCTGGAACTTGCTTTGAAGACCAGGCTGGCTTTGAACTCACAGATTCTCTTGCCTCTGCTTCCCAGGTGCTGGGACTAACAGTGTGAATTATAGCTTCTTCTGCCTGCTCTGTCTTTCTATGCCCACCTTAAATACTCTCTTTGCTCAGGTAAGGCATGGCACCACCAGGCCTGCTTGGGAGCCTGGAACTCCTTCTGTAAACTAAGCTGACTTCGAACTCAGATTGGATTAAGGGCAACTCAGATTGGATTAAGGGCGTAGGTCACCACTCCCGGGATACTCCCTGTGCTGGGATTAAAGGTGTGAGTTACCACAATGTGATCCTCCTAGACTGACTGTGGGTAGATCCCTCTGATATGAATGTTTTTATTATATTACAAAATATCTCCACAGACCAAGGTCTTTGACTAATTCAGTTTGGTGACACTGTAAACAGCACCTTCCTAATGGGAAGAGTGTCAGATCTAAACTCTAAGCCCCAGCATTGCATGAGGCTCTGTAACATTGAGGATGTTTCCCCATCTGACAATAGGGGGGTAAGATGCTGAGTAACTGGAGAAGGCTTCCTTCCTGGCAGAGCCACACCAACCTGGTTCTTCACCCTGGGAGCTTCAAGTGCTTCCAGTTCCCTGCTTCACTCAGTCTGAGACCTATCTTGTAATGCACTCTCCCAGATCTTGGTGTGTTTGAGAAGAACCTCTATGAAAGAGAATCCCACTAGGGTCCTCAAGAGAATAGGTATGTGGAAAAATGCCATGGTGAAAGCCCAGGCAATAAAGGTCCCATTCTGGGATGTAAGTCCAAACACAGATAAGTGCTTACCTCTGTTTGCCAGGGTTTAGAGAGAGCTCATCCACAGCGACGTCAAACTCTGTGCGAAAGTCATCCAGGCAGCCATTGTCCCCAAAGGCCCCCCACTCCATGTTGACACACATCCGCCCCTCCTCTCCATCCACCAGCTCCACATTTCGCATCTCTTCCATGTAGCAGGCATTGCTTCCAGTACCTGTCAATCAAGGGTACCGATCCTCATCAGCACCAGTCTCCATCCACCCCAGGCCATGCATCCCCATCTGGGAAGGATAATTGGTGCCCTTACCAACGATGAGGCCAACTTCACAGTGAGGGTCTTCATAGCCACAAGTCATCATAGTCCCAACTGTGTCATTCACCACGGCAACTACATCCAGGTCAAACTCCTGATGGCAGAAGCAGATGTCTATCTAGTCCACAAATTCTAATACCCTCTGTTTAAACACTTCAACACACACACATGGGGCGGGGTGAGGGGGGGGCACACCTATGTGCCTGTTCCTCTCTGCTCTTTCTCAAAGCCCTCACAGCAGCACTTGCCACTGGACCATGGGCTTCTGTTTATAGAGTAGGACTGATGACATCAGCTCTGGGTCCCCCTGAACTGCAGCTAATCAACCATTGCTGAGCGGTGAAGTTAATTCCCTCCACTGAAGCAATAACATGTGATATTGGCCTGAGTCTGAATACGGCAGCCACCTTGGGCACCAGGACTTGCACTGTCTCCCACCTCTCGCCGGTGAATTGCTTCTTTCAGCAAGGTGACCACATCTTCGCCCTCACAGCCAGATGCCTTGAAGCCTTTTGTCCACTTAAGGAGGATGCTCTGAAAAAAATAAGTATCATATAAGTACACAAAGGAGAGACATCAGAGAGGGGATCCTCGCCATTCCTAGAGTCCCACTTTGCAAACAGATTACCCAAAATGATCCTGAGCTTGCACCCAAGGTCCTGACTTGGCTGCATAATTTATTTCTCTCCACCACTTGTGTATGTGTCTTAATTTCCACACTTCACTGAACAACCTAGGGAGAGAAGCCACCAAGCTCCTCCTTCAGATCCTTAGATGGTGAGAGGGAGGGAAGAATGAACAGTGTTTCTGTTCATGTCTCCGTGCATAACACTGTCTAGATGGTATGTGTGTGTGTGTGTGTTAACACTGTCTAGGTGGTGTGTGTGTGTGTGTGTGTGTGTGTGTTTGGAGGCCAGAGACTAGTGTTACACACATGTCCTTTTCCATTTGCTGTCCACCTTATTTTTTTTGAGGGATCTATCATTAAACCATGAACTCACTAATTCAGTTAGACTGGCTGGCCAGGGAGCCCCTGGATCTGCCTGGTTCCGCTTCCCCATTCCTGGGGTTACAAGTGCATTATTGCACCTAGATTTTATATTATGGGTACTGGAGACCAGAACTCAGATCCTCATTCTTACAAAGCAAACACTGCCTGAGCCATCTCCCGGCCTCTTAAAGTCCTTTATTGATGCCCATTGCCTTGCCCATGGGAGAAAGGTTTGTTCCCTGTCACTCTTGATACCACAGCAATCATAGCAGCCAGAACAAACCAGCACCCCCAAATCTCTTTCCCAAAAGGCTGAGACTATGATACCCATGTGCACAGTGTCTCCAAGCTCCTGGGATGTGCCCATCACTTGGGTACTCTATAAACTTGGATGTGTCATACTGTGATCAGATCCCAAGAGATTCAGAACAAAACAGCCCGTGGAGGCCTGGCTTATACACCCACATGCAGACAAAGGCATGCTTGTCTCCTCTGCCCATCTCTCATCTCCAGGTGAGCTTCGTGCCTCTGGCGGAAGTGTTCCTAACCTCACTTCAGATAGTCATCACAATAACACAACACTGGGTTTCAACTGGCAGGGAAACTTGCCCAAAGCCAGTGGTGAATAAATGTGGCCAGAAACATCTGGGATCCCAGGGCTCTTCAACAACTACTGAAGCCTCATCAAAAAGGGATGTCAAAGCCAAGGGCCATAGCAGGTTCGTGCTTTGTGTACCCTTATTTATTTACTTATTTACTTACTTCTTACTTACTTACTTACCTACTTACTTATTTATTTATTTATTATTTATAGTTCTAGACTTAACAGATGAGCCCCACAGAATACAGAGAAATTAAGCAATTATCTAAGATCTTACAGTCCTATAGGAAGAGTTAACAGTGTCAGGTTTTCCTGACAAATGTGCAAAGATTGCACATGTATCGGTATGAAAGGGTAGCGTCTACACAGGTGCACGAGGACCTGAGTTTGATATCTAGAACCTATGTAAAAAGCTGGGGAGGTGAAGACTGGAGGACCCCATAAAGTTTGGTGGCAAGACAGCCTGGCATAATTAGTGAGCTCTAGGCTAATAAGAGACTTTGTCTCAAAAGCAAGGTGGATACCCCTGCTTGAACATATATGTGGCACCCTGTATGTGTCACATACAATAATGACACACATAAATAAATTAAAGTTTCAAATATAAACTAGTAGTTTTGATTGTTATCATTATCACCGGTTGCAACCAAGAGGACATCCATCCACTGTGGTCCCCAGTCCCACTAAAGTCCCCACCCAAGGTCACTTAAACTCTCTTTCCTGTAAACTGAAGTCAGTTTAGAGCTGAAGCCCACAGGGGCCCTCCCAGAAGGCAGCAGTACCTGGTCCAGGCTGTTCTGTTGGCAGGGGAAGGAGAAGGTGAAACCCAGTGGCAGGGACACGCCCTTCATGCCCATGTACTCAAGGAAGTCTGCGATGCACTGGACAATGTGGTCAAAGAGCTGTGGAAAGAAAGGGCACTGAGGGAGGGGCCCTGGCCATAGGGGGATGCGTTTCTCTTGATGAAAACATGCCACCAAGAGAAATACAAGCAGAGGAGCAACTCTACCAGGGCCCTGAACCCCAAGCCAGGGCTGAGCATGGAAAGGGTGGTCTTTGAAGTTGGAAGGTCACTAGATTCTCCCAGAAGCTCACCTAATCGTGACCCCCCCCCCACCCCACCCCCTGGTGTGTCACCTTATTTTCTCTCCTGCTCCAAGCCTTACCTCTTCCCCAGTGCCGTGCATGACCTCCTGAGGGATGGAGTAGATCTTATTATGCATCTCTACACCTCTTCGCTTCCCATTACGCACGCGAACCAACAGGACCCGGAAATTTGTTCCTCCAAGATCCAAGGCCAGAAAGTCTCCTTTCTCTGGAAAAATGAACCCAGGATAGTAATAAGTTGTGGTGACAGAGAGTAAGAGTTTAAACCCCTGCTCTTTGTTAGGGGAAGATGGAGTGTGAGCTCCACCTAGCAGTTAAGAAAGGAAGATGCTCAGGATCAGATCCGAACGGACCCACCTGAGCCCAGAAGTCAGCTCTTCAGAACATCTGGTATGCCAACACAGTATACTTAAAACTGTAGAAATGTAACATCTGAACCAAGACAAAAGCTAGTCTGGAAGAGAGAAGGAGCCCAGGGACTCTTCAAAGGAAACTGAAGTCAGGCAGCATGGCATGCCTAGATCCAGCACTTGGGAGCTAGAGGCAGGAACTTCAGATATTTGGTTACACGTAAGTTAGCCTGAGCTGTAAGATCCCGAGGCAACCACAACTCATATCGTTCCCCTCTTAGAGATGATCTTGAAGATGTGGTTGAATGGCACAAAACCACATCTCTAGGAGATGACCAAAAACCAAATTCTAGTTTCTTCAGGAACCTTTGCCAAACAGTATACACCAGAAACTTTCTGTATGAGGCCAGGCAGAAAATACATATAGACTCAAACTAAGGTAGTGTTTGAGAGTCCGGCTCTCAACCCCAGATTCCTAGGTATCAATGTACTGACACTGTCTGCATATAAGTTTGAGCAAGTTCTTAACATCTCTCAGCTTCAGTTCTCTGCCAAATAGCAAATGTTTAACAAAATTGGTCCAAGCGTTGGCATATAGCACAAGTATTCAACAAGGTCATCCTGGATTAGCCCCACGAGACCCATTACAAAGAGGGGAACAAATGAGGCTGGAGAGATAATTTAACAGGTAAGAGAAGTTATTTTTCTTGTAGGTTATGAGTTCATTTCCTACGTTAGCGGTTTCACAACTGCCTACAACTCCACCTCCAGGGGACTGAACCTCCTTCCAGTAGAGTCAACCAGCTTGCGCATGCGCATGCATGCAGGCACAACATTTTAAATAAATCATAAAGATCCATGACTAATTCATCAGCAGGACAAACCCCAGCAGGTGAGCTGAGGGCACCGGTGCTATGTACCTGTACCATCTGGAGTGGCACACACATAGGTGGGGAGCATCTTCACAGGGGCTACCGCATGCGTCTCCTTGCTTAGACCTTGTTCCATTTCCACCTTCATCCTCCTTTTGACCTCCAGCAACTGCTCATGGCTCAGCTTCAGAGACTCCAGGGTCTTCTGGCGGGCCCGGTGTTGGTCAGCCAGCCGGTAAGCCACTGCTGTCACCATAGCAGCCCCTTTGCCACTGCCATCCTCAGACCGGAGGAAACGAACATCACAGTCGGGTACCAGCCTCCTCACTGCCTTGTGAAGACGTTTGGCAAAACTGCAGTGACACAGAGTAAGGGACAGGTGTCCATGGTTACAGCGCTACAAACGGATGCACAAGAGCTTCCACCTCAGCCCCGAGAGCCAGAGGCCCCTACAGAAGCAAACCGTGTCCATTCTCCCCCATCTTAGGGTTATTGTACAAAAGCCCATATCCAATGGTGAGCGCTGGATCTTCTAAAGCTATGGCCACTGTATGCAGTCACATGAGACTCACTCGTTCTCACGGAACAGGCCATAGCTTCTCTCCCTAGGGCAAACCTATTAGAACCAGGTGCTTCCAGTACCACCCGCTTCTGGAGGTCCGTCTCATTTCATCCAGCGCCCCTGAGAAAACACCCAATAATAACTTTAAAAAAAAAAAAATCTTCCCTCTAGACTTGGCCCTTGCTCTTTTCTTCCCAACCCCTGCCAGTGTTCTCAAAGGCACCTGAACACCTAGGGTCAGTGGACTGTTTAGCAAATAACCCTTAGGTAGTGGTCCCTACAGCCACACTCATTGGAGGCTGTTCGCTACAAAGGTCAACCTCCCCCTAGAACTTCTGAGCCAGAAGCAGCTTCTTAACCACATTCCCAGGTTACTTGTGTTTCTGTCGCCTAGGAATGGGAAGTGGGGGATCCTCAGGGCTTTGGCAGCACCGATTCAGTTAAAGGTGCCCCAATTTGGCACTAACACTTAGAAAATGATGGGAAAATAAGTGAGCGCAAGAAACATCTTCCGGGTTCCAGTTAAAATCTGAACATTTTAGACTATACACCTACAGGACATGGGCAGGAGGAACAGTTCAACACCGCATCAGTCCCCAGGGCTGCGGTGGCCAGTAGCAGAGGACACGTCACCCACACCAACCAGAATAATGCGAGAATAGTGAATGAAAACTGTAGCTGATAAAAAAAGATGGGGCCGCTGGGCATGATGTCTGGTTGGCAATGAGCTTTCCTATAAGGCACAAAGCACTCGAGCCACAGCTACATGAGGGTGGCGCAGGTCCGTAATCCCAGAATTGCGGAGGGAGAGACAAGGAGATCAGAAATCTAAGTTCATCAACAGCCACAGACTGAGGCCAACCTGGAGCGACGTGAGAGCCCGTCTCAAAACAAATAAAAAACCAAGCGTGGAGGAAGAGATAAGCCTCTGAACAGAGGGCAAACCGTCAGCTGCTTTCCGAAATCAACTCCTCCCACACCAGCATGCCCACTCGGGAACTCGTGCTCTACGAGAGCAATACAGAGCTGGCTCATGGAGACTCCAGGGGCCTCCGGTGTTCCCAGTCCCAAGCCGCTCACTCACTGGGGATGCTTCTTGTAGACAGAGCCATCGACGCCGATGGTGGAGCGAAGCCGCTCCTCACCCTTATTCTCCTTGATGCGCCAGAGCACGGCAGCCAGGGTGGCGGCGCACAGGTTGGCTGAGCGCGTGGACACAATCTGGCAGATTCGGTGTGTGGCCACACAATCCTCCTGCAGTGGATTCAGACCCAGACGCACCAGGACCTGGTAGGCCTTCTGTATTCCGTTCTTATCCCTGGGAAACAGACAGGGCGGTGACTAGAGGAAGGAGCTGTGGGCTGGCTAGGGAGGGCCAATTCCTTAAGCAAGGAGTATAGCACAACACAGCGATTCCGAGGCTCCCCTCCCCCCCCCCCACGGAGGTCTCAGTTCTCTAGGTATCTTTTTTATCTTCCACAAGAGAAACCAGTAACGCTTCTGTGTGTGCCTTGTGAAGACAAGACCGTTTTTTGTGCTGCACCCGCTAAGTGGGTGAGTGTGTGGGTTCCTGCTCTGTTTTCCTCAAGGTAGATGAACGGTGTGTCAGCTGCCAGCCACCTTTGACTATCTGAATCCAGTATGGAGCCGACCTATCACTCTTAGAAAAGCAAGTCGGTCTGGGCCTAGAGCTAGGGTCAAGGAGACTTGAGTGGTCGTATGCCTCTAAAACACAGGCCCTCATCTCATCTCGCTTTGGGCTTAACAGAGAGCAGGCAGAATCACTCTAAGGGTCCTCATTAACAAAGTCTTCTGAACTATTTCACTGCCCTGCTTTGGCATAAAACTACCTTCTCCACCACGTCCCTGAAACTGTAAGACCTTAGAAATCTCAGCAGACATAAATCTTGGGATAGTTTAATGCTCTCATCTCTGCCAGGCTATGAGTGGGTAAGTCTATCTATGGAAATCCATCCTAGTTAACCTGAATGGTGAACTCCAGTCCACAGTCATTGCCTGGACCAGATTGGCCTGTGGATATGTCTGTAGGGGACTGTCTTGATTATTAACTAATGAAGGGCTCAGCCCACTGTGAGTGGTACCATTCCCAGGCTAGTACCAGGTCCTGGACTGTTCCTATATGGTTTCTATCAAGTTCCCGCTTGAGTTCCAGCCCTGACTTCCCTCAGTGATGATGAACTATGACCTGGAAGTGTAAGCCAAGCCAACCCTTTCCTCTTCATGTTTCAATGGTCTGTGTTTTATCACAACAGAAAAGAAAACAGAGCAGCATCCTCCAAAGATGACTTTTTTCCTAGTATAAAAACTGGGGTCAGTCCAGAATCATTTAAGAATGGCCCATGAGAAATGACATATTCAAACTCAAAAGAAGGAATGGGAGGCAGAAGCAGCAAGTAAGAACCTCTTGGATGTCTCCAGCATCAAGCCCAGAGCAGCATCCCGAGTCCCAACCTACACTTGGAGACCAACTGTCCCCAACATCCTGAGTCACCTCAGGAGTGTCATACTCAAATTAGCAGAAGTAGAGACTAGTAAATGAAGTCATTGGGCCACCCAGAGACACTTGTAACGGACCCCTTGCCATACTTAAAATCTCCAAGGCCAGGCTGAGAGGATAGCTCAGTGGGCAAACTGCTTGCTTGCTTTGCAGAAACTGAGTCCAGGCCCCACAGCTCATATTAAAAGTCAGATGATGTGATATGTCTCTAATTCCAGTACTGAGAGGGGAAGACAAGTGGATTCTCCAGGGCTCACTGGCCAATCCGCCTAACCTACTTGGTAAATTCCAGGCCAGTGAGAAAGAAAGTCTATCTTAAAGGTAGACAGCTTGCAGAACACATAAGGACTGACCTATGGCTCTCACACACACACACACACACACACACACACACACACACACACACACACACAGAGAGAGAGAGCTCAAAGCCAACGCCCTCATTTCCCTCCCCAGTTCCTGCCCGAATCACTGAGACTTAGTGAGCAGAGGGGCAGAAGGTCCAGATACTTACTCTTCAATATCTGATACGTCTTTGGTCTCAAAGGAGCCAGTGGTAAGGAGTTCTGGGCTGAGCTTCCCCTGGAATAACAGGCCCTCCTTGGCCATTTTCACCAGGATAAGCCTGACCAGCTCCCCCATGTACATCCCGCTGATCATCTTCTCGAACCTGCAGAGACAGACAAATGGCATTCCATCAACAGATGTACGCTATCCCTCCTCCAGAGGCTGGCAGACACAAGACCTCAGCATTCTTCCTCAGAAGTCACTTGAGGATACACTTAGACTTACAGACTACAGCTATACAAGTACAACAACCCAGGAGACATAAGATACAGGACCAGCAATCTTCCATAAAAATAAATGGGTTCATTAAGCATCCCAATGAAACATAGGGAGTGTGGAATATTCTGGAACAGAATCTCAGGTAACTTAAGAAACCCAGAGAGTGATTATTGAAAATTCAACTCAGAGCCAGGCATGGTGGTCCACCTATAATGGCAGCACTTGAGGGATGGAGGTAGGAGGGTCAGAAGTTCAAGGCCAGACTAGATGATCCCACCGCAAACAACAACAAAATTATTTACTATTATTCTAGTCTTCCCACCTGCATACACACAAAAAAACACCCCGCTTTTGCTGGCGATACGGTTTCTATTGCTATTGCTTTGCCCTTGAGACAGGCCTCACATCATAATCCTGGTTGGCTTTGAACTCAAGTAAATCCTCTTCCCTTAGCCTAGCCAAGTACTAGGATTACAAGGACACTATATTACACCAAGCAAGAAAATGCTCTTTTAAAATAAAATCAAGACCAGTCATGGTGGCTCACACTGGTCAGCATTTAGGGGACTGAAACAAAACTGTCTCTGAGGTCAGTGTAAGCTATGTAGCACGGTTCAATCCAGGCTGGTGAGACGCTGTCTCAAGAATAAAAATAATGGTAATGATGTGCTGTTTTTTTCTTTTTTCAATAACCTTATATAGCATCCCAGTAGGAAACTAAATAGCTCTAATGAGTTCTAAGTGAGCATCTTCCTGCTTGTACACAAACACTCCCTTCCAAAATTTGTGGATTCTCAAGAAATGGGGTGATAATAAACCTGGGAAGAAGTTGGGCTAAAGTTCCAGGGCAAATATAGAGCTCAAGAATCTGGGAGTGAACACTGAGACCTTCTGGGGTACAGGAGACAAGGGAAGAGAAGAAACGTCACCGGGGGAAAAAACAGCTCCGGCAAAAGATCAAAGTCCAGTAATCTGATTTTCCACCACTAGGTGCCACTGTTTTCTTTAGATTGCACTTTGCCTAGGGCCCTAAGATCACGTGACAGAAGAAACCAATCCTTAGGGTTTATGTTTATCTTTTTGGTAAAGAAAGCCTCTGGGATGTCTCTTAAGAGTCATCAACAAAGAGGAAGTGTGACTAACTAGGATGGGCTTCACCACCCAGGAGGGGTGTGACGTAGAACAGCATTTAGCAGAAGTTGAAAGCCAGGTTCTCAATCAGCAAGATGTGACTCGCTCAAACTGGATAAAGCTAAACAAGAGCTGGCAGTGTGGCTTCAGACATCAGCCATGCCAGCATCATCTGGGAGGCTGAGGCAAGAGGATCAAACCTTCAGGCTAGCCTACACAGTGAGAACCTATCCAAACAAACAAAAAACAGAAAGAAAGAAAAAAATCTAAGATAGATTACCAGCACCCAGGACTACATTTATTTCTAGTTTCAGGGGATCCAGCACGCTCTTCTGGCTTTCTCAGCACAGGAGGAATGCATGTACATAGTGCAGTTAAAAACATGCAAATGAAATCACTTTATATACATAAAATAAAAATAGACCTAAAAAAAAAAGCCAACCCAGATAGTGAGTCCAAAGCCACCTTTGGCTGCATGAGACTTGTCTCAAACCCAAAACTCCAACACAGGCCCCAGCCTATGTAACAGCCTGGCTTCAGTTCAACACTTTTAAATTCAAATATTTACATCTCACTGTCAACAAAGCTGGCTCCAGAGAAGCTGATGAGGTACTCCTCATCAATGGCTCTTCACATGAAGTTGTCCAGCATGACTTCGGGGTCATCTCAGTCAACAATTTGGAAGATGCCCTCCCAAGTCATCTATGGATAAGCCAGTATTGTTGATCAGTTTATCTTTGGATACTTCCAAGGACACATGGCTCTTCACAGTGACATGGGTATGCCCCAATAAGGGAAGCATGCACCAAGTAAATGGCTAATAACCACGCAGCACCCACAGCAGACACAACCGTGTGTTCCCAAAAAAGTCCAAGTGCATGGACTGACATTTTAACATGTAGAAGGCTGTGACTTAAAGGCTCCCACCTCTGCCCCAGTTTATAGAGCTGGGTTTTCTGTCCAAATAGAGATCAGAACTGAAAGTTTTTCTAAGACACAATACCAAGAAGACCACAGAAATGGTACATTGCTCAAAAAGGTTTTGCAACTGCCTTTCAGAAGCCAACCCTGTTTCAAGAGAGAAGTTTAGAAAATTCAAGAACAAGGTTTCGTAAGAGTCAAAAGTAGAGCTGGAGAGAGATGGCTCATCTGTTAAGAGCACTGGCTGTTCTTGAATGAAGAACAGAATGAATGAAGACAGAAAGCCCTAGGGCTCTCTGAGCAAACAGCAAGTTAAAAATAAATGAATAAGTAACACTGGGCAGAACACATCCTTAGTCCCATCGCTTAAGAAGCAGAGGCAAGTGGGTTTGCGAGTTTGTAGCTGACTTGGGTTTGCATAGCCAGCTTCAGGCCAACCAAGGGCTAAACAATGACAGACTATGTCTCAAACAAAACTAAACAAGGCCAGGAATGTAGCTTAGTTGGTAGAGTATTTGCCTGGGTTCAATTCCCACCATCAGAAGAAAGCAGGTACCCCGCCTCACCTTGATCTCCACACCCCCAGCGATAGGCCAAAAGCTACAAACAGTGCCTTTAAAGAGCCTCATCTAGTCATATGACTTCTCACATGGCTTACTGTCTACAGAATAGGTAAGGACAGTTGACCATACTTGAAATGACCTTCCAAAATGACCTCTCTATCCCAGCACGTGGGGGCTAAGGCAGGATATTGCTCACCAAGATTCTATCTTGGAAAGGACCCAAGACCAAAAAAGTGACCATCTTGAAAGGCAGTGTGCTTTTTTATCTGTTTCTCTCTTTTAAGCCCTTTTGGTGACTTATGATCACAAACATTCCCATAATGAGTGTGTGCCACCACAACCCTTTGGGGACAATGCAAAAGCACGAAAACAACCCTTCACGGTGTCAGTTCCCACATCCTACCCACCCACCTGCAGGAAGACCCCACTTACAGCTGCTTCCCAGGGTTCAGTGAGCCCATGTCGATTTCTCGGTCAAACTCGGTCCGGATGTCATTGAGTATGCCATCATCCCCAAAGGCCCCCCACTCCATGTTGATGCACATCCGTCCCTCGTCACCCTCTACCGTGTCAATGTGGCGCATCTCTTCCATGTAGCAGGCATTACTGCCAGTACCTGGTCAAAGGAAGGAGGAACTACTGTTTGTTCAGAGCCTACTCTATCCTCTCCCACCCGCCTCTCTCCTCGGTGCTGTCTAAGTCTGCCTAGGGGCTGATATTCTTCACTGCAGCCTCCTGGGACAACACACTGCTTAACTCCACAGGTCCTGGCTTGGCCCACTCAGGCTAAGGATTCCTTCCTCCCTCGTCCCATTCCCCATCAGCACTGGCTTTCACACCAGCGGCTCACTCACCCACAATGAGACCAATCTCACAGTTCTGATCATCATAACCACAGGTCATCATGGTCCCAACTGTGTCATTCACCACGGCCACAATGTCAATGTCAAAATCCTGCATGGGATCAAAGGGGGAGATGGGCATGAAGTTGGAGAAAGCAAGAGGCACCATACAACCATAGCCCTCTCTGTTCCACTCCCTCCTGTCAATCATGCCAACATTCCTACTCGACAACGAGTCCTCAGGTTGAAGGGTATTTCTTAAACCAAGGCCAGAGTTACTGTCCACCAAGCAAATCTCAAAACCCAAAAGGCACCTATCTGATCACTTATAAAAACCACTAGGCTACAGGGCAGGGATACAGAACGCTTGTCCTTGAGTCCTATAAAACCAGCATGAGTCCAAGGACAGACAGAGATTTCAGAGTGGGCCCAACAGCCTGCAGACCAGGATCTCCCACCCTTACTCACCCCTCTGCGCCGGATAGCCTTCCGGATCAGATCCACCACATCTCTGCCTTCCACACCACTGGACTTGAACCCCTTCGTCCACGAGACCAAGAAACTCTAGAAGAAGAACAAAGAATGATTATTTCCCACAACAGCGAAACTCCAACAGTGCTCAGCAGAACCCTCTACATCCCAGGGTTAGTCATGGTTAAAGTTGAACCCTGCCTCCTGACTAGCCCAGGAACGAGGAGCTCAGCTCCCCAAAAAGATGAGGGCAAGAGAGTGCATACATGAGCTTTCCTCATTAAAGGACCGTGGCCAGTTTATGCAGTTCTGGAGATGGCACCCAAGGCACTTCACGTGGTAGACAGGCACTCTACCAGATGAGCACATTCCCAGCCGGTCAGGTACCTTTGTTTCATTCACTAGCCTACCTCATAGCCCTTTAGATCAAAAGAGATTATAAAGTAGGGGGGGGGGGCGGTGACAGAGCACTTCTGCCTTTTGTACTTCATCACCCTCTACACCTACACCTGACACATACGTACAGGTTCCCAGAAGGACGTAAGTCTCAATACTGAAAGCTCATATGCAAAACCCCTCAATACCTTTGCCACCACAGCTGCAGACAGCTCAGGAGTCTTACTCTGCCTTCACAACCCCCAAGCCCGGTACCATTGGAAACATCTCAGCCTGCCATACCTCATCGAGTTTCGTCTGGTGGCAGGGGAATGAGAAGGTGAAACCCAGTGGGAGCTTCTTCGCTTTGATGTGAAGCTTGTCCATGAAGTTGGCCAGGCACTCAGCAATGTGGTCAAACAGCTAAGAACACAAACAGGAAATGAGCATGGAGGCAGGACAATAGAGGGAAAGAAGGACCCCGTGTGACCATTTATACTGATTGTCAACTTGACCGAATCTGGCCTGACCAAAGACAAACACCTAGGCATGCCTGTGAGTGGGTTTCTAGGTCAGGTTCATTGACGTAGGAAGACCCACCCCAAATGTGGGTGACATGCCTCCAGAGGCTGGGGTCCTGTGGAAGGAGTAATTGAGCTGAGCACCAGCATCCATCTATCTCTCTGCTCCCTGACTAGGGACACAGTGTGACCAGTACCTCAGGCTCCTGCTGCCATCCATGCTCTCCCTGCTGTGATAGAATGTATCCTTAAGCCAAAATAAACCCTGCCTTTTTAATGTAACTTTTGTTACAGCAACAAGTCTTATACCCCCCCCCCCCCACTTCCCAAAATAAAAATCTAACACAACTTAAGGCATCATCTGCTGTCCTGTTAAAAGGAAATGACATCTGGACTCAGTTACTGAGTGTGCACATTAGTGCTTGTTAGATGGAGTCTTCCTTCCACTTAAGTCTTTTATAGGAATCTCAGTCAGAAAAGCCCATAAGTCTAGGGAAGTAGTAGTTATCAGGAAGTCCACATATGCCCCAAGGACAGAGCATCCTCTGCTGGCCATCATGGAGGTCTGGCTTATCTTCCTGTAATAGAACGCCCATCTCACTGCCAAGAAGTGCTTTGGCACTCTGGCTCCTGACAGGGTAGGGTCAAGATACTTTCCGTTAGCTCTCTATAACCAAATAAGCATGCTTTATATTTTTCTTCTGTAACCAATTGCTTAGGTGCAATTCAAAGAAGTTATTTTGGTTTTGTTATTTATCTTATTCTAGTTTATTTTTTTATCTGTGTGTGTATGTGTGTTTGACTGCCCAGGGAGTCCGGAGTGTCCAATCCCTTAGAGCTAGAATTACAGGTGTTGTATGTTGCCTGCTGTGGATCCTGGGATTCGACTTCTGGTCCCCTGATAAAGCAGCAATTGCTCTTAACCACGAAGTCATTTCCACAGCCCCTACTCTTTTATGTTTTCTTGTTTCAAAATGAAAGACAGGGCAATGATGCCTCTGAGCAGGACCCACACAGCCATTGCACCTTGTAGAGAGCTATAGTCCTGATAAGTCAGGCTTCCAGTCAGTCCAGAGCCCACCACCTTCTAACCTACTCAGCACCTCAAAGAGAAGTTGGTAGCTCTCCAAATGTTGAGAGACTGAGGCCAGGGGCCATGTGGTATAAAAAATAAACAGAGACAGAAGAGGCTAAGCAGACAGAGTCTAGGGGCCAAGAGGGCCAGGTGGCAAAATCTAAAAGCCAAGGAAGCAGGGTAGGCGAATGAAGACAAGCATGTTTCCTCCTAGAAAGAGGCAAAGGGGCCGGTGTGAGATGGCTCAGAGTAAGGCACCTTGTGCCAAGCATGTGACCTGAGCTCAATCCCTGGGACCCATATGATGGAAAGTATTCTATGTTGTTGTCAGCCTTTACATACCCCTCTGGAAGACCCAGCCATCTCTTAACAAGTCCATTTTGGAATCCTGAATAGGATTTCAGTAAAGGACTGGGGTTAACAAGCCCACCAGCTCCCTGATGTCTGTGATGATGAGCAGGTGTGGAGTCAGGAAGGAAGACAGCCTAATCTGGCAGGAGCTGGTCAGCACTGAACTCCCACATAGATCCTGTCCATCTGTCTCATCCCAAACAAGGGTATGCTGATGCTGAACTTTGAACCTCCAGATCAAGACAACTGAACAGGACAGGGCTCTGTCACCCAGAAGGTCATGGGCAGAGACAGACAGTCTTCCCTTGAGCTAGCTGGAACTTTAATATACAAACAAGGCTTCTAGGGAGCAGCAAGCTTTGCTCATGCTGAAACAAATATGGTGCACATTTAAACAAGTGTTCTGTCACTGAGCTCTAGCCCCAGGCTTTAGAGTATCTTCATCCAAAGAAGTCATGAAAAACAACAACAAAAAAAAAAAAATCACAGAATCATGGGGATCAGGAGGGACCTAGATGTCTAACCACTCCCCAACCCTGACCACTGACTGTTCCTTCCCTAGCAGCCTTCCCTACAGAAGGCAAGAAAAAAGTCCCTATACTCAGGAGCTTGAGACAGGAAAAATGGAAAATCTGGGGCCAGCCTGGGCTACCTCTTGAGAGCTTCTCATCAAGTTAAACTAAATCCAGCTGGTCAGTCACATTTTAAGCTTGCCACGTTGCAGGTGACTGAGCCATAGCTTCGCATGGGGCAAATCCATCGCAAAAAACGTTCTGATTTGATGTCAAGATCAGAAAGCAAAAACAAAACAAAAACCTTGTAGAAGAAAGAGATGATTTCTCCCTTGAACTGGAAGACTGACTCTTCTTGCTATCTGAGGATCAGGAGAGGATGCTGGAAAAGTCAACACTTTCCTGCCATAAAAAGGCTCAAAGGTCATAAGCCTCATAGCCTGTGCTCCTAACACTTCTTTTTCCTTATTGACAGGAGGACCAGCTCATTCCTCTTTGCAAGACTCACCTCAAAACCCCCAGCAGGGTGTGGCCCTGATCTGGAGGTGGAGGGGGAAGGAGATATCACGGATCACTGAGCCAAGCCAGTAACCAGAAGACAGATTTCACCCTGGACAGGCAGATTTACCTTTGCAAGTCTAAGGTTTGATGATTTAGTTTTTATCTAGTGAAACTGCATTTTTAAAAGTCCACTGTTTTCTTTTCCTTTAATTAAAATATTTAAACTGGGATGGTGAGATATCCCTTGCCACCAAGTCTGACAGCCTAAGTTCAAACACCAGAAACTACACGGTGGAGAGAATTGATTTTCACAAATTGTCTTCTGATCTTTACATGACACACACAAAATAGATGTAGAAAAAGAAATGGTTTTCTTTATGTTTTCTAACTCGGTGGTTTGAGTTGTTTTTATTATAAGATGGCATATTTTAATTACTGTCATTTGGAAATCATGTCACACTATATAGCCCAGGCTGGCTTTGAACTCTGAATACTCCAGGCTCAGCTTCTCAAATACTAGGATTACAGATGTGTACCTGGCCCTGCCAGTCTGAGAAACTTCAAAGTAGATTCTTTCTAGGTTGACAGACACACTGAAACTGTCAACTTGAGTCCCAAGCCCTAGCTAGGCTCTTAGGGGAAAAGCTGCCGGAACCATGGGGTACCTGGGTCCTTTGTATAGTTAAAGAGTAAAGTAGCTGTCTATGGAGATGGGAGAATTGTCCAGCACATTGTTAGGGCATAGAAAGTCTTTCTCACAACCACAGCCAAATTTTGGGGACTCTTCCTGACTTTGCTTCTCAAATATTTGTCAACTGGGAGCAGGGGTCCAGAATGAAAGACAGAGGCAGCATGAATACAAGATGTCCACATTCTTCACAAAAGAGAACAATGTCATTGCTGTCCAGAGACCGAGGACAGGGCAGGAAGAAAATCTGAAGAAGAATGAACAAACTCCCGTGGAGAAAGAGCAAACATCAGGGTGCCTTTCAGCTGTGGTACTGGCCACATGAATTGCCACACCATCTCTCTACAGAACGGGGCACAGGGAAGTGCTAGCATTTGCTCAGAATCACACAGCAAGACTGTCCCAATACAGGACCTAATCTTTTAAGCAAACATCCTACCACTGTGCAGGCAGGGTTGTGACATCACACAGCAACCATGAGACACTTTCAGAAGGAAAAATACCCACAAGTCCAGGTGTCTAGCTTCCAAAGGATGCAGGCTGACCCTTGGGGCCATGCCTAAAACAACAGTCTGAAAATGTCTTCCTCACTTACTCAGCTCACAGTAAGAACTCTTTTCCCAGGAGTGACCTGATCGGTGGGAAAAGTCTAATTAGACTGTTGAGGATCCCACTGCTCCCAGCCATCCAATGTGGCTTTTACGGCTAAGTGCCTTCTGGGCACAAAATATGGCAAGGACAGTCAAGGCTCTCACCATAGGAAACCTTACAGCTGGACTAGTGTCCTAGTGACTCTCCTGTGGTGGGAGAAGATGCAGAATGCCCCGCAGGTATTATATATAGCTATTATATTATGTAAGCTCAGCTGCCGCCCCAATAGAAGACTGTACCTGGGTTCCACTGCCTCTCATGATGTCCTCGGGGATGGCATAGATCTGGTTCTCCATCTCCACTTTCTGGAGACCATTGTCTGTCACCCTTACTCGAAGTACGCGGAAGTTGGTTCCTCCAAGGTCCAAAGCCAGGAACTCTCCATGCTCTATAGACAAAGGAGGGGCCAATGTCAATTTGGGAACAAAATCAAACCGCCACCTGGAAGCCAGTTAAGACTTCAAACCCAGAGTCCCTCCATGAGCGCCAGTCTCTCGTGGGCGAGAGCAGTCAATTGATTCACCTTTTCCGGACACACTTGGCTCTCTCTTTTTTTGAGACAGGCTCATAGTGTACCCCAGACTTGCCTCCAGAGTCCTGGAATTAATTAGTCATGTCCCATCACACCCAGCTTTATGTTTGGCTTTCTTAATGGTAAGATATGTTTATTACTTTGTAATTCACACCAACAATGAGACAATTTCATATTCCAACTGTCCTGGTTGGCTTGTCTATGTCTTAAAACTAGACTTCTTTGAAAGGAAAAACCTCCATTGAGAAAACACCTTTAATTAGATGGTCTGTACTCCTTATCCTACCAGGAACTAGCAGCTGAGACAGACAGGAAGCATCCAGATGCTGGTCACTAACACAGGAGGCTTCTGGGAGGCACAGAATGGAAGTGCTAAAGAGGCCTGGTTGGGACAGTCAGAGATATTCTCTGACTAAATAGACTAAAGGAGTTCATCTGTGTTTAGGTCCCCTGGGCTCCCTAATTATCTTGTCCTGCTTCCTCAAATGGCCACACACACATCCACAGGGAACATCTTACCAGCTCCCTGAATGCAGTGTCTCTAAAATGCAAAGCAGACCCTTGGGGTAAGTAAGCATCAGCCACCTGGGGTTCCTCGGGACTCATCCCCACACCCAAAGTCCGATGCTGCACTATGAAACCAACATTCCACGTGAGTAGCCTAGCTACTTCTTAACCCAGAGCCTTTTGCCCCAGGCACACGGAATTTGGTTTCTTGACCTCTGTTCTGTAAAATAGGAGCATCACACTTCCCGGGATTGTCATGAGAGAATAATTCTTGAATCATCCAGAACTATAGCAAGACCTTACAACATAGTAAGCACCAGGCTCATGGCAAACTTAGTTATTGAGATAAGTCTCCCAGACTCCAAATGGCAAGGGAGACGATGGACACCTTTCCAGGAAAAGCCACTGAAATCAGTACTGGTGTGACTCCAGCATTCCGCTTGTAGGTATACAATCTCCAATCCCTACTGGGCTTAGGAAGGCATCGTCACTACTCACTCCAGACACCAGTTCATTAAAGGCTTACTAAAGCAATGCCAGCCTGGTCTGGGGAGGGGGGACACAACACGACTCTGTCCACCCCTCCTCATGACCTCAGATGACTTTTCTAGACACTCGGAGTACTGAACCTCCACCAGCCATGGGGCCTCAGCCAGATTCTAGGAAACGCTATGTGGTGGTTGTCAGGGGGATGAAAGAGAAAGTCAAGGGTGAGCTGCCTCATCAGCACTTTGAGGTCTGGGATACACACGATCCGCTGAATCAGTGACCGTGGGGGACAGAGGTGGCCGGCACTGCCTCTGGTTGGTTATGAAGACCAGCCCAGCTGGATTCAGCCCAGCATGGCTCCATCAGGAATGTGATTTGGCTGTATTTTCTAGTAGACTAAAGGGAACTGTAAATAATGGAGCGCTTGTAGGAACTGAGGGATGCTCCCCATTCTTTCAGAATTCATTCCTCTTTTCTCCTTAGCACATCCTCCACACACTCATGACAAAGGACTGAACCCTCTCTGAGTTCAGAACATGAGGCAGTGACTCCAGAAATCCTACAATGGCCTCACAGGGCATAGGAAGGACCAAATCTCCTAAGCCCAGTCTCTATATGGCTCATGACCATTCCCCACAGAGCAGGGGTTAAGTGACAAGGTTTATACAGGAGTCTTGGCTCAGCAGTGGCCTGGGCACCTCATGGGGCTCTCTGGGCATGTTCCCTCACCTGCAGAATTCACAGCTTATAGTGCTGACTTCCCACAGCACTCGTGATGAAGTATGGACTAGGTTATACATGAATGTGTGGACACACAGCTATTGGTAAAGCACCAGGGTCCTCGCCTTCCTTAATTATCATTCCTTAGTCTGAAACTCCTAACTCTTCTCGGTCACTCTGAATCACATACTACTAGTTATAGCTCAAGCCCTACCTCCCTTGGGATTCTTCCAAGACATTCTGGGATCCCAGAATAGCATTCTCGGGAGCATGTGATGGATTGTGAAGGTGAAGGGTAAACACGTTGTAGGACTATGATAGGGCAGAACGGTTCTGATGCAAGAAGACAAGCCTAAAGCAGGCTTCTTAGCCCAGCGTGGCACGCTACTCCTGTAACCCAATACTAAGAGGCAGGAGCCTCAGCTACACACTGAGTTTCAGTCCAATGGGGGAAGATATTGCTTAGCAAATCCCACAACCAGGGTTGGGGGTTAAGACAGAGTACTGCTCTTTCAGAAAACCTGAGGTTGGCTCTCAGTACCCACATTGGGTTGCTTTCCACCATCTAAAAATCCAGTTCTAAACACTCCCCTCTAGTATCCAGGGGCACTGCATTTACATGGTGCACATGCATACAAGCCGACAAACCTACAAATGAATAAAAATAAGTTTTAAGCCAAGGATTAACTCGCAACTTTAATTCAGAGGTAGAGGCAAACAGATCTCTGTGAGTCTGAAGGCAGCCTGGTCTAAAGAGCGAGTTCTGGGACAGTCAGGGTTACAGAGAGACTATCTCAATAAAATCAAATTAAATTTTAAGTAATACATAAGAGAATACTTTAAAAATACAGGCCAAGAACCCAGTAGGATCTACAGAGAATACAAGTAACTTCAGCTGGCTTTTGAGGCAACTTACTACATCACTACCTCATACTGAATTTATTCCCTCATGGTTCACTCATTAAATAAGATGTTTGACTGGCAATTGTAAGGGTTTTATGGGATCAGGTTCAGTGACTTTTCATATTGTTAAGTATACTGTTATCACTGGATCATAACTTTCACTTTTTAAAAAGTAAAATGAATGAGTTGGCTCACTGGGTAAAAAGGTAACTGCCACAAAGTATGACAACCTAGTTTGATTCCGGAAACCCACGTGATGGAAACAGGGAATGTATTCCTGCAAGTTTCCTTCTTACCTCCATACACAAACACACACACACACACACACACACACACACACACACACACACACACAGTGTAGCCCAGAATACACAGGTGCACATACACACTAAACAAATAAGTGTAATAAAAAAGTAACTATGCTGGGAATAGTTAGTGGCACATGCCTTGATCGAGGCAAATATTCAGATCCAGAGCCGCCCGGCCAAAGGATTTTTCTATGATGAGTAACAAGGCTGCTCACTGGAAAGCTGTAAGCCCTCAAATAGGGAATTTTTCACTTACAATGCCAAGGGTGCAAAACCTGGAGGCAACAGCACCCGTTGGGCTGAGTGTCAGGAAGTGATGCCTCTAAAATTGAGTCATTTGGTTAAGGTCACAAAAGAGTGAAGAGAGCTAGGGTTTGCCGCCAAGGCTCCAGCTCTGAAGCATGTGCCACTCCTTCAGAACCACACCCTCCTCTTTGGTGGCTCCCATTCCTGGAAGCCATAGAGTAGCAAGAAAGAAAAGACATCACCATCTCTACCAGGAACCCCAGCTCATCCCTTGGAGACTAGATCTTCCATCCTGAGTGGAGGGATCCGGGCAAGTGAGAAGGTGGCAAACCTCAGAACCTGCTGAGGCTTGCTGACGTGGGCTGTCTATGCACCAAAGCACTCTCTTGTATCACACCAAACCTCTGTACCCACCTCACAGGACACTTCAAGCCTCTCTGAGGAAGATGCTCTTCATTTCAAGACATCCATACACATAAAATAATACATAAAATAGTTCCATCCACAGCTCGGGTACTGGTGGGGGGGGGAGAAGTGAAGCTGCTCCTTCCAGCCAAATGTTTGCTGGCTCACTTCCTATCCCACACAACCCCCAGCCCATTATCAGTCTGGCTCTTATCAGATACATAAGGTCAATGAGATAAAGGGTTCCTACATCTCCTGGGAACTCACCTGTCACACGGAAAGACTGGGCACTGACATGGCAACTGGCTAGCCATCTGAAATAGTGTCACCTGAGGTAATGGATCATCAGTCATCAGTCCAGGGTTGCTTAAAAACTTCTACTAGGTGATCTGGTACCAGATGACATCTGGGTTCTTGTTTTGTTTTTAAGGTTGAGGGACAGGGGCCAGTTGAATGTTCCAGCAGGGTCTATTTTCAACTATTAGGTACTTGTCACTAATTAAAATAGATCACCACCTGCTTCTCCCATCAGGAGCACAACACAGTAGCCCAGCCAGAGCTCTTTAAGAGCCTTGCAATAAAAAGGCGATTGGTCTTATGTTTCGAAGCTGCAGTGTCCTGGCTCAGGTTTGGGACTAAATCCCAACAGCAGGTAATAATGCAGGCCACTTAGAAATGACGGATTCTGGGAGCCCCCTCTAAACCAGGAGTATCCTGCACAGTTCCCACAGTCCTTGCCATGCTTGAAGACAGCAAGATCTGTCTGTTGCAAGGGTTAGGAAGATGCTAAATAGTAGCTCATCTCCTGAGCCTCATCTCCAGTTTTATTGCTTCTGCGGGTTTCTGCACCATATGATTCCATTCATTTAAATTTAGAACTGAGATACATTTTCGAAAAATAGAGGTGGGGTCATCTCAAGAAAAAAAAATTTTTTTTTTGTGGCCTTTTGAGGACAACATGTGGGAGTCTGTCTGTCTTCTTCCACCGTGCTGCCCCAGGAATTGAACTCAGGTTGTTGACCTGCCTTTATCTACTAAGCCCATCTCACTGGCCTCTGTTGAGATTTTTGATATGACGCCTCACTCTGTAGCCCGGGATGGCCTCATGGCAGCCCACCTGCTTTATCACCTCCCTCCAAATCCCAGAGTGCCATGATTGCAAGTGTGAGCCACCACACCCAGCTGAAAATCACTACTTTAAGAGTCAAAAATAGATAGTGATCATGCAGGCTTAGCACCGAACCCTGCCCATCTTTGTGGTGATATATTATATATTTAATAAAGCCAGCCTGGAATATCAGAGAGAGAAAACAGACCACAGTCACATCTCACCCAGCTAGCTTCCAGCTTCCTCAGCCTCTCTCATCGCTTCTACAGAATGAATCTGTCTTTCTATACTCGCCTTAAATATCTCCTTCGCCCAGTTGTTTCACATCCAGGTTAAGATTAAAGGTGTGAGCTTCTACTGTTTGATAGTTAGGACTTGAACTCACAGAAACACAGAAAGATCTCTGTCTCTGGAGCTAGAGGATTAAAAGCGTGAGTTACCACTCTCTGGCCGTCCTGGTTTGACTGTGGGTGGATCTGCTCTCTGATATTCCAGACTTGTTTTATTAAATATATAACATATCACCACACATCCTCAATAGCCTATTCACAATGCCTTGGCCTATGTATAAACTCCCTATTCACTCTGTCACTAACTGGGGGCAACGGACAATTGTGATACATCAACTTTGTGTTTTCTACTTCCCACTTTATTAAAATGACTGTTCAATAATTTGTATATAAGATATAGTGTATGGTTAAAAATTATCTTAAAAATTAAAAAACAAAAACCTGAGGGCTGGAAAGATAGCTCAGTGGTTAAGGGCACGTACCGCTCTTCCAAGGGACTTGAGTTTGGCTCCAACCATTTAAACACGGTTACTTTAAATGTCAGCTCCAGGCAATTTGACACCCTCTTGTGGCCTCCCAGGGCACTGCACTCACAGGCTCAAACTCACACTCTATAAAGCATAATTAAACATAAATAGAAGGGACAGCATTCGCGATGCAGAGGTAGATCTTGCTGAATTCAAAACCAGCCTGGTTTACATCATATATTCCAGGCTAGCCAGGGATACTCGATCTTAAAAAAATGAACACACACATGAAATTTTTAAAAAGTCAGTCATAGTGTCCCATGCTGGAGCAAACTATGACTCCTAACCATTGACCTGCCCCTGAGCCTGTGTAGGCTGCAGGCACTGAATTAAGTCACACAGGGGAAAAAGAAAAAAAAAAAAATCCAGTGAATTTGTGAATCAAATATTTCCCTGCCATTAGCTGCTTCAACAGTGAGCGAAGGACACATTTCAGGCACAGGCAGAAAGACTTAGCATGAAGCTGCCACGTGGAGAAGATGGGTCAGCATACGTGAAGTTCATGGTATAGTTAGGTGTCAGCATGTCAGGACCCAGCTCTGGAATGTCAAAGTATGTCCTGTCAAAAGTAGCTACAGCATAGAGCTCATGTATTGGGGCTACCAGTATCTCACAAATGCCACTGTCAAAGGTCAAATTGTATTTTTACAAGGTTTGGGTATAGTAGCACTACAAGGGTGGGTTTAGAGACACCACAGCCCAACCAAGCAGCAGAGGGGGTCTGGGTTCTAGGGCAAGATAAAGGGGTCAGCCTCTTTTAATTGGATTACCCAGTGTGGACAGGTAATGGATTTTCAGTGGTGAAGCTGGGAAGCCTAGACAACTGGTTCGCACATAGGACCCTTCCTGGCCACTCAATGACAGACTTCCAAGGTCACTCACTCAATACCCAAGAAGACACGCACATGCAGTTTCTGAACTAGACTATCACAAATTCTACACCTCCAGAAAGGGACCTGTCCCTACTTGTCCCACAGTAATTAACACCATTGGCCTCTGGGGACTGCTGTATATGGGCTATTTGTGGCCCTATCTTTAAAAAAACAAAAAACAAACAAACAAAAAAAAAACCCCTGCTATATATGAGCTGTATGTGGCTCTATTAAAAAAAAAAAAAAATCAATACAACAAATGGCCAGGTGTTTGACCCAGTACCCAACATATGTAAATGCCACCCATTACAGGGAAGCTATCTGTATTTGCTTAGATTGTTGGCGCCTCATAAACCCACTTATTAACTGGCTTGTGCGAAAGCTGTTGACTCAGGCCCCCACTGCATGGATGTTGGTTGCTATAATACACAGCAAGCAAGATAAGGACCTTCAGCAGCTTCCACACAACTTAGCACCAAGTCAGTCTCTCTTTATCTCACCTTGGGCTTGCACTATATGGTCTCACTATCACTCTCTAATTGTTTCATCTGCGTAAGCTTTATCTCCCTGAGGACAATTCTCACTCTTCAAAGGCAGGGCACAGAAGCTTGGCACACCACTGCCCCACAGATGACTGACTGAACCTTGAAGAGGACTTTGTAGATTAAATTGAACTGGGCTTCCTAAAAGAAGAATGAAGGCATTGTGCTGGGCATGTGGGAGGTATATGGAGAATGTTAACATGCCATCGATGCTGTGCTTCAAGGCTGAGCATTGCCTCTAAGCTGGTCACTTAAAATCCCACTACCACCACCTGCCTACTATGGGACTATTCTCTGTAAACCAACTATCCTTTTCTGTGGAGTACCTACCATTGAGATCCTAGGAGTACCCTATCATAGGACCATCGGTTACTGGTAACAGAAACAGTCCAGTTCCTGTCTTGACGATTTCAGGATAGATGTGGCCATCCCTAGTGCAAGGATGCTTTGAGGGATCTGGGTTTTATTTGTATCCAAAGACTGGGGGGGGGGGGGGGGTATTGTCTTCTGGGAACTCATTATGTTGTGAGATCTTTACTTAAGTATGATCATTTATATAAGCTGTTGTGCAGTATTCCTTCAGGCAAAGACCCATGTTTAATGTGGTGGCATTATAAACAACACTGATAGACAGGAACATGGGAGCTTTCAAGGTATAGACTTCAACTGTCATGTAGACCACTTGTCACCTGCCTGTCATACAACCTAAACCACCAGCACAACCTTATTTCAAAAGCTTTTGAGTGGAGTACTTGCTATACACACAGACCCAGGCACTCACAACCTCACCACACACACACACACACACACACACACACACACACACACACACCCCTCTGATAACTTTGGCATATTCATTTTTGACTCCCAGTTCTGCCTGTCATTAGTGGTATGAACTTGGGCAAACTATTTGACCATCCAAACCTCACATTCTAAAAAGGAGCATCGAGATCTCTTTTAGTGGCTGTTGAGATCTCCAAAGGTAAAAGTACTATGTTGCCCAGCCTGACAACCTAAATTCCATCCCCAGGATCCCTATGGTAGAAGGAGAGAAGAAACTTCAGTAAGATGTCATCTGTACTCACAAGTGTCCTCGACACACAAATAAACAAAAATAAATAAAAATATACCTTATAGATTTTTATGTTTAAATAAATAAATTGGAGCTGGAGAGGTGGCTCAGTAATTCCAAGCACTTATTGCTCTTATAGAGAATCCAGGTTCAATTCTCAGGGCCCGCATGATGGCTCACAATCTGTAGCTCCAGTTCCAATGTACTAATGCCCTCTTCTGACCTCCCAGAGCACCCAGCATGCACATGGCATACAGGTATGCAAGCAAAGCACTCATACATACAAAAATAAATAAATATTTTTAAAAAATTATTAACATATGTAGATGCTCAGGATTAGTCCCTAGCTCATAATATGTACTTCAACATTGTAGATGCTTTCTTAGCAAAATACAGGCTGACCTTCAGAAGTCAATACTTTTATCAGAATATGTAACATTGAAACTTAGATATGAGCATGGTTTCCAGTCAGAATGAGACAGGGTAATGGTAAACATACCATTCTAGAGGGCACAGCAGAACAGCTCCCAGCCCCCCCTCCCCCACACAAACACTTCAAGGGGCTCCTTGAAGGCCTGGAAAACACACACATTCAAACAATGTCCTTGAACAAAAACACATGCTCCATGCTGGGGCCAGGTTTTTTAGGAATTGTACACAATCTTGTTAAATCAGATCTCAGAGATTCTCAAAAGTTGTTCCTCAAGATCACATAGTGATTCAAGGTCAGGTACAACCCAGACCCATCTTCTATAGCCTGAACCCTACATATCCTGTGGAACTCAAAACACACTGGCCTCAGGCTGGCTTCTTAAGAGTTTTCTTCTTCCTCAGGTTCTGACTCCACTTCTGGATTCTTCCAATGGCTTGGGCTCTCTCCCCAGTCCCCAGATAAAAAGCTCACACTAGCATCCTTACCTGTCATGTCTCTCGAAAGTGCTGGTCTAGAACACAGATGGTTCCTGTGACAAATTAACAACCTTGGCCAGTGCTTGGATCCACCTCTACCCCCAGGGATCTGCCACCAAAACCACTGTGCAGGCTCAACCTCCTGGCATTGACTTCAAATCTTCTCCCCAGTTCATTACAATCCCCTCACCCCCAGTCATAACTATGCCTCCCAGACACCCCAACCTGTGCTGAGGAAGCTAACATGGGCATGAAGATTCTGTTCACATCCCTCAGAAATTTCCATCATCTCCACCAATATCAACAGAAGAAAAACTCTGCATTTTAGACCTTCTGGGATCTAGTCTTCACCCATTTGTTGTGTGGCTACTTCCCTTAACTGGAAGGTTCCCTCCTGGAGGGAGGTTGGTAAGACTCAGGAAGCTTGGTGGATAGAGAGGGCTCAGGAAGTTAACTAGACTTAGAAAGACCAGGAAGCCACAAATACAAAAGGCCCCTCCCCCGAAGGCTATGCAAGCAGTAGCAAAGGCTATGAGGAGACTCCGGGCAGGAAGCTGTAAAAACACAGCTTTCAGACGTGGTCACCTGTGCTGGGTTGGGCTTTGCTCCTCTAAGGGACCCCAATAAGCTCATCTGCCCCCAGACTGGATTTGGGGAGATCATTTCTTTGGTCTGTGTCGGTGTCTACCTGGGTGGACAGATGTTTGTTCTCCCCAGAAAGTCAAATAGAACTACCTTCCCAATATCAGCCTCCATCAGTATAATAAAAACCTCTCAAGATAAACAAACAAAAAAACCTCAACACTTATTTCCAACTCAGGGGCTGCAGAGATGCCTCGGCAGTTAAGAGCACTGGCTGCTTCTCCAGAGGATCTGGAGTCAATATTCAGCACCCATGTGTCAGCACCTAACTGTCTTGTAAATCTAGTCAGGGGATCTGATGCCCTCTTCTAGCCTCTGTGTGAAGACACACATGTGGTACACAAACATACACGCAGGCAAAACATTTATACACATAAAACAAATAATTTTTAAGAATATTGGGATACATACAATGCTCTTCACATAGTTTTTCCAGTTTACTTGAACTTACAGGGCTTTTTTTGTGGAGCTCATAAAAGCACATGAACAGAAAACAAATGGCTGTCAGCAGCACACTGGAAGGCTGACAAAGAAGAGTTCTGACCCTGGCCATCCAAGCTGTCAGACAGCCATCCCATCCCACAGCCTTCCGCTTAACTGCCAATGTTTGCATGGGCCTGCTTTAACTTAGGAAGAAACCAGAAGCCCCTGACTGAGGCTAGTTCTGAACAAAACCAATGAAGTGGACTCTCAGTCCAGGGATCCTTGGAGCAGTTCTATCCCAATACAAACTCACACACACACACACACACACACACACACACACACACACACACACACACACACACACACACACTCACACAGTACCTGTCCCATCCGGGGTTGACCTCACAAAGGTGGGCAACATTTTCACAGCTGCAGTAGGGTGTGTGGTGGCTCCTAGCCCTTTCTCCATCTCCTTCCGGAACCGCCTAGAAATCTCCAGAAGGGTCTCATCTGAGAGACGCATGTGGTACAGATATTGGTCAACCTGAAAGAGAATAGATGCCAATGGGTTAAATGAACTATAGTACAGATGCACATCACGAAATGGCACTTAGCCTTTCAAAAAAAAAAAAAAAAAAGGTCAGGCTCCTAAGCCAGGCATTCGGAAGGCTGAGGCAGGAGGATTGCAGTTCCAAGGCAGCCTGAGCAACACAGTGAAAACCTGTCTTTTTTTTCATTCTCTCAAGCTGGCATTGAACTTCAGCTAACGACCTGTGGTGGAGCACTTCCTAGCACGTACAAGACTCTAGTTGAACCCCAACACTCAAAGAAACAAGGCAACCCAACAAAACCTACCAGGCCTGGTGCAGGCAGAGGTAGTAGGATCAATTCAAAGCCATCCTCAGGCACATAAGGCCAAGGTAGCTAAGGAGACTCATAAAAATGAACCAAAACCAAAAACAAACAAAAAAAATCCAGCTTAACTTAATTTCTAGAGAATAGAGAATTGGGAAAGATTAATGATATTTCCAAGTAAATTAAATTAAAACAACAGCATCCTGTAGCAGATGCTCATGGCCTTTCTCTTCCCTTACTGCCCAAACTGGAATCACCTCACATGGCCAACCCTGTCGATCCAATCACCCCTCACCCCAGGGCTAGCAGCCACCACCTCCTGCCTGGTTTTTACACAATCCTCAGTTCCATTTTTAACTCTTCCACAAATTTCCCAAGCCCCACCTAGACTCTAGCGTTCCCTGCATTTAAGATCTGTTAAAGGTTTCCCACTGTGGTGGTTTAGAGAAGAATGCACCCCATAGGGCCATATATGGAATGCTCAGTCACCAGGGCATGGAACTGTTTCAAAGGATCAGTAGGATTATGAAGTATATATAGCATGGTTGGAGTAGGTGAGGTATTGTTGGAGGAAGTCTGTCTCCGGGGGCAAGCGAGGTTTCAAAAGTCCACAGCAGGCCAGTGTCTCTCCTCGTCCCCCTCTTGCCCTCGCGCCTACCTCTCTCATCAGGATGTAGCTCTCGACTAGGGCTCCATCCAGGGCCATGCCTAGCTGATTCCCCCCATGATGATAATGAACTAAGCCTCTGAAACTGTAACAGGCCCCCAGTTAAATACTTCCTTTCGTAAGTTTCCTTAGTCACCACAGCAACAGGGCAGTGACTACGACATTCAAACATTCTAAGCCCCACATAAACTAGCCTCTGTCCGCGTCCTAGTCACAGGGCACGTCTCTGCTCTCCATACAGTCTGTCTGTGGAATGAGTCCAGGCATTGGACTCATTGAGGATCCTGAAATTACATGTTTGCTCATCTCCTGCCAGCCCGGAAGACCTCTCTCCAGAGGCTTCAACGGCCCTAAGGCAACACTCAGGCCTCCGAGCTATTCCAAGGACTTGAACTTTTTCTTGACCCATACCTAACCCATAATTTGGAATTAATTCTCCTGGTCTTCCGACTTAGTTACACCCTGATAAACCCACCTAACAGGCATTTCACCCTAACTAACTGAACACCATAGCTAGGAGGCCCTGTGCTAGAAAGCACCAGCAAATTACCCTGTGATGAGGGGCTGCCTAAGGGGCTAACGTCCCAAAAGGGGGAGAGAGAGTACATAACCCCAAAACTTTCCAACACAGCGCAGTTGATATTCTCTGGACATTGTCACAAATGTAAAACGTGGCAAAATTAGAGTCTCTATTACACTATTTTCAGAAAGAAGAGAAACACAGAAATCTTCCAGATACTCCCATTCCATCATTTATCAAGGAGGTAGATGAAATCCCACATGGCAGAGCAGAACCTGCACTACCTCGTGATGGGTCCCTCTGCCATTTCCAACGTGTGAAGCTATGTCTACAAGGGAGCAAATTCCACAGAAATCTCTCTTGGCTTATCTTCAAACTTTGTGAGGTTTTTTTTTTTTTTTTTATTTTGTGTGACTGTGTGTGGCCTGTGTGTGAGTGTAGGAAACCATGCATTTGGGGATAGAACTAGGCCCTCTTCCTTGCAAGTGCTTTACCCACTGAGCTATATATCCCCAGCCCTCTTTGAGGCTTTAATTGCTAATTGTTCTCATCCTTAACTCCAAGAATGGATAAAAGGATGCCCTTTATCAAGGCCTATTACCCTTTGCTCAGGAGATTGTAATCGCCTTCAGGAGCAGATAAAAATGATAACAGCAATGTGGCCACCAGCTCTGAGTAAACATTTCCGGGCTTGCTTACCAACCTAAGGCCCCACCTGACCTGATTACCTGTCGTCATTGAAAGAAGGTCTACAGGCCTGTGTTACAGACCCTAATGCCACGGCTTCCTAAACAAGGCACTGGTGCCCATTCATTCCCTGGAGGGTGCGCTGGATGAATGGCAGTCAAGGGAAATGGAAGTGGGAAGCAAGGTGCAGCCTCCAGAAGTGAAAGCAGTTTCCAGAATCCTTCTGTTTGTCCCCCAGAGGGTGGGGAACACATGCCTGGAGTCATGGAAAAACCTTCTGCTGGGGAGGGGGTGGGGACTAGATTTTACTTCTACACACAGCAGTAAGACACCAACCAGTCAAAACACAAGAACTCTCTGCGGGCGGGCAGCCATAGAGTAACTAACATTAAAGAGGATTAAACATCTATATTTGATGACGGCATTTACCGGAATCCCCTGACTTCAGGCTTAAAACTGTGGCTTCTTCCCTCGGTTCCAGAGTTTGGAAGCCCTGTTTCCAACCACAGCTAAGGCAGTCTCTGATAACTTCACACCGCCTCGGAAAGGCTACTTGTGATAAGAGTTCCCAAACTTGGCTGCAATCCAGAATCACGCAGGCTTTCTCTGCATTTATGGGGCTCTTGTTTTAGTCTGTGTGTTTATTTTTGTCTTATTTTGTCTTGTTTTGATTTTATTTGGAGGGTCGAGTGAGAACAAGCTGGGTAGGTAGGGAGATGGGGAGGATCTAGGGGGAACTGAGGAAGGAGAAAAAAATCTTGATCAAAACGTATTATATGAAAAAAATTAATAATAATAGGCCCTAAGTGTAGGCAGTGATCCCAGCACTTGGGAGGTGTAGCTGGAGGAACAGAAGTTCAAGGTCATCCTTGGCTACATTGAAAGCTAGATGACAGCCTCGGCTCTAAACATCTATTCCAGGGTGACCAAATGGACACTTCACCTCTTTCTGAAGCAGGTTTCCAGTGTAAACAATGTGATCGAGTTGGTCAGGTTCTTGGAGTCAATGTTGCTTTAAGTCGGTCACTTCTACTCTGCCAAGTCTTTCAGGCAAGCAAGGCAAGCCTGTAGTCCCAGCACTAAGAAGGGTAATACAGGCAGATTGCAGCAAGTTGGAAACTAGCCCTACCTACAGAGTAAATTCTAGGCCAGCCTGAGCTATAGAGTGAGAATTTGCCTTAAAAGAGCAGGCAACAGGAGCTGGCAAAGTTGCCTTGAAAACATGAGGACCTGAATTCCACCTCAAGAATCCATATTTTTAAAAAGCCAGAAGTCTAGAGAGATGGCTCAGTGGTTAAGAGCACTGCTTGCTCTTACAAAGTATCAGGGTTCAATTCCCACATGGTAATTCACAACCACCTGTAACTCTAGAAAGTCCAGTGCCCTCTTCTGGCTCTGGTGCATCACACAAGTGTATAATGGCATACACTTATAATCCCAGGCAGCACTGGAGGTAGAGACAGCATCCAGCCTAGCCTAATTGGCAAGTCCCAAACCAGTGAGAGAGTGTCTCAAATAAAAGCATTTAAAAATGGATTGAAATGAAAAAACAAAAGCCAAGAATATCCTACGGCCTCCACACGCATTCACACGTGATGGGCACACACAAGAAAAGGAAAGTCGGAAGTTGGGACATTAGGCCAAGGGTGAAATAAATAACCCAGGGCTGATGGATCCAGGCTTGTGGATCTTGGAAAGACAAAGCTTGCTACACTTTCTGGGAAGAGATTTAAAGAGTTGGGACTAGCAAAGCTCAACCACTCAGGCCAATCTTTGGGCCTCGGCACAAGAAAAATCAGCATGCACACACACTCAGCATGCACACACATGTTCACAAACTGGAGAGGGAGGGGTGACGGCGTTTTCACCATGAAATGGGGTGAAGAGTCCCCCAGTCAGGACAGATTTGAGGCGCCAAGCATTCTCTTTCCCACCCACTTCTAGAATTCGCTTTACCAACTGGCACCCACAGAGGGCCAAGGACAATTCTCAACCCCACTTAACCACACTCAAAGTTAAGCAAAGCAGGGTCCATCTTCCCAGATAGACCTTTCCTCTGTGTTGGTAGTTCCTGGCCTATGGGTGTATATAGGGTGGGGTGGGGTGGGGGGGTCGGTGCTTCTTCCCTTTAGGTCTTTATCTGAATGGGAGTCACGGGCAGGCCTGAGCAAAGCTGGCCAGGCTACCCAAGGCAAGGGCGTGTTACACCAGATAGCAGTTTTAGCTTCAGACTGCTGAAGATTAGAACTTCCTCATTAGGCAATCTGGGTCAGTCCCATTTCTCCCACAGCACCAGTCAGACACCTCTTCCTCCAGAGTGGAAGGGAAGACAGGACAAGCACTGAAGAAAAACAAAGCTGAACACACAATTTCAGCAATTAGGAGGCAAAGGCAGGTGAGTCTGGAGTTCAAGACCAACCTGATCTATAGAACAAGGTCCAGGAGGGCCAGGGCTACACAGAGAAACTCTGTCAGAGAGAGAGAGGGAGAGAGAGGGAGGGAGGGAGGGAGGGAGGGAGGGAGGGAGGGAGGGAGGGAGGGAGGAAGGAAGGAAGGAAGGAAGGAAGGAAGGAAGGAAGGAAGGAAGGAAGGAAGGAAGGAAGGAAGGAAGGGGAAAAAGCAAACCCTATCCAGAAGAGAAGCCAGTATCCCAGTATCATCCAATCCCTTCAAACACTCCTGGTCCCTCCAGCCCTCCCCAATGAAGAAGCACAAAGCAGGCACGGTAGCTCACATCTATAATCCCAGCACTAAGAAGACTAAACCAGGAGAATCACAAGTTCAGGGTCAGCCTTGGCTACATAGTAAGATTTTGTCTCATCCAAACAAAACAAATCTGAGAAGGAAGAAACACAAAGACCCACTGGATCATTTTAAAGGAGCCATGCTCTTGGCTGGTCCTGCCTTGACCAGTCAGTCCCTGCAGGATTTGGTATCAAGACATTTGGGTGCCAGATTCCACCATACTTCCTTCTATAGGCCAATGAGATGATAATCCTGGTTCCGGAAGAGCTTTGGCCTTGGTTGTCAGCAAGGACAAATATCTGTGTTCAGCTCCTGCTAATGCCTCAGCCAAGAAATCATGCTACCACAGCTGACCTAAATCAAATAGTTTGAGGAAGCAGATGGAACATAAATAATACACGAACGACCAAATGATCAGTCATTTATGTTAGACACACACCCCCTAGCAGACACACGGAAAGAGTAGCCGCACCAACTTCCACATAATAGAGCAAAGCCATGAAGGAAACCAGAGACACCGCTTTTTCATTTTTACTGTCTTTCCAGAGGTTCTGGAGGAACACAAATCAATCCTACTATTAGCCTAGAGTTCAAGGTCCACCTGATTGACAAGAGAGAGCCAGTTCAATGTCAGTGTGGGCAACCTAACAAAGTCTGTTCCCAAACCAACTGATGGAGCTTCAGCTTTCCTAACACTTAGGTTCCTGCCCTGAAGGAATGACTATGTTGGCTGTCTCAGGCTTGGGCTCAGCCTACAGGACAGTTAGAAAAGGCCCTGCTTTCTGCAAGTGACTTGGTCCTTCTTGTTTGAAATCAAACACAAAGGAATGTGAAGCCATATCACACAGCATGAGAACAAGCCACTGGCCACCATCTACAAGGACACAAATGTGCCTCACCAGATGATCAGTGAAAGAAGCAGGCATAGTAGGGAACCCACCCAGGGAGTCCATTCCCAAAACAGGTCTATGTTGAACAAACTGTAACAGGTCCATGATCAGTGATGTATTAATCCCCTATATCCCTGCACGTAGAGGTGGAGGCAGGAGGATCAGGACAGTTCAGCGCCATCCTTGGTTTAGGTAAGCCCGGGCTACGGTGAAAAGCTTGCCTAAAAATAATTTTTTTAAATGTCACAACAGTGATAGCCTCTCAAGGTGAGACGGGAAGCCGATGCCAGAAAACGGAAGAGACTCCGGTGACACAGGGTAGGTGGCAGTATGTGTATCATAGCTCAGTTTAGAATATTAAAAAGTCTGGACTTGGTGGCACAGATCTGTGATTCCAGCCACATACAAGGCCATGGGCTTGATCTCCAGTAGTACAAAAATAATTTAAACCAGGCCTATAAGATGGCTTAGTGGGTAAAGGAGCTTGCTGCCAAGCCTGATGACCAGGGTATGATGATCTCAGGAACCCATATGGTACAAACTGTCCCCTGACATCCACACACATGCACTACGATGTGCATGCAGGCAGACACACACAGACACACACACAGAGAGAGAGAGAAAAGAGAATAGAAAAATATAACTAAGATTTAAATATGTACTTGATGTAGGCGTTAATTTTATATATAATCAGTACTATTTTCTATGGCATGCATCTATAATCCCAGCACTCAGAAGGCTTAGACCGGGAGAGTTAAAGTGCTGGGCTACCCTGGGCTACACAGAAAGACCCTGTATACGAAAGTAGGAAAAACGTAAGACAGACACCAAGAACTTGTCCCTGCCTACCTTCTACATACAGTCAAAGCACCCAGGAGATCAGAATGAACAAGAAGGTAGTTGAAAGGACACCCTACTTTAAACCTAGCCACACACTGCCTTCCAGTGACCACGTGCTGACACAGGCTTGCAGCACAATTTCAAAAGAATTTCATATGTATTGCATTATCCCTTTGCCAATGTCTTACCACCAGCCTTTGACGAGGAAACCAAGGCTTGGAGAAGCTTCCCCAGACCACAAGTGTAATCTCTGGCAAAGGCTACAATGTCAGGCGGTCAGTTCACTGGGCACCCCAACTTAGAGCACAGGTGTGTCCATCCTGGGAAAGCTGGCAAATGCTATCCGTGCCCTCGTTAATTATAATGCTCTCAGACTCCTCCGGGCAAGGCCAGGGCTGAGAGCAGAGAACAGCAAATATATGCTATGCAACTGTCAAGGAAAGACCAGGTGTCTCCTAAAGGAGACGGGATGAGCCAGAGAAGACACAGGATAAGCTGGGACCCCGGCTTTCTGAACCCACCTGATGGAAAATAACAGATCTGCAGAATGCTTTCTTCAGATGGGAGAGGAAGCTCTTTGCTGGGGCGGCCCTGCCATCTTGGGGAGACTCCAACTCTGACACACAGCATGTTCATATAAGCCTGAGGCAGTGTGGTGAATGTAGAAGAATAGGAAGCAGGCAGGCCACTCCTCCAAGATCCTGCTGCAGCGAGGTGAATCCCAGGCCTTCCTGTTCAGCCAGTTCTCACTCTCAACCACACGAAATGAGACAGACCAGGAGGCAGCGCTCACCAGCAGCCAGGACATGCCTAGCCTGGGTACTACAGATGCCAGTTTAGCTATTCCATCCTGGAGGGAGGCAGTGGTACAGCAAATAACAAGTCCCAGGTGTATGTGACACTCACTGGCTTTTCCATTTACCCACACTCTGATTGAGCACCAGATCGAGTATGCCAGGGCTGGGCCCAGAAGACACCGGGGTAAAGGAGACAGCAGACTCTGCCAGCAAAAGAGGCTCAGTCCACAGCAAGATATGCCAAGAAATGCTTACAAAAAACGGAAGGTGAGGACAGACAGGAGTTTCCGTTGTCATTATAAAATACAGGCTTATAACCATTTTCTGTTGTTCGCTTGCATTGCTCATGCTTTTGAGGATAGCCCAGGCAATCCCAGGGCCCTGGTCACCCAAGTGCTGAAATTTCAGGTGAGTGACGACAGTACAACACTTAGCTTTTCTTTTCTTTTCTAAAGAATTCCCCCACACCCTACCCCTGCAGAGTGGTGGTGCATGCCTTTGATCCCAGCACTTGGGAGGCAGAGACAGGCAGATCGGACTTTGAGGTCAGCCTGATCTACAGTTCCAGGATGGCCAGAGCTACACAGAGAAACTCTACCTTAAAAAACAAAACCTTTTTAAAAAAAAAAAAAAAAAAAAAAAAAAAAGATGAGCTGGGGGAAAATCGAGAGGCCTCAACTCTAGAAGAACTACAGAAGCTAAGAAATGTGAGAGATGCCACATCCCCAGCACACTAAATGGTTATCCAGTACGAAGTGGTCAGCCCTGAAAACACACGTGTAAATATAGGCACATATACACATTTATACACACTATATATACACATGCATATATATGAAAAGCCATGAATTTGAAAAAAAAAAAGCAAGGGCAGAAAAAGGGGGGGCTAGAGAAAGAAAAACTGTAAAGGGAAATGATATACTATTGTAACCTAAGAGAAAATTATAAAAAGTGATTGAGACATCTCCTTAACAGAAATACCTCGTCCTTTGTTCACATTCAATGCCACCCCTCCACCCCCCTATCCCCCCCCACTTCTGCGGGTCCTCTTCCTGTATAGTCCCCACCCCCACCCAACTCCCCCACCCCACCCCCACCGGCCTACTTCTGCTGGTCCTCTTCCTGTATAGTCCCCTTATACTTTGTTTTTGTTGTTTTATTTGAGGTTGGTTTGATTTTTTGAGACAGAGTTTCTCTGTGTATTCCTGGCTGTCCTGGAACTCTCTGTAGACCACGAGGCTGCCCTTGAACTCAGAGATCCTCCTGCCTCTGCCTCGCTAGTACTGATAAAAAAAGTTATGCACCACCACAGCCCAGCTTCATTTTTTTTTCTTTTAATCTAGATTCTGCATATGAAGGGAATGTGACATTTATCTTTCTGAGTCCTGTGTATTTCAAGTCACATGATTTCCAGTTCCACCCATTTTCCTAAACAGACAATTTCTTTCCTCTTAGTTGCAGAATAAGACTTCATGAGTATATATCATATTTTCTTTAGCCATTTGTCTGTTGAGGGATATCTAGAGTGTCAATGAACTGGCTATTGTGAGCAGTTGTTGCAATAAACATGAATGTGCAGACATCTAGGTTCCAGGCTGACACATCTCCTTCCATTCTCTCTAGTCCCAGAAGACCACAGGCACCAGCCAAGTCTTTAGCATATTTGTGATGCCAGTAGTTCTCAGTACCCAAGATGAGTTGGTACTGACTATGGTTACCAACACCAACATGGGGCTAAGATAACATCAGGAATGCAAAGAGCTAGCTACTCCAGACAGACATGTGCTCATGCCTGACCCTGTTCTTCAGGCCACTAGTCTCACTATGGGACACTGTCACCATTTCCTCCATGTTCACCTGCCTGTCCTGCCTATTATGCTCGGTTCCCTAGGTCCCTTTGCCCTCTCCAATCAGGCCCAGGCCATGGGACCACAATCTGCCTTGCAGTTTCCTGACCTACAGTACCATCGACTTTCATTCTTTATATAGCCACTGTCCATCTGCTGAATCAAATCTCTCCGGGTCTGTCTCTCAGCTCCAAGTATAGCCCAGAACTCACACCCAACCCAAGACCACGCCCATCATAGGCAAGACCGACCATACCCATATGTCCAAGGCCACCTCGGCTGAGAAGTGTGCAAATGACAAAGTTATCCATAGTGACTGCTTTTACTCTCAAAGGTGGCCCAGTTGAGTAATAAGTTATAAAGTCTCACAATGACAGACAACACACAAAGTAAATCAGACTTGGTTCTAAAGAAACCCATACCCAAGGATAATAACATTGAAGGAAACAATGATCCAGAAACTAAGTTTCAGATTGGGGCTTCTGGGAGAGCTTGGACCAGTCTCCTAATACACCACAGCTGGTTTCTTTACTGTAAAAGGCTCGGATGACTTCATTGCAAAGGTCCCTTTCCAACTGACACCTGACTCATAATCCAATAAAACAGTCTACCATCACCTCCAGTTGTCCCGGGCTGCTCAGTGCTGGGAGTTAAGTGCATGAGCTCTGGAGTGAGGTAGCCTGCTTAGGTTTGAATTCTGCCTTGCCCTTGGGCAAAGTACTGACCTGGTGTCCTTACCTGAATGACATAACAGTGCTTCCTCAGCAAAACAGCTAGAGGGTGGTCTGAGACACGAGCCTGAATAATATACTGAATTCCAAGGCCAACCTAGGCTATGGTGTGAGACCTTGTCTCAACCCTCCCTTCAATAAAGACTTTTATAGGGGAAAGGAAGAGATGAGTCTAGAAGGCTTCATGAAAAGCACTAAAACAGGAGAAATGTGAGTGAGTAGAAAGAGCCCCTCAACTGGGAAAGCAAACTAGGCAGCCTCAAATGCCCTCACTGGATCCCAGGTGTTTTATCTGTCTTCATCACCTCCTCTATCAGGCTTTAGAGAGGTCAGAAGGAAGGTCGGCACAAGGGCTTTTACCAATGTGGACTGACCCCACACCTCCGGGGGCAGGGGTGCTGGACATCCACCCGGGCAGGGACTATGAGAAAAGCTTGTTGGATGGATTGGTCCCCTTACTCCAAGGACTTCTGAGACAAGTTCTGAGATAAGGCTTCATTCCTCTAGAGAGGAATGTCCAGAGGTCTGCAGACAGAAATGCTAAGTATTTATGATCACCTATAAAATGAGATTCTCTACTCTTCTGGCCAAGACTCCCAAAACCTATTCAAGATATACAAGGGGTAGAGCAGGGTGGGTCACATCCATCAATCACTCTAAGGTCTGGAAACTCATTGTCACAACATGACTAACCTGGGCTATTATATAGTGAGTTTCAGCCCATCCTGGACTAGTGTGAGATCCTGATGTCCTTCCCCTGCCACACACACAAAGAAAGCAAAGGGATGGGATGTAGCTCAGTGACCAAGAACTTGCCTAGGACCCTGAGTTTAGTCCTTGGCACCTCAAATCGTAAGGGTGAAGACTCAGGGTTCCCTACAGAGACTATTACATTATAAAGAATTTGGGGTTCCCCAGGGTCACTCAACAGCAGCCCAAGGTCTGAATATGAAGGGAAAAATGCTCTGCTGTACCTCAAGAAGACATCATCTAATGAACCAAAAGAATGAGGGCATGGCTATCACCTTTGGTCCCTAAGGATTGAAACACCATGAATCCAGGGCAGCCACACCTTCCACAGTCAAGTGCTGTGACTTCAGCACAGGTCACCTCCAAGGTTTTCCCCAGTGGGGAGCCAGTGCCTGGAGCAGATGATATAAAGCCTAAGCCAGTTCCCAGAGGTGCCCTGGGCACCCTCTGCCCTTTCACTCCTGGAAAAAGAAATCAGTTACTGCAAGGCAGGTACAGGGTTCTCCCCCCCAAAACCTGGGTGTACCAGCAAATACCCAAGACCTCTGAGGAGGGACGCCATTTGCCCCAGGAAACCAGAAAGAATGTAAGTTAGAAAGTTTCCTAACTCTCTTGCTTGTTCTGTGAATAACCAGGATTCAATCCCACAAGCCCACTCCATCTTGTAATCAGGAACTGCTGCCTCTGTCCCCAGCTCAAATGTTACCTTGTGTGGAAGGCTGACAGGAAACTCTCACAGGGCCAGCAGGAGATTCTCCCAGAGGAGAGCAGGAATCTTCCCCTAGCGGCTTCCAAGAACGAGGGCACAGCCCACAGCTTTCTAGTTTGTTCTGCCCTGTGAGCCTACCCTTCAGTGAGGGATGGGTGCTTCTGCTTAAGGCCATGGACTCACAATCTTCTCAGATTCCCATGTGACACAGTGTTGAAAGATGGGGGCTAACAGGTCATGGTGGCTCGTGCCAGCAATCCCAGCACTTGAGAGGCCTTGGGCTACAGTGAGCCTGTCCAGAAAAAAAAAAAAAAAAGGAAGGAAGGAAGGAAGGTAGGAGGGAGTGAAGGAAGGAAGGAAGGAAGGAAGGAAGGAAGGAAGGAAGGAAGGAAGGAAGGAAGGAAGGAAGGAAGGAAGGAAGGAAGTTGGGTGTGGCAGCGCACACCTTTAACCCTAGCACCTGAGAGACAGAGACAGGCGGGTCTTTTGTGAGTTCCAGACCAGCCTGGTCTACAAAGCAATTTTAGGCAAGCCAGGTACACAGTAGAACCCTGTCTCAAAAGGAGAAGAGGAGAAGGAGGAGGAGCTGGGGTTATAGTCAGTCTGTAGAGTGCTTTCCTATCACGCAGAAAGCCCTGAGTTTGTTCCAACACCACATAAAACAAGGCAGTGGCACATGGGTAGAGGCAGGAGGATCAGAATGTCAAAGTCATCCTCTATGGCGTAGAGAGTAGGAGACCAGCCTGAGCTATATGTCTCAAAAAGAAAAGGTAAATAAGGTTAAATGACAGATGGGACAGCCCCTCAGCCCCGAATGTCTGAGGCACCACAGAAGCTGCTTATGAAGTACCACCTCCAACCCAAGCAAGCCCTGCTGATGGAACCTGCACAGCCAATAAAATCTGGGGTGACTTGCCATGCCCTATCCCCGATGCGTTAAAATGGCAGTGACTGACTACACAGTGTCCCAAAACAAACCAAACTTGCTGACTTCAAAACTCCAGGATAAAGGGACAGACCTTCTTATCAAGAGCAAGTCCTCAGAAGCTCCAGGGTGCTCAGCTTTGGTATTTTGTTTGGGGTATCAGAACTTACTCTATCAGCTTTTTAAGCTCCATGGTCATACTCCTCAAGAAGCAAGAAATGTTTAGCTCTGAAAATTATGTAATCTGTAGGGGCAGAGAGCTCAGGAGTTTGAAGTGATCGTCCTCCTTTGCACAGCTAGCCTGGGCTAGACCCTTGCTTCCAAGGGGGTTGGAGGTACTCTTTCTACTTCCAAGATATTCCTCAAGTCCAGAGCTGAAATCTACCCCCTGTTCTTCATACAAGACACCTAAGTAAGCTGAACCTTACAGAGCTAGAGTTAAGTGTCACCTCTCCGTGAAGTGAGACTGACCATGGCTAAGAAAGGCGTATTTCATGTCAGTAGTTGACCCCCTAAGAAACAAACATGGACAGGGCACAAGGCCTTGACACGGGAAGCACCATGGATCCCTGCCTCCTCCCTCATCCCACAGCCTCGGGTGAAAGAATGGCTGAGAGCTGCCTGGAGGTTCACAAACACCAGCACCCCTCACTCTGATTCCCCCACAAGTGCCTCTCCACTATTCTCAGACTAACTAGGCACTCCATCCAAGATGGAAACCGTGGTGATCCGCCCAGCCTGAGAAAGGATTCCAGCTGAAGCTCATCACCCTTACTAGAGGTTGTAACTAAACCAAAGCCACCAAAACTCAAAAGCAGTGATGTAGGTGCAGAGTGTGAGGGATAGAAAGCATGAAGGGAGAGGCATGCTGACTGGAGGAGGTACGGAGAGAAAAGACAGCCTTCATTCATGATCAGGACCTTCAACTCTACAAGGGAAGAAAGACCTAGTGAGAACAGGTGGCTTACATCTTTGGGAAATGTAAAGTTTCGAGGAAAATGAGGTTTGCTTGAGGGGTAGCCGATAGGGTTGCATAAGGCTCCTGAAATACGCCAGTCTAGCTCCTAGACTAGAATTTGGGGAACTTATGATGCCTGGAAAGGATCCACAGACCAACTGACAGGATTGTAGCTAGGGTTCCTAGGGAGGATCCAGTCAGGCGCCAACACTATTGCTCAAAGCGACCAAGAAGCCAGCTACATCTGCCCCACTCCGCTGGTTGAGAGTGCTCTCAGCACCACAAGTGAACAACAGTACAGTCTAATGTTCTCAGAGCAGGCAAGTGTGTGGTGAAGAACAAGATGTTCTTACCAAAAAGAGCAAAAACCATCCTGCTGTTCTTAACAAAAAGAGAAACCTCAAGTGATCTTGAACAATTTATCTCAACCTGAGTTCCGTGCCAATACAGTAAGTAACACTCAAACTAACCATGCATATCTCTGGAAGCTATTCAAATATTCATGAGCTAACCTGTGTCAGGAGTGTAGAACAGAGCTCTGTCCACAGAGGATGTTGAATTTCGGTTTCAATTAGCAACAGTGAGCAGAGACTCTGCATCTGTCCACTAGGACATTAAGCTGGTGAGTCCCTTCACCTTCCAGACCCTGAGACTAGAATGAGATCATCAGAGAGGTTCCAGAAAAGTCCAAATCAAAAGCCAGGCATGCTGGGCCCGAGCCTTTAATCCAGAGGCAGAGGTAGGCAGATCTCTGTAAGAAGCTAATCCGAGTCCATGGGTGACAGAGACCCTGTCTGGGGGGGTTGGGGAGAGAAAGGAAGGATGGAAATTCAATGCCCAGAGTGGTGGTGTACCCCTTTAATGCCAGCATTTGGAAAGGCACAGGCAAGGAAAAGCAGATCTGAGTTCAAAGCCAGTCTAGTACACACAGGACAGCCAGGACACTATAGAGGGGCCTTGTCTCTCTAAAACTAAACATCTCAATCAAGCACTTATCTAAGACTCCAAAATTAAATTTGAATGTTATCTTTCCTAATTCTTCCTCAGATCAGAGACACTCCCAAGATACTCTGCGTCTCTTCTCATACTGCAGGGGGATCAAACAGCTTTGCGCACCTAAGCCAGATCAGAGTCTAAACTGGGAGGTTAAATCCCATGGGACACCTGGTTTAAGTTACAGGCCTGATTCGATTCTGCCCCTGTTGGTAATTTAGAGGAAATACATCCAAGTGTCCTGGGGTTAAAAGCATAAGAAAAAGCCTAAAGGAACAAAATTTCCGTATTGTGGTGCCCAGTCAAGTCACCATCAAGCGGGATGCGCAGCTTACAGACAGAAATGGGCCTCCCAGGAGGCTCAGGGTCCTGTGGTGAATAATCCACAAGGCAGAAGTTAGAACTCACTTCCGATACCCTCCCTAATCAATTTACTCTCTTTCCACTCTGAGGAACAGATGATTCCGTGGCACGCCCCTTAGGGTGTCTGCTGTCCTTCCACAGTTCCATCACCATGAGAAAGTTCGTTCGTAAAAAGATCAGATGTCCAAGAGGGAAATTCACTCCCCATAATACTGAGATGCCTCCCTCCACTTTACGTTGTTTTAGGAATTGCCAAGAGATTTGTCTTGAACAACAAACAAACAAGACCCAGCGGAATTATCAAAATCGTGCCAGCTCAAAGACAAGTTTCTAAATAAACCGAATTAAAGTATAGGACCATATCCCAAGAGATTACAGAGAACCAACCAACAGAGAAAAACCCAACTAAATCAGGTGCCCTCACCAGCCTGAGGTTCATCTGCCAGGACCCTGGGAACATCACGAGTAGTCTCTCTCATCCTCTCCTAGGCACTCAGGACCATGAGAATGGAAGGGGGGGGGGGGCTTCCTAGGATGTGGTCAAGGCACTTCCCTAAAATCTGTTCCCACGAGACACTGAAATTTCAAGTGTGTAACTGAGCAACGGCTCACAGCTCTAACACAACCCTCTGGACGGCACACACCGCCCCCCACACTAGACCATTCCCTCCCTCAAATCTTGGACTACGGCCCAGGGCAGGAACCAATCCCGTAATCCTGGGCATTTTAGAAACTCAATACTCCCGGGAGTTGGAGCACCCGGAGGCTGGCTCTGGTCCACCGTCCCACCTCCCTACCCCGAGGCGGAGAGTGAGGCTCCAGGCAGGGCCTGAGGCTCTTTCTTATGTAAATGACTCGCGGAGCAGAGAGCTCGGGTTTGCGGGGACTGCAGAATGTGAGGTGGGCACAGGAGGGTCTGAGCGATGAAAGGTTCGTTTTCACGGGCCAAAAAGAAAAAAGAAAAGAACCCAGGGAATCCTGGAGTGGGAAGGTGAGTCCACTCCGGGTAACTTTTAGTAGCAAACCAGAATCTACTATCCAAAATCCGCCAACTCAGAGGCCACGGGGACGAGAGGCGGGGCGGTCCCCAGGAAGATCTGCTTTGAGGGGGCGCCCCCTTTCGAGCCTCAGTTCCGGGCAGTTCAGTTCCGGGGAGGGGGCGCGGCGTGCCAGTCTTTCTGCGCCCTTTCCCGCTCCTTCCTGGGTGCTTTTTGTCTCCCTCCCCCCCGATCCACCTCGAAGGGGCGCCACGAGGAACCGATGGCCTCTCCAACGCGTCCTTAGGTGCCAGAGGGCCTGGCTCCGGCTGCCACACGCTGCCACCGCGCCTCCTCCCCTACACTGGATTCTTCCCCACGTGCTCTTGCCGGAACTCGGGTTGCAGAAGGGGGCTCCTCCCACGTGGGCGCAGCAGTCTCCGACTACGTGCAGGGCGACCGCCCCTCAAGAAACCAAGGGATCTAAGTGTGGGGAGGGCGCGCGCCGGTCGCGGGGAGGTGGGCATCTTGGTGGTGTGCGCCCCGGCCCCGAGGGTGCCTAGCAGACTTGGCTTCTCGTGCCCAGGACTTTCCCAGCTACCCAGACTGGTTTCACGTCCCCAGCCCCGGAGGAGGAGGAAGCAGATCCCCTACGCGCTCCAGATTCCCGGAGAGCACGCAACGCAACTCGGTCCAAAGCGAGCCAGCCTTCCCCGCCCGTGCTTACTTACCTTCTGCACTTGGTTTTGGTTGAGCTCGGTGAAAAAGCAGGCGATCATATGCGAGACAATCATCCTGCCGCGACGAGACCGGGCTGGAGTAGAGAAACCGAGGCTCGAGAGCTAGCGGGGGTGAGGGGGGGAGCGCAGCTCTGAACGACCGTTTTGTACCCAGGCCCGAGTGTCCGGCTGGGATCGAGGATTCCAGGAACCACACAAAGAAGGTTAACCACAGTAGCTCACCAGCTTAGGCGTCGGTTCTACAGGAACGGGCTTCTTTTTTTCTTTTAGTCACAACTACTAGAAAGTGCCTAAGTCTCGGGTCTAGTTGCTCAAGAGTCCAGTCACTAACTTCAGACACAGTCACTAAGGCTCAACTTGGGAGGAATGACAGTGCTGCTCCACTCCGACGATCGCGCTTCTCGGGGTCACTGGCCTGATGCTCCCGCCCTTGGATCGCCTTAGCAGAGCAACGCGGCCGTAGCCTGTGGCGTCCTGGGACTCCAGCACCGAAGTTTGGAGCAACAATGTGGCTTATTGAGGGGCTGCCGGCTCTTTGGGCCGCCCCCGGACACTGACGTGACGCGCTCATTGGCTGCGGGAAGAGGGTGTGTGCGCTCTCCGGCTGCCCGCCCGCAATCTACAGCCAATCAGCGCCCAGGACCCGCGGGCGCGGCCGCTCAGACTCCGGAGCAGGCGGCGGGAGAGGCGCGCCGGAGGCTAGGGGCGGAGCCCTGCGCCAGGGATGGGACGTGTGTTCCGTGGCAAGGGCCTGGGACTCCAGGGCGCATGAGCCACCGCCGCGTCAGGCTCGGCTTCGGGTGGGGGGCGCGTGATCGTGGACTCGAGAGATGTTGGGCGACTGGAAAGACAAGTGATTAACACCAACACACGCCCTGGGCGGACAGGGACACCGTCTGGTGTCTGCGGATCATGTGAGGGGCTGCCACTGGCCTGTCACAAGTCTGAAGCGTTTTGATTCTCATCTTGACTGTGGGCTCGCTCAGCGGATCCGTGAAGCAGACTGAGCCGGCCCTTACAAAAGTCAACCCCTCTTAACCGTCATACCACTAGCATAAGGGTTTTGCTAACCCCGTTTTACAAATCAGGGAACCAGGAGCTATGCTGTTAATGAGATTTGCCCAAGGTCAGATCGCTAACAAGTGGTAGAGGAAGACAGAAGCACGTCTCACTCTGAAAGGGAATTCTCGTCCCCATTATATTATCCAGCCTTTCTAGAAACCGGGAAAGTAAAGGGCTGGAGAAAAACCTTGTCAGTAGCTAGAACAGATAGGTGGGAGGAGAAAGTAAGTAGATGGTGAGTGTGTGACTACTTAATCCTAGACTCAAGTGGTGTGAAGTGGTTTATAGACACCGAGAAGAGCCCAAGCCTCCACCTCAACTCATACCCGACGCCAGACTCCGAGTTTACATATATGAGTAGGAGTCAGCAAAATCGAAATAGCCCTCAGATGACATGAGGCTGGCAGGCGCAGAATGGCAAGCCTGAAGTTGGAAAGAGCACATAGAAGGAAGGGAAACCCTACCAGTGCCAACTAACCTCACTCGCCAAGCTGTCTCTCCACCTTGAGCCACTGCTGGGGATTAAACCTGCTAGATGAGCACTCTGGCTACCGAGGTACCCCCACAGCCCTTTTCTCTGCTGAGCTGCCCTTCACCACATTCTCTAATGCGGTTCATTTATTTTCCTCTATGGGCAATCCCCCTCAGTACTGTCACCAGTAGTTACACCATCTGTAGATGTGTAACTCACAAACCTAACTCTCCAAGCAAGGGCTTTCCCGGGGTCTCTCTCTGACTTTCATTTGTCACCTCCGCTGAGGTGACTAGTATCTCACACTTAAGTACAAGGCTGCATTTCATTTTTCTTCCCATTTTTTCCTTTTACTAGTCGCCTCCGAAGATGACATTCATGATCCCCTCCTGCCCCTCACCCTCGTCACACCAACAGTGAGCAAATGATCTAGCTTCTCAGAGAGGCCAGATCTTTGTGACTTCACTAGAGCCCATTTTACACACTTAGCTTCCATCTTTAAATACCTTGACTACTACCATCTCTCCTCAGGAGTTAGAGACTTGTTTAAAATACCAAGCCATGCTGGCATACCCCTGTTGTCCCAGCACTCAGGAGATGAGGCAGAAGAGCCAGAAATTCAAATTGGATTACTTGAGGCCCTATACAGATAGATAGATAGATAGATAGATAGATAGATAGATAGATAGATAGATAGATAGACTGAATGATTGATAGATAAGATTATATTTACTGATAGGTAGACCTACCAGACTTTTTTTTTTTTCTGGCTTGAAAACATTAATGGTTTTCAGTCTTCAAATAAAATTCAAACTCCCAAGAATAACTAGTAGAAATAATTTTTACAGCCAGGTGTGGTGGATCACACCTTAATCCCAGCAGTAGGGAAGCAGAGGCAGGCAGATTTCTGAGTACAAGGCCAGCCTGATCTATAGATTGAGTTCCAGGACACAGAGAAACCACCATGTCTTGAAAGAGAGAGAGAGAGAGAGAGAGAGAGAGAGAGAGAGAGAGAGAGAGAGAGAGAGAGAGAGGGAGAGGGAGAGGGAGAGGGAGAGAGAGAGAGAGAAATTTCCTATCTCAGCCCCACACCCAGTGGGGATGTGCACACCAAACCCAGCTTATTTTCACATTGTCTTCCCTAGTACAAACAAGAGCCCCGTGTCAGTATTGTTCCCATGCATTTACAGTGTCTAGAATAGAGACAGTCTACCATGTGGTAAGCACACCATATGTATTTGGCATGTAAATTAATAGATGATTATAACCATAACTATTATGTTATATATGAGACACAAAAGAGAGACTTTCTTTTTTTATATTAGTTCTAAAATCCTTTCCATCGACCTGCCCGTCACAAGTCACCACAGTCTTTCACCCAACTGCAGCAGCCTGGTAACTCCTTCCCTGTTTAGACACAGATAAACCGGAGGTGTCTGACACAGACACGGATACTCAAAGCAGAAGTGGTCCAACAGATTTGGTTTTGTAGGACAATAGCTGCCCTTCCATGTGAATGGGAGGAAGGGATCCGAGAGAGGCCAAAGAGGGGAGAGACAGGAACTCTCAGATAAGATAAGGGCAGGCCGAGATGAAGGTGAGGCGGGGAGTCTGATTACGGCTTTAGGTGTTCAGAAGTCTGAGGCGGAATTGATGGCATAGGTTAAATATAGACAGCAAAGAGAAAAAAAAAAAAGCTGCTTCCTAGAAACACTCAGGGGCTGGCAAGGTGGCTCAGTGGATAAGTACGCTTGTCAAACCTTGACTACCTAGGTTTGATCCCAAGGACCCATGAGGTAAAAGGAGAGAATCAACTCCAGAAAACTGCCCTCTGACCTGCACATGCAAGCTGTGGCACCTACACACACACACACACACACACACACACACACACACACACACACACACAATAATGTAATAAAAAGTTTTAGGGACGTTTAAAAACCTATAATTAGCTCAGTACATAAAATTCATTTTCCTTCAATTAAAATCAATGAGATCAGATCAACTATGATCGCCTCTCTACAGTCTAATTCTATTTCTTTATTTATTTTGAGACAGGGTCTCTTGTAGCCCAAAATGGCCTCTAACTAAATACACAGCCAGGGATGATCTTGAACTTCCCAGACTCCTGTCCCCATCCCCCACACTGAGGTTACAGGTACTGACCACCACACCTTCTCCACTCAGTTCTGAAGAGCAGAGTCAAACCCAAAGATTAATGTGTGCTGGGCAAGAATTCTATCAACTGATTTGTATCTCACACACTCTCTCATTCTCTTTCCTGTTCCCATTTTATGAGGAATAAATTATGGTTACACAGTGCTTTGTGTGATCTCCTTCAGGGTTCCCAATAACCCTAGGAGGTTGGCTGGAGACACATCGGAGGACAACCACCCACAAAAGACTGAGACCTGAGGCTTTGATTGTTCTGACATCAAGGTTCTTGGTTAGCATTCACTAATTCACCCTCTCCCTGCGAGCACACAGACACAGATGTCGGAGACTGGTAACACAGCCATACAGTTTACACTCCGCATTCCAAGAGAGAGACCGATCAGCACATGTTTATTAAGCCCTTATAGCGTGCAGGACACTTACAGAGAAACACAAAAGGACTACTAAAGGACTACTGTTTAGCTAAAGACATAAAATGAGCACATAGAACAAATGTCATAGATTAGAAAAATGAATTGATAAAAGCCAAATATGTTTTTAGGAGAGTCTAAGAGTGTCAACTAAAGGTGATCTAACGGATATGAATCCCAGTTTCTGGTTACACGCTCAGTTGCTTCTAGTCTAGACTCTGGCTTTGGCCCTTCATGGGATGGATCCGAGTCTACTAAGACTTCAGAAAACTCTCCAGAAACAGTTCTATTTTGCTAAAGACCTCTGCTGAGAGAGTTCCAGGACCTCCAGGGCTACACAGAGAAACCCTGTCCAAAAAAAAAGTCAACCCCCCTCACCGGGAGAGAGAGAGAGAGAGAGAGAGAGAGAGAGAGAGAGAGAGAGAGAGAGAGAGAGAGAGAGAGAGAGAGAGAGAGAGAGAAAGAGAGAGAGAATAAGATTTATGCCAGACATGCTAACACGTGCCTTTAAACTCCACACTCAAAAGGCAGGAGGATTGATGTGAGTTCTAGACCAGTCTGGTCTCCATGGCAAGTTCCAGGTTAGCCAGAGCTACATAGCGAGACCCTGTGAGCTGGGTAGTTTTACACCAGCTTGAAACAAGCCAAAAGTCATCTGAGGAAGGAACGTCAGTTGGAGAATGAGATGGACAGCATGTGAGAAATTTTCTTAATTAGTGATTGATGTAAAAGGGTGAGGCTCATTGTGAGTGGTTCCACCGTCCAGGGTTCTATTTTTTTTTTTTTTTTTTTTTTTTTTTTTTTTGAGACAGGGTTTTTAAACGAGGTTTCTCTGTGTTGTCCTGGTTGTCTTGGTTACTCTATATAGACCAGACTGGCCTCAGACTCAGAGACCTGCCTGCCTCTTTTTCCCACCTACTGATATTAAAGGTGTGAACCACCACCACCTGCCTGGTCTTGGCTTCTATAAGAAGACAGGTTGAGCAGGCCCAGGACAAGTCAATAAGCAGCCCAACTCCATGCCCTCTGCACCAGCTCCTGCCTCCAGGTTCCTGCCCAGTCTGAGTCGCCTCCACTTCATTTAATGGTCTGTGATTTCAGAAAGATAAGCCAAATGAACCCTTTCTTCCCCAACCTGCTTTTGGTCATGGTATTTCATTACAGCAATGGTAATAACTAAGACAGTCTGTCTCAGAAGAACATAAAAGAGAAAAGGTAAAGAAAAGATAGTTTTTTCTTTTTTCTCTTAAATTTTATTTTGTTTTATTGGGGGGGGGAGTGGGATTGGAAAGCGCGATGTGAAAGACAAAGACTAAATTAAGAGCAACTTTGAAAGAAAAGAAAGGAAACCCAGGTGGTGGTAGCACACACCTTTAATCCCAGCACTCAGGAAACAGACAGGTGGGTCTGTGAGTCTGAGGCCGGCCTGGCCTACAGAATGAGTTCCAGGACAGCCAGGGCTGTTACATAAAGAAACCCTGTGGGAGTGTTGTGTGGGGGGGAGTTAGTGTGTGTGCACCCTTAACTCCAGCGTTTAGAGAGGTGGAGACAGGAAGCTACTGACAGAGTTTGAGGCCTGTCTGCGATATGAGACTTTGCCTCAAAAAAACTAAGGTGAGCAGAAAAGAAGGAAGAGAGAGAACACATTAGTTAAAATATAAAGACGGAAGCCGTACCCCATCTTATGATAAAGCTGGAAACAAAAGCCATTCCGATAGTTTAGTCAGAAAAGGAGTTTCTCAAAGAATACAATGTCCTTCGCTGTATCCTCACAGAAGGCCAGAATATCCTGCTTGGAGACCAGCCAGCTGAGAGCCCGGGTTGTGTAATCTAGCTCTGCCAGTGGAAGGGCCATGACTGTGGCCTGGTCTTAGTTTCTCTGCCCATACTCTTAATGATACACATGGGACTCGACAGCTAGGACATGCCAAAACCACCCTGAACAGCAGGATGATTGCCTCTGATAAGGCTTTAGGATAGCACATCGTTTTTTGGTATTTTCTTCCAAGCTGACCTCTTTCGGCTCGTCACACACTCATATCTTAGCAGCAAGGGAAGCTGGAAAGGTGGCCAGACAGTCAGGAGTCACAATGCAGAGGTATCCCAAAACATAAGGCAGATATCCAAAGAGCTGGGGAAGTCCTCAGACTGACAAATGTCCCCCACATGTGAGTCACTGACTGTGCCACACTGTGAAGTTTGAAATGCCCTTAAGACAAACTGGCTTTCTAAAATCCATAATACATCCAGGGAGTTGACAAATAGGACATCTGTGCTCAATGAGAGTTCAATTAGGCAGACCATAGTCGCAGGCAAATTGTCATCAGGGAACCTGACTGTAAATCAGTTGCCTCTAAATTGCATGAGTTGCTCTCTCCACACAAGCTGTCACACAGCACCTATCCACAGACATACATGGCGTCATGGCAGACGTAAGAAATGCCTGAATTTGAGGGCTCATGTCTGATGAGCACAGGATCTGAGACGAGCATTTGCCAGGGAAGACTAGCATGAGACAGGGTACAGTCCCAGGCATTTCTGGGCCCCAGTTTCCTCTTCTGCAAAGTGAAGATCCTAAGCGCTAATTACAGAGCCTGTGGTTGATACCCAAGAGATGCTGAGCATAACTCTCCTATGTAGGTCATTCACAAGATCAAGTCCTCCATGCAATGAGAGCTCAAGAACTAAAATAAAATAAAAATAAAGTCCAGGCAGCAGGAATGGCAAATATGGAGTCTCATAAGTGTGAGAAAGACTGATGAGTTACAAATGGAATTACAATGGTCTAGTCTAGAAAGATGATTCCAGAGGAAAAAAGAGAGAGGGAAAGATGGGCAGGTGGACAGGGCTTGGCGAAAAGAAAGAGAATGAACACAGTATAAGATGGTTAATACAGATTCTCAGCAGGATCCAGAACCTCTAGGCATGCGTGTTAAAAGGGCAGACTAGCTAAAGTTTTGTCCACTTGTTACAGGTTTGTCTCAGCTGAGAAAATGCTTCTATCAGATCGGCCTGTAAGGAAGCTTATGGGGGCATTTTCTTGATTAATGATTAATGAAGGAGGACCCAAATCATCTGTGGTCAGTGCCATCATGGTCACATGATCCTGAGCTGTATAAAAAGGCAGAGTGAGCAAGCTGTGGAGAGCAAGCCGGGAAGCAGCGTTCCTTAATGGTCTCTTCAGTTCCTGTCTCCAGGTTCCTACTCCCACTTGACTCTGTGATGGAATACACCCTGTAGGGTGGAATAAACCTCTTCCTTCTCACACTGTTCTTTGGGTCTCAGTTTTTATCACAACAGAAAGCAAGTTAAAACAACACTCTCTAGATTAGGATAATTGTGGTGAGAAGACCCACCCTAAGTGTGGTAGGTGTGGTAGGCACTGTTCCATGGCCTGGAAAGGAGAAAGCCAGGTGAGCATTAGCATCCATCTTTCTCTACCTCCTGACTGTGGGTGCCATGTGACCCAAGATCCTGACATCATGCCTTCCCCACTATGCTGTACCCTCCGCTTGGGAGTCAAGATGACCCCCTCCCCTCCTTAGGTTGATTTTCTCAGGCATTTTGCCCCAGCAGCAAGAATAACAAAGACTGCTCCTAAGCTGAAAGCATCGTGAAGACAGACCGCTGGGGAATGAGAGCAGAGCTCTTGGGGAAATGCAGAAGGCCCCATATCATACTCACAGCAAAAGGAGTCCAGGTGCTGAAAGCAGTTAATAAAGTATAGAATATAACTCTGACAAGGACTTGCTAATGTAGGGAATGTGAAGAGCGGGGCGGGAGCTTCCAAGACAACGGTCCTCATTTTGGACTATTCTGTGGAACAAAATGCTCCAAGGGCAGGGCCGGGGGACCCCTTTCACAGCAGCGAATGCTACCCTCCATAGAGAATGTGGGAGCAAGAGGGAAACCTTTAATCGGTGTGTTTTGCTATGTTTTCTTCTCATGACCACTGGCAATTCTAAGCAGTGGCTGTGAAGAAATCCTCTAAACTACAGCCATCAGGGTCCCTTCCTGCCCTTGAAGGCTCCTATACGGGATCATCTGCTAACAATCTCAGGGCCCAGTTACCCCAGACGGTCCTAGCATCTCTTCTTCCAATGTTCCTAGGCACAGGAACTCTTCTAGGCACTCAAAGGCTAGACAAGCAGAGGACCTAACAGTACCTCAGGAATCTCCCTTCCCTTTTTGCTAGACTGTGCCTTTCAAAGCAGTGAGCCTCAATACAGCTTTGAGCAAATAGGCCAACTCTCTCAGTTACATGAAAAATAATAAACATCCTCTCAAACATTCAACAAATCATTGGAAGAAAGGTATTTGCTTGCTGTATTTATGTAGGTATGTATGTATGTGTGTGTGTATGTATATGTTTTGATTTTTATTTAATAGGGAAGTTAGCTGTGTACCTCAGGTTCTGCTTCTCAGAGGCCTCCTAACTTTTGCATCCTAAATGCTGAAATTACAGGTCTGCACATTCACACGTAGCTCTATTTGGCTTTTGTATTTTAAGGTTTTTGTTGCCTTTGTTTGTTTGCTTATTTGTTTGAGACAATGTTTCACTCTGTAGCCCATGCTAGCCTCCAGCTAGTTACCACCCTTCAGCCTCAACTTCCCAAGAGGTAGGACTGCAGATGTGGAGCATCACACGGGCAGTATTTGTTCCTTTATCATTATAGTATTGTTGTTGATGGTGTGTATGTACGCGTGCGTGTGTGCAGGCGTGTGTGTGTGTGTGTGTGTGTGTGTGTGTGTGTGTGTGTGTGTGAGAGAGAGAGAGAGAGAGAGAGAGAGAGAGAGAGAGAGAGAGAGAGATTCTGTGTATGTGTTCATGCGTATGTGTGTGCATGTGTGTGCATGTGTGTATGTGTTCATGTGTGTGTGTGTGAGAAGACACTTGCAGGATACAGTTATCTTCCCCATGCCATGGGTCCCGGGGCTCAGACTTAGTTTTTCAGGCTTGTTTGGCAAATGCATTTACCCACTGGACCATCCCACCAGCCCTTAATTTGTTTTTACAAATTAGAAATTTGTAAATGAAGAAAGAATGAAGCTCTGTTGGAGACAGGCTTTTAAAATGCCATAAAAGAAAAGACCCAGAGAAGAATCCCTGTTACATCTAGTTGAAAAACAGCCTATACAAAAGCACACACTGGAGGAGCTGGAAAGATGGCTGAGCAGTTAAGAACATGCACTACTCTTGCTGAAGACCTGAGTTCAGCTTCCAGCACCTGTACCAGATGGCTCACAACTGCCCGTTAGTGCCACTTCTAAGGAATCCAACACTTTCTTCTGGTTTCCTTGGGTACTGCACTCACATGTGCACATACGCATACAGACACACAGAGATACATACACACATGCACATAATTAAAATAAATCTTTAAAAAAAATTCACACTAGATAAAGAATCTCACCCCCTATATAAAAAGCATCTTTAAGTCATTAGGGAATAGCCAGCCCTCTGTGAAAGGACATAGAGTCCTCACAGGAGAACAGCAAACAATCTCACATCTGAGGAGAAAGGTACCATTACCCACAATATTGGAAACTCAAGGTTAGAGTGGAGAGATACCTAAGCAGTTAAAGCGTTTATTGCTCTTGTAGAGAACCACACAGTGTCTCACCATTGTATGGTTCTAGGGGATCCAATGCCTCTTTTGATCTCCAAGGAATCCTGTATGCATGTGGTACATGTACATATACTCAGGCACTCACAAAACACAAAATAAATATTCTAAAAAGGAAATGCAAAATTAGAGCCTGGTGTGATGCCTCCCACCCATCATCCTAGCTTTTAGGAGGCCTGGGCAAGAAGATGGCCATAAGTTCAAAGTCAGCCTGGGCTAGAATGAGATTCTGTCTCAAAATAAAAAGGAGGAGGAGAAGCAGGAAAAGATGGAAGGAAGGAAAGGAGGGAGGGAAGAAGGGAGGGAGGGAGGAAGGAAGGAGGGAGGGAGGGAGGGAAGGAGGGAGGGAGAGAGGGGAGGAGGGAGGAAAGCTAAATTATATTGCTATATTCCCTAATTTTGACCCTACACTCACTGGGCAAATATCAAATAAAGGAAATACATTTACTATGAAGTGAGAGGCTCTCTTCAAAGTGAAGAGATTTCAAAGCACTATTAAAAAAAAAAAAAAAAAAACCTATTCCTGCTCTAATCTCTGAGTCCCACATGCCCATTCCTAGGCATTCTGTCATTTTGTTCAGTATTGTCAAAGGATGCATGGTTGACGGAAGACGACAGCCCCATGAGACAGCAATAGAAATACACCTGTCCCCTGGCTGAGAGATCCCATTAATCATACAAGTGCACACACACATAGGCTCTACACTGCAGAACTGTTTGCCACAGGAAAAGAGACCAACCCTGGTTGGGGAGATCAGAGCACATTCACCCAGTGGGATTGCTTGGTCACCACATGAAAAATACAAGGCATTCTCTAAGTATTTGAATGAAATGATCTATGACATGTTGTTAAGTCAAAGTCAGAAAGCAAGACAATGTGCATAGAAAGGAATTGTTAGTGAGCTGGGAGTAGTGGTACATGCCTGCAAAACTCAGGAGACTTGGCCATGAATCCAAGGGTAGCCTGGGCTACATAGGACTGCTAGGGTTACTTAGAAAGAGGAGGGGACAAGTATTCTCCCCAACTGCATCTCCCATGAGCCGAGGTTACAGGAGTGTGCCACCATACCTGGTCTGTATGTTCTTGTACCAGATGCAAGTGTATCTGCTCACCTCAGACAGAAACTGAATTGGGAAAAAAAACTTCCTGGTATAAAAGCCTACAGTCAAGTAGAAGGGATTTGAATAGAGAGTAACGACATAAATTTAAAACATTTTCAGGAAAAAAAAAATGCGACCCCTCAGACACCCCAGTCTCATTTCAACAGAATCGGATGTTTAGGCCCCTGTGTCTGGCAGTTCAGGCAAATTTGCTGGTCTCAGCATCTACATGCAACTCCTGGACTTGGGGGTTTGCTCAGTTAGTAGGATACTTTGCTTAGTAAGAACAAAGCCCAGATTTGATCCCCAGCACTATATAAACTGGATGTGAGCACACCTGTAATCCAAAGAGACAAAGTTCAAGATCATCACTCAAGGTCATCTTAAAATACACAAAAAGTTCAAGGCCAGCCTGAAATGCATGAGACCCTGTCTCAAAAAAATTAACATTAAATAATAACTAGATACATAAATAATAAATCTGACTCCTGTGATCACTCAGAGCCAGTTTGACCCCTTTACCAGGCTGACCTTTGTATCTTTTGTTGGCCCAAAAATACAACTGGTCCTTGCTTCCTCAGATGCCCCATTCCTACCCTCTGACAACAGGAGCTTAGGAATCCTCTTAAGAAGTTGCAAAACTCCAGGTAGCCTTGCTTACCTCTTGTCACTCCAATGATGGGAAATGTGCTGCCTATAGTTAAGAAGGCACTTGTCCCAGCAGGCATGAACGGGGCCCTGTTCTTGGCAGCTCCTGCAGACCAATGGCGTCTCTCTGTGTGCCACACTCTCCAGGTGACTTCACTCAGGATGGTTTCAGATACAAGTAACAAAATACCCTTTCTCCAACAATAAGGAGATTTGTTGTTTGAATTCAAAAGCTCCCCAGTGGTGGGCTGGGCACCAGGCCCATGCATCAAGGCTGTGCCTGACTTCTCTGAGAATCTCCTGGCTTTGTTTTGACCCCTGGGTTGGCTTCATCTTTAGTTATAGTAAGATCACTGGGTTCTTTTACATTTGGGCGTTTTATTACTAGAGCTTGGAGTGTTAGTGGCAGGGACATTGCTAAACAACTTGAAATACATACACCAGCCTTCAGAACAAGGATTATTCTGCCCATATTTTAGTTTGTTTTTCTGTTGCTGTGGTAAAATATACTAACTAAAATCAACTTGGCGGGCTGTTAGTTCCTCTTATAGGTTACAGTCAAGGGAAGCCAAAGAACTCAGGGAAGGAGGAACCTGGAAACAGAAGCCTGGAGGCAGGATCCTGGATGCTTATTGGTTTGCTTCTAGACTTATGTGGAAGTTTCATTTCTTATACAACCCAGGGCCATTGTACTGCCTATAGTAGACTTGATCCTTCTACATCAATTATCAATCAAGAAAATGCCTCATAGACAAATCCACAGTCCAATCTGCTGGAAGCAGTACTTCAATTGAGATTTCCTCTTCCCAGGTATGTCAAGTTGGCAACCCAGATTTGTAGGTGGAGTTTTTCTATCCCAAATGTCAGTTCTGTTCTGCCAGCTAACTCCCCAAATAATCACACAGAGATTTATAATTAATTGTAAATGATCAGCCAATAGCTTAGGCTTGTTACAAACCAGCTTTTACAACTTTAATTAACCCATTTCTATTCCTTTACTTGCTGTTACATGCTTTGTGGCTTGTTATCTCATTTCATATATTTTCTGCTTCCTCTGCATCTTGCTGGTGACTCCCGAGACTCTGCCCCTCTTTGTTACAGCATCCTCCTAGTCTGAGCTCTCCCACCCAATCTCTTCCTGCCCAGCTATAATCCAGTCAGCTCTTTATTAGCCAATGAGAGTAATACACATTTACAGTGTACAAAGATTGTTCCACGGCATTATCCCCTTTTTGTCTAGTTAAAAAAGATTTTAACTTTAACACAGTAAAATTACATATAACAAAAACAGTTATTGAGTAAGATTTATAGTTACAACATCCAGTTCATTTGCATTTGGCAAAATTAGAGAAAATATTCTATTATTTATCTTATCTTTGTGATTCTAAAGTTTTGTACCTAATTTGCCTTCTATAATAACTAAGGAAAACTTAAGTCTGATTATTTAGTCTTTAACTCTATAAAAGACCCCACAAGGGCATAATGTTTCTTAATGACATCTGGCTGCCTGGACAGTCACCCTAGGTTATTCTATAATGATGGATATACAACTTTGGCCTACAGGCCTGGTATATCTGACAGACATTTTGGAGAAACAGGGAATTTTAAAGGACTTGGCAAAGTTTGGCAGTCACTTTCTTTGATGCCCTGCTGGTTCAATTTGGACAGTATGTTGTCAGAAGCTGAGGCAAGGTGCCCAAATGGCTAGCGTTTTCCATAAGAAAGAAACTTTTGATGCCCATCATCTTCTCTGAAGTAGATTGGTGCTATCCTGAGCAGGCATGCCTCATTGTCACGAAAAGCCTTACATTATTAAACACTTTAAATGTCATATTTTGTAGATCTTTGAAGATCATCTATCTATCTAAATACATCTACTTAACCTTGAAAATATACCTAATATGATGACAAGTTTGTTTATTATAGATGACTAGCTAACCTGTATTTTTTAAAAATATACATTACATTTTTAAGTGGGTTGTATGAGTACAATACCCAAACAAGAATAGAAACATACATATAGCATAGCAAAAAATAACTTTAAATTGGTATCAATAAAACAAGATCCATACCAATGTAAAATATTTTGAGATTAACAGTTGTCTTTTGGATTAAAGTATATTTAATACACTACCCTTTTTTCTATCATTCCTTTATCATATCTTCCTTTAGAAAGAGATCTTTGAATTTAACTCTTTTTCTTAGCTTTTTTTTTTATACTATGATCAATAACAATTTGTAACTAACCCCTCTGAGATGATGACAAGCATTCATAACTCATCTTTTGGGAATATGGGCATTGTTTTGTTTTTTTTTTTTTTTTCTAGGCTGCTTCCTGTTGTCTGGAAGCATTGGCATCTTTGGAGGACCCTTGAGAAAATCAGAATAATTGTTAAGTACTGGCTAGAGTAGTCTGTGAGGCTGCACCATATCATCCAGTGGCCTGGAAGCTGTTCTGGATACAGAACCATGAGGAAACTTCAACAGAGGTGCTCTAAGATGCTAGATCATCTGGAACATCCGTTTTTATTGGTGTCTGGACCCTTTGTTCTGAAAATAGATAAACTTATAAAGGTAACATACATATCTGTATAGATACAAGTATAGACTGTGTGTTGTGCACAAGTTAGCCAAAGATAAATTTTTGTTTTATGTTTGAGCAGATAAAATATATGCTACGTGTTTCAGAGTTTTTCTAGATTTATTTATGTCTGTATCCAGAATTTTCAAGATGTCTTCCCTGATCAAAATTGATCCATATCAACCTGGAATGAACCCACAGCCTCTCATTTCCTGGGAAAATAAAAGCATAACCTCTTCCTCAAATAAACATGCCTTTTGATTTCCATTTTAAAGTCGAGATATTTTTAAAGTATATAAATCGGTTTAATCTAGCAGCTTTCATAATCCAATGTCTCTTAGCAGCTATTGATCCTTTATCAGCAGTCAAAAAATCTAAATACAACACAATAACATGCAGGATCCAAACTATCTGTTTATTTCCCATCTTTATATGGCTTTTTATATTTTTATTACTTTATTCCTTTTTAAGGACTTTCATTATTTTTGAACTGTTTTTTAATCTATGGCTCTATATATCTTTTATATTTTTTAACACACTGTAACCAACTTGAGATTTTTTTCAACCTTGATATGTTTTATTGAGCATCTATACCGCTTTTGATCGTATGCAGTGAATCTTAAATTGTTATGTCACCTGCCAGCACTGCTCAGCTTAGTGAATAATGCTAGCACTTGGCGGTTGGCAGCTGACTCCATCCCACAGGCATCTGCCAGGAGACTTGTCACTGTGATGCAGGCACAAGAGACATAAAACTAGGAAGCCACAATTGGCTCCGTTTTTGTATATTTAGAACATTTTTAAAGTTTTCTTAGGTCTTATGTGAATGTAGGTGCCCCATGCTAGAACATTTGTAGGTTGAGTTTGTCTGTCCCACCAATCAGCTCTGCCCTGTCAGCCAGCTCGCCAAATAACAAGTCAATAGTTAGACTTGTTACTAACTAGCTCTTACAACTTAAATTAACCCATTTCTATTTACTATCTGCCACGTGGCATATGGCTCGTTACCTCATTCTGCTTGCTTTCTCTGCATCTGGCTGGCTACTCCTGAGACTCTGCCCTTCTTCCCAGTGTCCTCCTAGTCTGGCTCACTCACTCAATCTCTTCCTGTCCAGTTATAGGCCAGTCAACTCTTTATTAACCAATCTGAGTAATACGCATTTACAATGTACAAAGATTTTTCCACAGCACAAATTAGCCGTCACAGCCCAGAGTCTGTGTCTGAGACCCTTTAGCTTAAAACTAATTAGAACTCTTCTTTAGAGCTGATGATGGGGACCTCTTCTCAGTTGTTAGATGGATGGCAAAACTATCAGGTTTTGTGGGGGAGGAAGAAAGCGATAGGTAGTCACCATACCCACTACATTACTGCTTCACTCATGATAGGCACCAGCATCTGTCTCCTGCAATTAACCCAGGTAGGCATTTAGTAATTGTAGACCAAGCTGAGTATAATGGGTCATGCACTGGGAAGCACGAGGCTGGAGGATTGCTAAGAACTTAAAGTCAGTCTGGACTACAAAGTGAGATTCTGTCTCAAACAGAGAGGAAATAAATCACTGATACAATCACAATGGGCTGTATGAACATGATCCTGAGGCCTGTAAAGCTAATAGTCTTTATTTAAAATTTATTCTTCTTTGGGACTTGCAAGATGTCACTCAAAAGGGCTACAAGAAGCTTACTGGCTGGCACATCTGAAAATCTTACTGCTTCCTTGGGTTGCTTTTGAGAGGAACACATGACAATACAGCATAGGAGCTGAGCCAGGTGGGAGACTGTGAACTTGGCTCCTCCCCATTTGCAAGGTTGGCTGGTGTCTCAGGACATGGAGGAGTTCACACTGAGTCAAGATTAAAGGATTGGCTGAAAATCCAAACTAATAATATGTCTTTGTTATTTGTTTTACTAGGACAGATATTTATGCCATATCTCTTTGGAACGGGGGGGGGGGGGAGGACATTAGTTAAGAGAGGCCGGATTTTTAGGGCAAAGGTCAGAATTGACATGCCATTCTAGGAACTGAGGCATTATGATGACAAAGCCTTTGAAAACGACTTGGGGGTTCAAGTAGACGTAGGGCACAGGTACAGTTGGCTGGTGTCATCAAGATGAAAACCCCCAGGGGACATCAGCCATTTATGAGCCAGTTCTCCATCTACAAGTTCTGCCCTTTTATTTATTTATGTATTGAGACAAGGTCTCCTGTAGCCCAGACTGGCCTCAAACTTGCTATGTAGCTGAGGATGATCCTGAACTTCTGATCCTCCTGCCTCTACTCCTGTCCCCAGAACTCCAGGGCTGGAGTACTGCTCTATTCATGGCTGGACATGAAACCTAAAGCTTCATGCATGGCATGTCAAGCAATCTGTCTGCCAAGTGAGCTTTATCCCTGTGCTGTTGAGGTGTTCTTTGTCTATTTGACACAAACTAATGTCATCCATGAAAGGGAGCCTTGGATGAGAAAATGCCTCCATCATATCTCCCTGTAGGAAAGTCTATGGGGCATTTTTTTGATTAATGAATCATGTTGGAAGGCCCAGTTGGTGTGGGTAGTGCCACAGCTGGGAAGTGGGCCTGGGAAGTATAAAAATGGCAGCCAACCTGGAGCCTGAGCAGCAAGCCAGTAGAGTGCATTCCTCCATGGCCTCTGCTTCAATTCCCAACTCTGATTTCCTACCCATCCTTCCTTGATGGAAAGTGTCCCGAGATATAAAATGTAATTTACCCTTTCCTCCCCATATTGCTTCTGGTCAAGGTATTTGTTACAGCAATGGAAAGCAGCTGGGACAATCCCCAACCCCTATTCTAAAATTCAAAGGTGGGTCAACTCACCTCATGGCTCATATCCCTATAGACCAGTGGTTCTCAACCTTCCTAATGCTGCGACTCTTTAATGCAATTCTTTATGTTGTGGTGACCCCTAAACATAAATTTATTTTGAGGCTACTTCATAACTGCAATTTTGCTAGGAGAGAGAGAGGGAGGGAGGGAGGGCGGGTGAAGCAGAGTCCTCATCAATCTGGAATGGATAAGTCATATAAGAAATGACCTTTTAGTGCTAAGCACAGAAATGAGGGACAACGGCTCTTCTCTGTCATCTGCTTTCTCCTGCATCTCTCCTTATGGCTCAAGATTTGCTTTTCTTCTCCTAACTTCCTACTCGACACTTTTCAAGTCTTACATTCTGGTGTTAAGGATTGTTTTTTTTCATATGACAGGATGTCAGGAAGCCCAGGCTTACTTGGAACTTGATGTGTTGCTGAGGATGGCCTTGAACTTCTGGCTGTTCCTGCTCAGCCTCCTTAGAGCTGAGATTACAAGTTTGAACCAACACAAGTGGTTTTATTCGGTTCTGGGGTAGAACCTAGGGCTTTCTTAATTCTAGTCAAGCATTGTAGCAAGTGCATTACATCCCCAGCCCTTTATTTATGTCTATACTAAAGTGTGTGGGATACGTATGTGTGAGGACCATGGCATGGTTGTGGACATCATAGGACAACTTTTGTGAGCTAAGTCATGTCTCTCCTTCCATCATGGGTACCAGAGATCAAAGTCAAGTCATCAGGCTTGACCAGCATGCACTTTGACTGGCTGAACCATCTTGATCTGGCAGCCCAGCTGTTTAAGACCTTGATGTAAGCGAATCACTATTATTACACAGTTCCCTTGAAACATGAATTCTAGTTTTTACTGAGTGAAAATTCAAAACTAGATGTTAGGGGAAAGGTTGGAATATCAGAGAAAGGAAACAGTCAATTCTCACCCAGTTATCTCCCAAAGTCCTCAGCCTGGCTTGTTGCTTCTACAGAATCCCACACCCTCTGCCTATGCTTCCTTAAATACCTTCTTCGACCAGTTGTTTCACTTCCGGGTTCAACTCTGCATCGTAATCCTAGAGTTAGGATTAAAGGTGTGAGCTACTACTGTTCTCTAGTTATCCTTGAACTCACAGAAACACAGAAAGATCTGTCTCTGGAGTTATGGGATTAAAGGCACTCTCTGACCCTCATGCTTGACTGTGGGTGGATCTGTTCTTTGATACTCCAGGCTGATTTTGTTAAATCTAAAATATATCACCACATTCCCTCCTATCCATCAATATAAGTCTATTGTTTGCAGTTTGCTTGCTTTGTTTGTTTCTTTTTCTGTGTTAGGGTCTCAAGTAGCTCAGGCTAGGCCCAGACTCATTATGTAGTTGAAGATGGCTCTGATGTGTCTGCCTCCCAAATACTGAGATTACAGGCACGCCATTATGCCCAGCTTGTCATTGATTTCACGTTTTTCTTGTACATTTTTCTCGTATTCTGTGTACCATCTTTCTTCTCCAATGTTGGTAGCATTCTAATATTCTCTAGAGGTCCTTAAATCTACATTCGCTCAAGCTTATAAGACGTGTTTTATTGGCTTATGTTTTTTAATTACAGAAATGACGAGCAACAAAAACATACTTCAGAGATCTTCCTGTGGGGTCTGGCTGCCGGCCCTCCTGAGACAGTGGCTCGGATTCACATCTCCAAATATAAACACACTCACAATGCCCCTTAGTATTTGACCCAACCCCAGTGAATCTCAGATTCTTGGAACCAGCAGAACCCAAAGAAGCCACGGACTACCTCACAGGGAGTTTGTGAGGTTTCAGTGAAGACAGCCTATGGTTTCCAGACACCACCAGTAGCCCAGCACTCCTGAAAAGTGTCAGAACCTGTTTTGAAGTAGTTGGCCCTGGGATGAACAAAGATTTATTTAGGTCAGAGTGAAAGAGTCTGCCTCTGTAGGGTCTAGTTAGCTTTGCCAGTACAGGCACTGCCCCTACTACTGGCCTAACATATGACAGTACATGTGAAAGAGCTTCTGGCATGAAGCCAGAATGGCTCCTCAGAGAGACCAGTGTGCAGAGCAAATAGCCCAGACACAGGTCCAGAGGCTTCCGAAGGTTTAGGGTATTGATCACAGTTCGGGGTACAGGGGAGAAAGTTTGCCAAGAATTGCTGTTAAAACATGTAAGGGGATCATCTAGGAATAAAGAGTAATGTGGTCAGTAAAATGCTTGCCTTGCAGACAGAGGGCCTGAGTTCAGTCCCTAGAACTCGTATTTAAAAAGGCAAATGTGATGGTGTGCTTGAAAATCTCAGTGCTGGGGAAGCAGACAGGGGGTTTGCTGTCTAGCCAGCCCCCCACACACACACGCACACATTCATCTGTACACGCATGAGAAGAACTCATATTCTTTCTGGTTTGTGTTTTTAAAAAGGGCTTTATTTTTCTTTCACATGTGTGAGTATTTGCTACTACAGTGACAGGCAGACAAGTATCCATGAGTTCTAGGCTAGCCTGGTCTACATAGTGAGTTTTAGGCCAGCCTGTGCTGCACAGTGAGATCCCGTCTCAACAACAACAGAAACTTGATGTTAATTACAATTTGTCCAAAAAATATTAGACAGCTGCCAAGTTCAAAGGATTTCAGCTTTGTGACACAGGACATCTCATTCAGAGGGCAGAATGAGACACAGACACTGTACCGTGACGTCTGGACTCCTGTGTTTAGAAATGTACAGAGAGTCTGAAAGTTGTGCAAGAAGCAGAGGGAAGTGTGGGGAGGGTGATGAACACCCCTGTTTACCGTTGTATACCCACTGAAACTTATCATACCCTCAGACATGAGCTAATAGAATTTTAGGATAATAATATCCAATATGTGTACATACAGACATAGCGGCAGCCACTCTATGAATTCACAGTTTTAATTGGTGCTGACTATGTATACAAACCAAAAAGGGCAGTTTTAAAAGGGAAGTTTAATGAGGAAGCAGAAGGGACTCCTGGAGAAAAAAAGGCTTTCCCTTGTGAAGAATGTTTTTCTAAGCAGCACTTGGTGATAAAGTAATGTCTGCCTCCTCCTCAGACCACAGAGACATGAGAAATGAAAAGGCCATCTACTGTGAGAGAGAGCTGCATGAAGCCTGAGGAAACAGGCATCTTGCCAAGAGGAGACAGGCTGAGCCGTGGGAGCTTTGTGCTGGGCAGTGGTTAGGAGGGCAGTGGGAGCTTCCAGTCCGCATGACCAGAAAGACAGCAGCCTGGAGCGTGGGTGACAGAGTGACAAGACCCTTCTGGAGCTAAAAAGAAAAAGCATCCTTCTGGACTTGGAGAAGACATAACTGATGAGAGAGAGAGACAGACAGACAGACAAAGATAGACAGGTAGAGAGAGAGAAATAGAGACATAGACAGAGAGAGAGAAAAGAGAAAGGGGAAAGAGGCGGGGAGCGGAAACAGACCCAGAAACTTGAGAGAACCCAGAGAATCAGAAGACAGAGGCAGAACACTCACAAGGGGCCGGCCAAGGATGCGGATCTCTTTCACATTTCTAGTGATTGTATCAACAGATAAGGCTTTCTGCACAGAGTTCACCTTCAAGGCTACTGTGCTGTGCTGATGTTTATCCCACTTGGAGAGCCATCAGTGAGTTCTGAAGGCTCTAATAGTTGGGCCTCTCAGAGACACATTCACTGACTTTAGAGACATCTCTACTGACCCTTCCCCTGGTCCGTTGGCACTCACTCTTCAGTCTACATAAACATCAAGAATCCAGTGAGTGTCCAGCACTGCATCCAGCTCTGAGAGACAGTGGTTAGCCTGCCAAATACAGTCCTTATCTTCTTGGAGTTCATAATCAAAGGGGGAGACACCAACACATCCCCACACACAAAACAAACACAAACAAACAAAACCCTCATGTACATAAACACTACCAATGGGGGGGGGGGTAGGGTGGGTATGCTCAGGGTGTGCAGTTGGCTGTGTGTTTTAGATTAGATGGTCAGGAAAGAGGACTGCCTTGATGCACACTTCCAGGGAGCACTGCTCATAGAAAATACAGGTATGAAGCCCAGATGCTGACAAGGCAGGAGATGGAAGCTGAGAGCCTAGCTCAGTTGGGAAAGTGCTTAGCTTGCAAGTGTGAGGACCTGAGTTTAATCCTCAGAACCCAGAGATAACCCCAGCACTGGAGAGACTGATCCCTGGGTCTCAGTGGCCAGCTAACCTGACCTACTTGGTAAGTTCCAAGTCGGTGAGAGACTGTGTCTCAAAAAACCACAAAGGGTTTGGGAGTGGTAACACACAAGTTTGATCTCAGCAATCAGGAGGCAGCAGCAAGCAGATCTCTATGAGTTCCAGGCCAATCTGGTCTACATAATGAGTTTCAGGCCAGCCTGTGCTACATAATGAAGACAGGCTAAAACAAAGCAAAACATGTAAATAGCACTAGAGAAATGTCTCCTGTCTTGTTGCCTTCCCATGCAAAGGTGCACATGTACATGCATACCCCCACACACCTGAACACACATGATCACACACTGAGGGGAAGGGAACATGAGATGAGGCTGAGGTACCCAGGAACCAAAAGGATGAAGCAGGAAAGAAGGGTCTTTATTCTTGTCAGTGGATTGACTCCCAAGGACTAAGCAGGTGATAGCATGGTTCAGAAAGAGTGTGCCTGTGTTGTTGTTGTTTGGGGGGGAGGTCATTTTGAGACACAGATTTACTATGTAGCTCTGATTGGACAGAACTCTCTGTGTAGGCTGGAATTCATGAACCTCTGTCTCCAGAGAACTGGAGTTAAAGAAGTATAATTCCATCTGCGTGTGTGTGAGCATGCATGTGTGTGAGCATGGATATGTGAGAGCAATGTGAGCATGCATGCGTGTAAGCGGGCATGTGTGTGAGCATGCATGTGTGTGAGTGTGCATGTGTGAGCATGCATGTGTGTGAGCGTGTATGTGTGTGAGCGTGCATGTGTGTGAGCATGCATGTGTGTGAGCATGGATATGTGAGAGCAATGTGAGCATGCATGCGTGTAAGCGGGCATGTGTGTGAGCATGCATGTGTGAGTGTGCATGTGTGTGAGCGTGCATGTGTGTGAGTGTGTGTGTGAGAGTGTGTGTGTGTACGAGCGTGCATGTGTACACGTATGAGTATGTGTTTAAGCACCCTGGTTACTATCTGGGCCCCAAACTGGAAGTGAGCAGAAGGAAAGACAGCCAATCTGTTAAGAAGCTAGTGAGTCGGGACAAGCGATGACGAAAGCTTGGCAAAAGGCGATGCCTGTAGAGTAGATAGGTCAAGATCCATATTTACAGATCAGGGACGTCACTCACCAGTTAGCTAGAGGTGAAAGGTTAAGACCACCCCAGCATTCTGGCTCAGCAGATGGGTAGTGGTGTTCATTAAGGCAGAAAAAATGCCAGAAGAGATAGATTTAGTGGCTAGATCCAGAATTCCCCTTGGGACGTGCAAACATCGTTGTGTGTCTGATGTTTACCCTCCTCAGATTTGGTAGTGCGTATGTGCCTTGTCCAATGGGAGTTCCCTGTACTAAAATGATTTTTCACATGTTCCTTCACAGAGGCCTGAGCTCTGTGATTTACAGTTTTTTCCCAGTTATCTTTGGTGTGGTGATGATTCCTGGAACGCAATGAATGTTGGTCTCACTCACCCTACATGCTGAATCACCGTGTAAGACCCAACTCCTAATTGAGACCTCTACCTTGGATGAAACCAAGGGTCACTCTTCTGTTAGGGCCTGGCTTGAAAACAGAACAGTTCCTAGAACTATTTCCAGGGCCATCGTGACGATTCAGTCCCTTGAAGATTCCGTATCAATCGTCACTGTCCTGAGACTATAGAGTAACAAGACCTAGATACAGAAATGTAGGCAGAGAGATGGCTCAGTGGCTAAAATCACTTGCTCTACTTGAGAGGACCCAGGTTTGACTCCAGCACCCACATGATGGCTCCCAACTGTATGTAACTCCATTTCTAAGGGATCTGATGTCCTCTTCTGGCCTCGGAGGACACCAGGCACATATGTGGTGCAAATACATACGTGCAGGCAAATATTCACAGGAAATAAAAAGTAAACAAACCTGTTTTTAAAAGACTGACATGGGGTGGGGAGAGAGCTGGCTGATCTTACAGAGGCTCCTACTCTGAGTCCCAACACCCTTGTGAGCTGAGCTGTGAGCTGCCTGGAGTGAATGCTGGGAACTGAACCTGGGTTTTCTGAAAGAACAGCAAGAGGTGTTCCTGCTTCTGCTGTTTGTAATACATAAGCCTGTGTGTATGTCTGTGTACTACCTGCACACCTGGTGCCCATGGAGGTCAGAAAAGGTTGTGGGATCCCCTGGAATGAGAGTTACAGACAGTTGTGAGTTGCCATGTGGATGCTAGGAATCGAACCCAGGTCATCTGGAAAAGTGGCTAGTGTTTTTAACTGTTGGGGCACCTTACCAACACCTGGAAAATTCTAAACACGTGTTTATTTATATGTTTGTTTGTTTGAAATGAGAAAATCTTCAGGACAATTTTGCTACATTCCTTATACTGAGCTTTCATCTTGGTCCAAGTACATGGGATTAACGCACTTTTCAATGTCCATTTGTCTTAAAATTATGTTTACATTTATTTAGTTATTGTCTCTTGTTTGGGGGGCTTGTTTGATATTGTTGTAGACAAGCCCTCACTGTGTAGCCCTGACTGTCCTGAAACTTGCTATGAAGCCCAGGCTGGCCTCAAACTCACAGTGACCTATCGCCTGCCTCTGCCTCCAAGTGCTGGGACTACAAGGGTCTGACATCATGCCTGGCCAGCCTCAAACCCTGATCCCCCTGCCTCCACCTACAGAACCTAGGATTATAAACTTGCACCACCACATTTGGCTCTGATTCAGTTTTACACTTCAACCTAGTAAGACATCCACGGGCTCTGAAGCAGGAAGGATCAAAACAGCATGAAAAACCCACACAGTGAAAGATCCTTGAGCCAGATTGGTACAGACAAATAGAACTTCCCCTTAGAGCAGAATGTCAGGTCTCAGCAATCAGGTCTGTAAGACACTGGCAAAAATGCCTGAGTGATGGAGGACTTGACCTTTCTGAACAATTAAAAAAGTCAAAAGTGAATAATGGACAAAGGAAATTTCCCATCCCTTCAGTCTTGTGTGTTAGGAAATGATTCTTCACAGATAGCACACACACACACACACACCACGGTTCACAACATCCACCCCTCCTCTTTCCCCTCTCCATATCTTCGGTTCAGAGCATCTACAAAGAAACTGTCATGAAAAGCAGAGATGGCACGCCCCCTAGAACAGAATTCAGGTTTGTTTATTATTTGGTATAATGGCAGTGTCTCTTTGGGGCAAACCCAGGTGTCGTAGTTACTTTCATATTGCTTTCATGGCCAAGGCAACTCATAAAAGAAAGTGTTTGCTTTTAATTTGGGCTCACAATTCTAAAGGACAGTAAAATTCATTACCATTATGGTGGAAAGCATGGCTACATACCTGGAACAGTATATATACTGTCTCTATATATATATGTACACACACACACACTTGTGACTTTCTTAATATATATAAAATGAGAGAGGGAGTGAGAGAAAAGAGAGAGAGAGGAAATGGTATGGGCTTTTGCAATCTCGAAGCCTACCATCAGTGACACACCTCCTCCAACAAGGCCCACACCCCCTAATCCTTCCCAAATAGTTCTGCCAGTCTTGGACCAACCATTCAAACATGTGAGCCTATAGGGCTGATCTCATTCAAACCAACACAATGAACCTCTACATGTACAATTATTATTTTTGCTGTAACAGTGAATTAGTTACTTCTTGTTGTGATGAATTATAGCTTATGGGTAAATAAGATGGCTTATTAGGTAAAAGTAATTGGCATGCAAGACTCATGACCTGAATTTGATCCCTAGAGCCCTTGATAGTAAGATAGACGACCCTCAAAAGTCGTCCTCTGGGGGCCCGTGAGATGGCTCGGTAGGTAAAGGCACCTACCACCAAGTCTGACAACCTGAGTTCATGCTCCAGGATCCACATTGCAGGAGAGAACCAGCTTCCACAAACCGTCTTCTGACTGCCAAACTGGTGCCGTGGCAGAATGTCTCCCCCCAAAATAAATACATATAGACACACTCCCCAAAATCGGGGGGGGGGGGTACATATCTGCCACCCTGCACTTATTAGGTGAAGCAAGAAAAATCACAAGTTCAAGATCATCCAACATAGTGGGTTCAAGGTCAGCACAGGCTACAGGAGGCCTTGCTTTAAAATTTAAAAATTGAAATCAAGAAAGAAAAAAGAAGAAAGTGGGAAAATACTAAGCTAGAAGATACCATCACACACTCTGGCTTGTTATCCAGGGCCCATCATGTTCTTGCCACGCTCCTCCTGTTCATTCCTCTCTCAAGCACAGAACCCTTAGCCCCATCCTACACATGTCAAACCATTACTATACTCCTGCTTTGGTCAAGCCTCACCGCTCTCAGATCGTGTCCAAGCTTTCCAGCCTCCTTTCCAGGGCAGCTCTTTCCCTAACCAGTCTGATCTCTTCCCAGTGAACAGAAAAGTGGGGTCTCTAAGCCTTCTTTTGCGCCTTTGCTTACACGTACTGTAGTGTAGCCTTTCTCAAATACATGTGTATACACACACGCACGCATGCCTCCCCCGCCTTCCATCTCAAACATAAGCCATGTATAATTGCAGTGGACTAAGACACCTCTAATCACTCCAGGCCACAGACAAATACTGTTTTTGTTCTTGTCATTTGCTTTTCCAACCTAGACTTATGCCCATTGTCCCAACACTCTGATTTTTGTATCTAAGCTGAGTAATGCAGAACTGAAAGTCGGAGAACTACGCATTGCACCAACTTTCTCTTTCCTTCCGGTCCATCAGTTTCAGCACAAGGGACAGGATGACAGCATAGAAAGGATCTCAAAGTGCTTACTTGAGTCTCAGTATACTTTCTTTTGGGTTAGGGAGATAGCTTGGTCAATAAAGTGCTTCCCTCAAAGACATGAGGCTCTGAGTTCAATGCTCAGAACTCAGATATTTAAAAAAAGAAAAAAAGAAAAAAAGAAAAAGCCCCTATACTTGTGTTCCCAGCTCTGGGTAGGGGGGACAGGCAGATCCCCAGATTTTGCTGTCCAGCCAGCTCAGCCCAGCTGTTCCAGGCCAGTGAAAGATGCATGGAAAATAAGACAAAAAGTGGATAGAAAGGAACCAGAAGCCTTTTTAACATTGCAATGGGTAAACGAAACACGAGACATTTTAACCTCTTCCCATCCCCAGACTTAACAGAGACCCACAAACTTTATTGTCCAGCTAGAGTCCCCTAGGGAAAAACACCCCACAAAACCAGCTACCTTAAAGTTTATTTAAAACATAGATACAGATCCCAATTTCAAGCCTTCTTTCTCTCCCTCTCTTTCCTCTTCGCTTAATCTGACCTCCAAACCCCGTAATAGCAGAGGACCCTCACTACACGTGTCACTTCCCAAGGTTCTCTTCTAACTCAGGTTTTTCCAAAGTCCAAAAAAATCAAAACCCATCATCCCATGCCTTAAATTCACCCAGACTACAAAACTGAGCTGCAAAACCCAGCAAACCAACCGCCAGAAGATACAGCTCTTCGTCTTTAAGACAGCTTGAAGCAGCCTTGAGAGATCCATCAACCCTGCTCCATTTTCCCCTGACCCCCCTCCACATAAGCCAGGCTTTCTTTTACTAATAAACAAAAAGGGGGTGATATGTAAGGATTCCCGGCACTTAGCCCCCACATGGTAAACCCAACATGCTGGCAGGACACTGGCCCTAGGCATGGCTACATAAATCTGTGCCCACCCGCTCTCTTAAAGGAGCTTCCAGTGATAGTTCTCTCTCTCCCCTCCCCCTCTTACTCCCCCCCCCCCACTTTTCTCTTACCCACTCCTCGTTTGGTAGTGTGTGCGTCTACCTTTCATGCATGAAACTAGCAGATACCATTTTAGACACAACACCAGAGGTTGACTTGCAGCCTACACACAACACACACACACACACACACACACACACACACACACACAAATGCACACATGCACAAGCACATACACACACATGCACTTTCTACATTTGAAGAAATTTCTAGTGAAATATAAAGTGGCCTTGGGATTGTCAAACTCCTCACTGAGTTGTATATATAAAGTACTCACTTTGCACTCAATTATTCCCCCCCACACACTTCTTAGTGTTTCGTATAGCTGGCCTTTGACTCTCATAGTGTACTGGATGGTCTTGGTCTCCTAATTCCTCAGTCCTGGATGCTGGGATTACAGATTTACTCCACTATGCCTGGCTTCAAATGTTCTTGTTTTACTCACTGGACTCCTGACTGTCAGGAGTTTGCCAGAGTCTGGGCTCATGGGGCATCACAAATGCTCTAAGTAAATGGCACATCTAGAAGGGGCATGCACACATGTCACACACATGCCTTTGTTGACACTTTTGTTCCATCATTACACCGGACTAACTAAGCTCAAGTTAAAAACAGAATGATTACCTGTGTATGGTAGCACATGCCTGTAATAGAATGATTACCTGTGTATGGTAGCACATGCCTGTAATAGAATGATTACTGGGTACGGTAGCACATGCCTGTAATTCCAGAATTTGGATGTTGAGGCAAGACTGGGATACAAAACCAGGTGTCACTTGAGTTTGAATCAAAGCCTGAGTTACATGAGAACTTATCTCAAGAAAATTAGAAGAAAATACAAGTTTGGCAAATTACAAAGATGATGCTGTCCTTCTCAGAAACCCCCACCCCTGACCTCTTTCTCACTTTTCCGTAGTAAATCCACATCTACTCTACTAGAAGAAAAAGGTGGAGGAAGATGGGGGCTGGAAGATGCTCAATTGGTAAGGTGCTTCCCTCCAAGTAAGAGGACCTGTGTTTGATTGTCCCAAACCAAGCAAAGGTGCTGGGTGTGACAACATGTACTTGCATTCCCAGCACTGGGGAGAAGGCAGGCAGATCCCTGGGGCTGGCTCTCAGCCAACCAAGCCTATGAAGACAGTTCCTAAGGAATGACTCCTTGACACCAAGGTTGACCTCTGACCTTCACACACACACACACACACACACACACACACACACACACACACACAGAGGAGGGGAGGGAAAGATAGAGAATTGTAAAATGGCATCAGCAGGGTGTAAAATCAAGCTCAAGGTCCTCTCAAATGCAGACTGTGTGACTCCCAAGTCACACGCCTATGAAGCTGGTCCTCTCTGGAAAACTATTAATGTCCCTATGAGACAAGGTGATGTAGTCAGGTGTTTCCTCACATGAGATCCTAGGCCCTTCTTCAGGAGCCAGGAATTTAATACCTCCCCCCTGGCCCATGACAGCTGATTCTGTCTGCCAGGGGACAGCGAACTATCTCTCCAAATGATTTCTAGGCCTAGTCAGGGCCAAGATATGTGAGTAGGTCTAGTCAGACTTGGCATGCTTCCTAAAGGATAAAGTAACAGCCATCCCTGCCTTGGGCAGCAAGTGTCCTGTGATGATAACTCACCTGAGGCCTCTTGCCAGGGTCCCAGCTAGGTCCCCACTCAGCAGGAGACATCTCTTAGGGTGACATGGGGAAGGTAACTGAGCCTATAGAAGGAGAGAATAATTTTTCAGGACATCCGTCACAGTTATCTGTCTCATTGCTGTGACAAAATACTCAACCAAAACACTCAAGGAATGAGTGACATAGTTTGGCTTCCAGTTTGAGGTTGTGGTTGTGGCAGGAAGGTAATGAGGACTGCTGGCCAGGCACTGGTCTGCACACCAGGTGCTGTCTCACACCGGGTGCTGGTCTGCACAGGGCGCTGGCATGCCCACTGGGCACTGGTCTGCACAGGGCGCTGGTCTGCACATGGAGCACTGGTGCACTGGTCTGCACAGGGCGCTGGTCTGCACAGGGCATTGGCCTGCCCACTGGGCACTGGTCTGCACAGGGCGCTGGTCTGCATACAGAGCACTGGCCTGCACACTGGGAGCTGGTCTGCACATGGAGCACTGGTCTGCACAGGGCGCTGGTCTGCACACTGGGTTCTGACTAAGGACACTGACAGCACAGTGGGGATGGGGAAGGCTGGGTTCAGCCACTTGCCTTCTCTTTTTAATTCAGCCAGGCTGTGAAATAGTGCCACTCACACACAGAGTGGGTCTTTCTTCTTCACTTCAACTCTGTAGGAAACACCTTCATAGCCATTCCCACATGTGTGTTTCCAGGATATTCTAAATCTACTCGTTGACAAGGACGATTAACCATCATGTTCCCGTTTTTCAGTTTCCCTGGGACCCACATATTGTGGAGCCAGTCCTAATATACCCTCCCCCAGAATGCCTTTCTCCTCTTCACCCCATTAATACAAAATAGTAACAGTAACAACACGAGCAGTATATGACCAGAAGAAGGGTAAGAACGGCAGGCCTGGCTGAAACTCCGGAAAGCGTTTGGGAACAGACGGTTCAACTGAAGCGGAGACCTAGGGTGAGGGCTCTGAAGTCAGAGGAAGGAGGACAGGCCCAAGGGCCCAGCAACTCAAGCACCCAGGACCTCTTTGTTCTTTCTGTGGAGGAGGCAAGGTGGGCGGCTCTGTCCTTGAATAATGGGAACAGGCTGGAAGAGCCTGGAGAGGGGAGAAGCAGATGAGAACACATTGTAACTCCCTGCTCTGGATGACCCTGTACCTTCTAACCGCCTCATTTACAATTCCACATCTTTTTAACCCAAAGAGCAAAGGAGCTGGGCTTTAAGAAGGCATGAAATCTTGTTTCTCTCTGAGATTCTCTGCCCACACATACTCCCAAAGCCAAATACTTCCTGCACTGCCATTTTCTGGGGAAAAACAGAAAGTGCTCCAAGGCCTCACACATAAGGATGGGCTGTTAGACCTTAAAGTAGCTAAAGTAGCTAACTTTTTTTTTTTTTTTTTTTTTTTTTTTTTGCTAGCTCATTGGGTGGGGAAGGTATTGTCCCCAAGTCTGGAGTACTTTAAACAGTGGTTTTTAACGCTCTGAGGTTTCAATGTGCATCAAAATCATCTGGTGGAACCAGCTGCTCTCATGCAATCCCAGGATATTGAAGCAACAGATTGCCACCAGTCCAAGGCTAGCTGGATACATATAGAGACTCCTCCATAAATAGTGGAGAAACTGGGGGTCCCACCCAAAGCACTGAACAAGCCTGTGTGGTGGTGGTATACACTGATAATCCTAGCACTCAGAAGATGGAGGTAGGAGGAACCTGTTTCCCAGGTTCAAGGCAACTGGAAAACATGAGCTCCAGGATAGCCTGGGCTACAGAGTGAGGATTTAGCCCAGAAATAAGCAAACAATGAAAGAGAATGGCCCTCATAGGTTCACGTATTTGAATGATTGGTCCTTGTTTGGTGAAACTGCTTGGGAAGGATTAGGAAGTGCAGCCTTATTGGAGGGAGTGTGTCATTGGGAATGGGCTTTGAGGTTTTAAAGCCCATATCATTCCCAGATATCTCTCTCTCTCCCTCTCTCCCCCTTCCTCTCCCTCTCCCTCCCTTCCTTCTTCCCTCCCTTCCTCCTGACATGGGATGTCTTCCTGTATGCTGTGAATATCATTGGTTAATAAAGGGGCTGTTTTGGTCTATGGCAGGGCATCTTAGAAGCATGTGGGAAATCTGAGCATAGATAAAAAGGAAGGAGGGTGAAGTCGAGGGAGATGCAATCCAGCCCGCAAAAGAAACACAGGTAAGCCACGGGCCAGATGGCAAGACAGATAATGAAAATGGGTTAAGTTAAAATGCAAGAGCTAGCTAGCAATAAGCCTGAGCCATAGGCCTAGCAGCATGTAATTAATATAAGCATTTTAGAGGGCTAAGTAGACACAGGTGGGTCTGGACCTTGGGGCTAGGTCAGGCCAGAAACTCTTACTACACCCTCCCTACCTCCCTCCCTCACCCCCCCTCACCCTTTCTCTCTCCTCCCTCCTGATGTGAACTCTCAGCTGCTACTCTAGCGCCATGCCTATCTGCTGCCATGTTTCTTGCCATGATGGTCATGAACTGTGCACACCCTCTGGAACTCAAATTGAAATCTTTCTTTTAAAAGTTGCTTTGGTCATAGGATCTCTTCACAGCAACAGAAAAGACACTAAGTCATAACCTAGTAACAAATAGAATTAACTTTTAAAGACTGATTTATTTTTATGTGTATAGGTATATTGCCTGCATATATGTCGCAGAAACATACATGTATGGTGCTCTCAGAGGCCAGAGAGGGTGTCAGATCCTCTGAAACTGTACTTACAGATTGTGAACTGCCACGTGGGTGCTGGGAACCAAACCCAGGTCCTCTGGGACAGCAACAAGGGCTCTTAACCACAGAGCCAGCTCTTCAGCCCGATTTTTTTTTTTTCTTTAGTAAAAGAAACTAAGCTGGCGACACAGGCCTCTAATCTCAATGCTCAGTAGGCAGAGGAAGGAGGATTTCTGTGAGTTCGAAGCCTAGCCTGATCTACAAAGAGAGAGTCCCAGGTCAGCCAGGTATACACAGAGAAATCCTGTCTAGAAAAAAGAAAGAAGGAAAATTTTAAAGCAAAAGAAAGCTATAATAACAACAAAACCCAAAGAGGCCGGCGATATGGCTCTCAATTGTAGAGTACTCACCAAGAGAGACTTGAGTCAGACTCCAGGGCCACACAGCGGTACACTTGTAATCCTCACACTCAGGAGGCAGAGGCAGGAGAATCAGAAGTTCCAGTCATTCTCAGCTACAGAAGGAATCTGCGGCTCCTGAGTCTCCACATACCTCCCTGCAACTTTCTCTTCTGGACACAGTTAAGACACTCTATTGCATGAATTCTATTTGGTAAAAATGAAAACCCGGAGCCAGATATTAGGGGAAAGCTGGAATGTCGGAGAGAGGAAACAGACCCACAAAATCTCTGGTTCCAACTTCTCTCTCCTCAGCCTACCAAGGAAGTGTCTGTAGAAGCTGAAAACCCTCTTCTCTTGCTCTGCCCAGCTCTCTTAACCTCTGCTTCCACATCCCTGAAGCTAAAAGTGTGGGTCACCTTGACCTTCATGGCTTAGCTCTGTGGTTGACTCTCTGATATTCCAGACTAATTTTATTAAATATATATCACCACAAAGCTCTATGCTGAGTCATAACATCTCTAGTTTATTATACCTGTCTCTTTCATGTTAAGGTGAACTAAATCACAAGATGTCACACAATGCCCAAGGTTATAAAAGTCGGATCTTCCCCTTGCTCTGAGGAATGGTTCAAAACTCCTCTGGGAACGTGTTCAGGGATTTGGTCTGACAAGGAAGGCTCTGCTTTGAAGAGGCTTCTCTGCACCCTGACAGGCTTTCTCTTTCTTCTCCCTTCCCCTCCCAACCCTCTCTCTTTCCCATTCTTTTTTCTTTTTCTTTTTTTTTTTGTTTGTCAATTGTTTCGTTTTAAGACAGAGATTTTCTGTGTAACAGATTTGGCTATCCTGAAACTTGCTTTGTAGACTAGGCTGGCCTCGACTCACAGAAATCTGCCTGCAGCCAGACTGCCAGGATCAAAGGCATGTCATCACTTCCTTGCTCTTTCTCATTCTTAAAAAAAAAATCTTTAGCCAGATCAGATCATGGTAGCGCACACCTTTAGTCTCAACACTTAAAAGGCAGATGAAGGCAGATCTCTGGGTCTGAGACCAGCCTGGTCTAGAGTGAGTTCCAGGACAGCCAGGGCTTCACAGAGAAACCAACCCTGTCTCAAAAACAAGACAAAAAAAAATGTTTTTAGATTTATGTTATTTTATATGTAGGAGTATTTGGCCTGCGTGTCTATTTGTGTACCATATGCTCACCTGGTACCAGCGGAGGTCAGAAAAGAGCAACAGATCCCCTAGGACGGGAGATAGAGATATTTATAAGACACCATGTAGGTACTGGGAATGGAACCTTGGGCCTTTTTAAGAAAGGCGAGCACTTTAACCACTAAGCCATCTCTCCAGGCCCTCACACTTTGTCTTAATGAAACCCCCCTTCAGGTTTTATTTATTTGGGGGTGGAGGTTGAGACAGGGTCTCACTATGTAGCTTTATGTGACCTTGAGCCGCCTTGGTGGGCCAGGCTAGCCTTGAACTCACAGAGCTCCACCTGCTTTTGCTTTCCAAACTCTAGGATTAAAAGTGTGCACTACCAAGCCCAGGTGTCCTCTCCATCCCTTAGAGAGAAGCTTCTCCCCTGTAAATCCCATCATGCTTAGCTGTTATATATTGTATTGGTTCCCTCTAATGCTTTCCTTCTACCTTGGGTCCCCATCATTCTTGGATTCTTATCACTATATAATAAACAGTATTTCTGGAATGAATGTCTGTACCACCTTCTTTTTTTTTTTTTTTTTCACAAAATGACCACCATGGTCTTTCAATTGTCTTCTTAAAAAACCACTTGTATTAAGTTTCTGGCTCTGCCTAGCCCTAAGGTTCACAACAACAGTCCCAAAGAATCATACAAAGACTTATGTTAGTTACAAGCTGATTGGTCTATAGCTCCGACTCATTACTTGCTAACTCTTAGACTTTAAGTTAACCCATATTTCTATTTATGTTTAGCCACGTGGCTTGTGCATTTAGCCATGTGCGCTTTGCTCAGTGCAACATTCTCATCTTCTTTCCTCTGCATCTGGCTGCAGCTGCTGCTCTGCTCTTCCACTTCCCAGAATTCTCCTAGTCTGCTTCTCCCGCCTCTATTTCCTGTCTAGCTACTTGACCAATCAGCATTTTATTAAACCAATAGGAATGACAAATATTTACAGTGTAAAAGAGCATAGCCCCGCAGCAAACACTCTTTTTCTTTCATTTAAAAAGTTACTTCTTTTTCCTATAGTGATTTCCTTGAGTGGAGGACAAAGATTAAGGGACCTCCTCAGGCTGCCAGATGCAGTTCTGGTCCCTTGCTGGGAAGGCTGGAGCTAAAACCAGCAAGCACTGTGGCACTGAGCCTATTAGGGGAGCTTTATAAGTTTTTTCTCTAGATCCCCTTTGGTGCAGGGACATGGGGAAGAGAGGAGATCCCTTACTTTGGCATCTGGTTGAAGCTCCTGTCAGCCAACACAACTGACAGCATTCTCTTTAAAGACAGATGTTCCAAGTAAAGTTAAGAATTGACTCATTTGAAGGTCTCAATGTATAGACCTTTCTCTTTCCCTGGCTCCAATCCTGAGACTTTCTAGGAATCTCACCTGACACTTCATTTAGTGTAAAAGACCTATCTTAACCCCCTTGTGCAATCTCTAAAACCCAAGATTTCATCTTATCAGGTTACAACCGTTTCCAAGCTGTCCCTGGAGCTATTCCACAGTCTCACATCAGGAAAAAAGAAAACACAGAGCTGGGAGTGTAACTTCCTAACAGGCAGGAAGTCCTGGCTCTGATCTCACAACCATATAAAGCTGGACGTGGTGGCACATACTTGTAATCCTTATAATTCTAGACAGAAGGAGCAGAAATTCAAGGTTATTTTTGGCTACTTAGCAATTTAAGTCCCAGTCTGGACTACATGAGACCCTGTCTCAAAAAAAGAAGGACCAAAAACAAACAAATAAAAAAAGGGGGACCAGGAGAAGCAGAGATGGGGGGGGTGTCATTCATTAGAATACTTGTTAATCACGAAATACCAAAAGTTACAAAAGTTCTATATAGTCACCATTAACACAGTTAGGATGACCCCCTTTAAGTCCGTATACTCATGCACTTGGTTGGGCCCTATTCTTGAAAGCCAGCCAGCCTGGTGAGTTCTAGGACAGCCAGAGTTATACAATAAGACCCTTTCTCAAAAAGAGAAAAAAAGAATCTGGGTGTGATGGTGTACACCTTTCACCCCAGCCCTCAGGAGGCAGAGGTAGGCAGATTTCTGAATTTGAGGCCAGCCTGGTCTACAGAGCCAGTTTCCAGGACAGCCAGGGCTACACAGAATAATCCTGCCTTGAAACAAAGAAACAGATAAACAAACATACAAATTTCCAGCCTCATCTCAGACACTGTGTATCAAAACTCCAAGAAGTGAGAAGGACCAGAGAAGCTCAGCTCTTCTTAGGGTAAGGAGGCTGAGAGAATGTAAATGCTCAGGAGGAAGACAGTCTACAGATTGTGTCTTGTGTAAGAGGTTTATTCTTGTCCAGCTTTTCTTTTTAGAATTAAGAGCATCCCTGAACCCAGGACCCAACTTCCACAACCCATCTTCCTTCTGTTTCCTTCCAACTCACTCATTGTTTGTTGGAGACAAGCCTGAATTTGTATCCCAGGCTGACCTTGAACTTGTACAGATCTTTCTGTCTCTGTCATGTGTCCCCCCACACACACACAACCCCGGTGCTAAAATTACAGGAGTGTGCACTTCCAGGCCCAGACAACTTCACAAAGAAATCTCTGAGTCCACACAAAGCAGTCCGGAAGCACAGCCCAGGAAGCACAGCCAGGTGACCAAAGCTTGGGGCAGATCGGTTGGATTCACCTGATTTCTCCATCCCATTTCAATTCCATTTATATCTAAAGATCTGTTTATTGTTCATTTTTCTCCCTCTGTTCCTGAACTGAGATCTCAGGCATGTAAACTGCAATGCTGTGATTGTGTAGTTCCAAGGGCTAAACCTGGGATTTTATGCATGCAAAACAAGCATTTCACCACCTAAACCATGCCCCAATCCTGCTTTGAAGGGAGTTTTAACAAACAAGAGTTTTACTTTAGAGCTGAACACACATTGCCTCTCCACCCTAAGACTAACTCCATCGAGCTCTGTGCTAAGCCTGGGTCTTAACCCTCTCCATGCTTAGGAGAGATTCCTGACCTAGAAGCTCTTTTACCTCATGTCCCTGGAAGCCCGTGACTCTACCCCTTGTGTTTATCTTGCCCAGGCTCTGACAGCAATACTGTAACACAGCCACAGGCCCACGCAGAAGGAGAGCAAGCCAGGTGGAACTTCTGATTCCATTTACTCCAGCATCTCTCTGGCTCTGGAGCCAGGTACAGCCCTAGCAAAACAGGTCAGGGCCACAGCTTGTTAAAACTGTGTGTGTCACTGCTGCCTGGACCCACCTAAGAGCTCCTAAAGAAACATCTCCTGAGGTAGAGGGGCTTCCGAAAGCCTAGAGAGACAGCTCAGCAGTTAAGAACAGCTGATGTGAGTCCAGAGGATCTGGGTCCAGTTCTTAGCACCCACAAGGCAGCTCACAACCATCTATAATCCAGTTCCATGGAATCTGGTGCCCTCTCTGGCCTCTTCAGGCATGAGACACAGTGCACAAACATACATATAGGCCACCCGCACATATAAAACATTTTTTTAAAAAGATTAAATAATTTATGATTTCATAAAGACTACCCCATGACCACCCACTCCAGAACATTATCATTTGTGATTTCAATCCCTATTCACCTAATTGTCAATTTGATGAAATTCAGAGTCATCTGGAAGATCATCATGATTAGATTAATTGATGTAGGAAGGCTCACCTTTTTTAAAGTTTGGTATTTTGTTTTGTTTTATTTTTTGAGACAAGTTTCCTCCGACTGGCCTGAAACTCACTATGTAGACTAGGCTCCATAGAGATCTGCCTGTGCCTGACTCCAGGTGTGTATCACAACCCCCAACAGAGAATCCACAATGACTGTGGGTAGCACTAATCCTGGGATGGGATCCACGACCCATATAAAGTGGAGAGAGTGAGCTGAGAAATGGATGAGGGCTTGCTCTAGTCCTTGGCGGTGGCTACAATGTGACCAGCTACTTCAAGACCTTGTCACCGCGATTTCTGCACAGTGAGGGACTGTAACCCCAAATCTTTCCCCCAAGATTGTTTTCATCAGGCTATTCACTCACAGCAATGAGAAGTAACTGAGTTGTCTCTGTAGTATTTAAACCTGACTATAGCCATAAACTTTATCTAGTCACTTCTATAATTCATTTTTTGGTAGTTCTCAACTGGGCACAATTTTGTCGTCAGGTGGTATTGTGTGACAACTGGAAACATCTTTGTTTTCTCAGAGGGCAGAAAATCCTGCTGACATTTGTGATTTAAGTCCAAGAAAGCTGCAAACATCCTGTAAAGTACAAGGTCCTTCTACAACACAAACTTATCCAGCCAACATTGTAAAGAGAGCCAACTCTCTGAGTTACCTGGAAATACGTTACAAGATGACCATGCTTTGGAAAGCTCAACAGAAGGTCTCATTTGGATGAGCTACAACATGCTAAAGGTCCCTGGATTTTTTTTTTGTCAGTGTTTATTTATAGACATATTGAACAAATGGTCACAACTCTTTGAAGCTTTTCCAGACAAAATTTGACATAGTCATGCTTTGAGATGCCACCTCTGATGTGTTGGAGCTTGAATCAGGACACATCCAATACAAGGTGATATTTGGGATAAAATCTTGGGCTTCTATGTATTGCGAGACATGTCTTGCTCCATTATCCTTGATTCGTAGACCCACTTTTAATTAGTATCATCACTTATACATCATCTTTTCTCCAAAGAATGTCACCGCAGTCCAACACAGATATGAGCTTCCTTCCACAAAACGTTGGGCAGATAGGTGATACCTCTCAGCATGTTTTCCATCTTCCCCTTTGCATTTAAATGTCTTGAAGCTAGAAAATGTAATGGTCAATTTTCATCGTCAATTTGGTAGGATATCAAACAGTCATGGTTGGGCTTGAAGAGTCTCAGTGGTTAAGAGCATGTGATGCTCTTGCAGAAAGTTCAAGTCCCAGCACCCACATGGTGGCCTACAGCTATTTATCTGTAACCCCAGTGACAATGTACCTGACACCCTCCTCTGGCCTGTTCAAACACCAGGCACATAAGAAGCATGTATAAAACACTTACACACATAAAACAAGATAAATATTTTTTCAAACAAACTTTTAAGTCATGGTGATAGAAACACACTTACCTCTGTGCATTTTTCCATCCAGATTTAACTAAGGCAGGGGGATCCCAGGATGAATGAAAGAGAAAAGTGAGCTGAGAACCAACATTCATCTGTTTCCTGACTGTAGCTACATCATACAATATAAAGAAATATCTCATTTTCCATCACCACCATGCCTTCCCACCACAAGACACTGTGCTGTCTTTCTTTCTTTCTTTCTTTCTTTCTTTCTTTCTTTCTTTCTTTCTTTCTTTCTTTCTTTCTTTCTTTGTGATTTAAGACAGGGTTTCTCTGCATAGCTCTGGAACTAGCTCTGTAGACCAAGCTGGCTTCAAACCCAGAGATCTACCTGCCTCTGCCTCCAGAGTGCTGGGATTAAAGACGTGTGGGACCACTGCCCAGATGAGACTGTGCTTTCAAACTATGAGCCAAAGTAAACCAAATAAAACTCTCTTTCCTTAAATTGCCTTTGCCAGGGTATTAGTAATTAATTCACTTGGGAAGTGGGCCACTATAGGCTTGTGTTCCCTGACTAAAAAATGGAGACATGAGATGGCAGAGCTGGGGGCTCCTCTCAGAGAAGAACCCACTGCCAATAAGCAGAAATACACTGGTGATAAATTATGGAAACTTTGAGTTTAGTCTATTGTGGTGATTTGTGTTACTCAAACTAACCTCAGAACCTTTTGCTATCAGTCTACATATCTGTGTCTCCTCAATCCCAAATTTGTATAAAAGTCTGACTCCCAAGACAACAGTATTAGGAAATGAGGCCTCTGAGACATGCTTAGGTCATGAGAGAGCAAATCTCAGTTAATTTTTTTAACATAGTATTTTTATCGAATATTTAAGAATTGTATATCATGCCCCCATCACTCTCACTTTCCAGTCTTCTCAGATCTACCTCACGACCCTGCTCTTGTGACTTCACCCTCCAAAAAGCAAAAAGAAAACTCCTAAGTCCGGTTTGTGATGCCTGAATGCTCACTCCAGCCAGAAAGCATCAGCTGTGGAGAGCTTACTCCAGCATCCTTATCACAACTGTCATACAAGGTCTCTCTGATATTTTCCTGTCTAGGCTGTTACTTCTTTGGAAGGGTTGTGAAGTGGAATAGGGATTGCCACAGAAGCCTTCCTCGTTCCTCTTCCTCAACTGTGAGTCTTCAGACATCAATACCACCACTTCTTGGCCCTTTACAATCCACAGGAACATGATCTCCGTTATCAGCATATGCCAGAGATCTCAGCATGGCCTCCAACGGCAGTACAGACCATTGACATCAACACAGTCCTCTACCACAGCATGGGCCACAGACACCATCACAGAAACTGGCAGCAACACAGATTAAAGACACCAGCACTAATCCTGGGAAACACAGGCCAAGGACACCAACAGAGTCCTCAGGGGCAGCCTTGCCCACAGGCATTAACACGGACTCAGTGCAGGCAACGCACATCAACATGGCCCCCAGGAGCAGCACAGCCCACAGACATCAGTGCAGCTTCAGGTGGAAACGCAGACCATGGACTTCAATGGTAACATGGGTCACAGACATCAACATGGCTCCTAGATGCAGGGAACCATGAACCCAGACATGGCCATCAGTGGCAGTTCAGGCCACTCACATTAACATGGCCTCCAGAGGCAACCCAGACCATGGATACTAATATGGCCTCCTGTAGCACAGGCTACAGACTTCTACCTGGCCTCTGATCATAGCAAGTACCTCAGACATCCACATGGCCTCCAATGGCAGCCCAGATCACAGACATCCACATGAACCTAGATTTTAACCTGGGACAACAGACCATAGCAAATCTCAGTTATTTAGAAGTCTTTCTCTGGGTCAGTTTTACCAGCATCTTATTGAGGTGAGGAGAACATCTGGAAACATCTGGATACTTTTTCTCTCTAGGGTTGTGACTATGTGTGAGATGAGTGACTTTATTTAAATAGCCTTACGGAAGCCTGTTATTATGTAAGCTAATAACTGACACACATGTAGATGCATATATAAACACATGTGTGTGTATACACACACATATATTTCAATGACTATGGAAGCTGGAGAGATGGCTCAATGATTAACAGCACTTGCTACTGTAGGTTTGGTTCCCAGCATCAATATGGTAAGTCATAACTGTCTGTTCCAGGGGATATGCCCTCTTTGGGTCTCTATGAGCATCGGGCACACATCTGATAAACATGCACACAGGTAAATAAATAAATAAATAAATAAATAAATAAATAAATAAATAAATAAATAATAAATAAATAAATAAATAATAAACAAATGGATGAATGAATGAATGGATGAATGAATGAATGAATGAATGGATGAATGAATGAATGAGTTTGAATGGTGGGACTCTGTGTGGATGGATAGTGCTGTTCTCAGAATCTGGATATGAGATACTGAACAAAAATTCCAGTCTCAGGGATAACTCTTATACAAGTTTTTTTTCCCACATTCTGTCTTTCTCGTTTTGTTTTGTGACTCACTGAGTTTAACCATGGCCATCTGGAACTCTTCGCTGGATCCTGGAGAGTTCACCCAGTAGGTACACAACTGAAGGAATGACTTCCCTTCTCCCAGAATCTTCTAGCCAATCCTTTCTCAGGGAAGGGGAGGGCCCCAGCAGGCCAGAAGTGATTGAAGCTTCCACCAGTGTTGTGCAGGCCCAGTGCAGCTCAGGGTTGCATAATCTGCGTCATGCCCAAAAGAAAGCACTTTGCAGCCCTCCCCCTGGTTCTTACCTCCTTCCTATCTCCCCAACTCCCACCCCATCCCTATCCCATATCCTTGCCTTCCGTGATGTTCCGTGAGCCTTAAAAGAGGCTTCATAGTCTTCCTGACGTCTTCATGAGCCTCGTCAATCTGTCTAGCTGTATAAGGTTTCTGAGCTGTCTGTGCGCATGTGAGCATAGGTGCATGTGGAGGCAATGGTGAAATGTCATTTCTCAGGTGCTACTCACCTTGATTTAAGGCAGGATCTCAGGTTGGCTTGGAGCTCACTGAGTAAGGTAGGTTGGCTTGCTTAGACCCAGGGATCGACCTGTTTCTACCTCCCCCAGTGTTGGGATTGCAAGCACGGACATATACATAGCTTTCTCACATGGGTTCTGAGGAGGGAACTCAGGTCCTCATGGCAAGCATTGGGCCCGCTGAGCTTTCTTCCCTGTTCACCAATGCTCAGCATTCATTCATTCTCTCTGATCTTCTGGTTCTCTCCTTGGACTCCGGTGATGACAACCTCTTCTTCAGATCTGCCACATTCTGCCTTTCATTCTTGGAAGACAGCCGATTTATCTAGCTAATTCTGACTCATCCTTCAGGTTTTGGCTCATACATCATTTCCTAGAAAATCCCTCACTGATCATTAACTCTCCTCATTGTGTCCATGCCAGTGTCCACACCTGGAAGCTCTGATCCTTTACAAGCTTCTCTGGATAAGGCACCACCTTCGTCCTGCTACAGAATCTACAAACTTGGATGACAACAGCTATATTCATGGACTAGCTACTGCCATGGGTGTGTCTCCCAAGGGCTTTCACGTCTCAGTTAAATCCTCTCTTAAGGGTGGAAACAATCTGGTACTTAGAAATGGGGCCTTTGGGAGGGGATCAGGTCTAGACAGAGTCATCACAGTAACACTCTGTAATTGAATAGCTTTAACTATATAACAGGAGAGAATCCAGGAAACCCTGGATAGACAGACTTTCTTGGATTTTCCTACATTAGGACTCTGCCATTGTCAGCCTAAGACTCCAGAATCATGAGCCAAAAACCTCCTTTCTTCCAAAAGTTACTTAACCTCTGATACTTTATTGTAGTAACAAAGCTTATTGATAGGATTTTTCCCTGTACCAGAAGAAAAACCCAGGCTTCATGTATACTAGATAAGCACTCCAGGCCTGGGCTATGCCAGACTACACCTATACATGTAACTTCCTTCCACCTGTCTGTCAAATGTTCATCTCTTCCTAGCAGCGTGGTGAGGACTGGTCTCCAGTGTGAACTTCTCATTATCTGTAGAATTCACTATGTCAGGTTTTCCATTAGTCCCGTGTGATCAAAAATAGCCTTTCTCTGCCCTACCAGGTTTTCAACGTCCTATACCCTGCCCCACACACACATCCCAGTGCCCAGACATGCATATACATGCCATTGGTACTTGTTGAATCATTAAAACCAAAAGCTGCAGTCAGGGAAAGACAAAGAGAATGACTTCATTGGAGGAGGGTTTCCAGAAAGCATTAGGTGAATCTGTAAGCCTAACGAACTGAGTTTGATACACACACACAGAAAAAAATTTTTAAAACTTATTATGGATGATTTACTGCATATATGTGGAGCAAGTGTGTGCAATGCCCACAGAAACCAGAAGAGAGTATCGGATTCTCTGGAATGAAACTAGATGGTTGTGGGCCGCCATGTAGATACTGGGAACCCAACTTCTAGAAGAGCAGCAGGTGCTCTTAACTACTGATTAACCGTCTCTTCAAGGCCCAGGTGATTACATTTGTTTGTTTACATTTATTAATTGGAGGAAAGTGTGTATGTGCCCCAGTGAGTATTGGAAGTCACAGGACAGCCAGTGGGAATCAGTCCTGCCCTTCTACAATGTGGATGGTCTGCAAGTACTATCATCCACTGAGCCACATTCCCCACTCTACTAAACATAATTTAAAGAAAAGAAAATAAAAGAAAGCATATGTACTCTGATCTCAGCCTCACCTCTTACAGCGTTGTGTGGCAACCTGCAGGGACATTAATTCTGAAAGGCTGGATGAATAGCCATCCATTCCTTGGGCTAAAGGACACTTTGAGGTCACATCTGCCTCAGAGGGTTTCTGTGATCTCTCTCTCTCTCTTTCTCAAAAAATGTATTTGTTTACATTTACGTGTGTGTGTGTGTGTGTGTGTGTGTGTGTGTGTGTGTGTGTGTGTGTGTGTGTAGGTTCTGTACAATGAGATAAATGTCATTGCCTCTTTAAAGACCTGGGAGCCATCAGATGACAGGCTCAGTAGATTCTGCTCAATCCTTAAGTGTTCTTGATGCATATCTCCACTTCCGATTCATAATTTTGGCGTGACTATTCTCCAGTTGCCTCTCACTAACTCAAGGGTTTCAACAGGTTCTCATGATGAAATGAATTTATATTCACTTACTAAAGGATTTCCACAGCTCATCCAGACATGTTTAATAAAAATCCCTGGGCTGGGACTGAACGTTTGCATGGTATCTACTATTTGGGGGGAGGGACTCACAGAGCCCAGGTTGGCTTCAAACTCACCTATGTGACCAAGGATGTTCTTGAACTTCTGATCTTTCCGCCTCCGCCTCCTGAACTCCGGAATCGCAGACCTGTAGCACTGTGCCTAGTCTATGCAGTGCTGGGGCTTCGTGCCTGCCAGGCAAGCTCTCTATCAACTAAGCTACGCCCCCAGGCCCCTCACTCAATTCTCCTAGTCACTCTAGAGTCACCCCATCCCTCCCACTTTCTGGATGAGCAAATGGAGCAAAAGAACAGAACTGACTTTGAGGCCTAAACTCTAGAACCTAATTCCAATGTTGGTGCTTCCTCAATGATATTTCATCGACTCAGGGTTCCCACACCCTTTTCCTGGCTCATGCAAAACTGAATGAGGCTTGGTAATAGTGAATTTTGTTTCTTCTGACATTGCCTCTACCCACCATGCAATCTGAGAGAGCAAGGGTTAGAGAGGAAGCAGAGGAGCTATCACATGAGTGGAGAAACGAGGAATTTCCCACCAGAGCAGCCCAGGTGCTAGGTGAAACACCTAACTGTTAAATGCTCCACCCAACTGAGGAGCTCCAGCATGGGAGACTGTTTTCTTCCATAAGCATCTCTCACTGCTTCCTCCTCAGCTGTTCCCAGGGATGAGAGGAAGAGAAAACACAGCTTGAACACTGTATGCCCTTCAAACCCATAACACCAACAAAGGAACCTAGAGGTTGTGAGTGGAAAGGCTCCCCCCCCCATAGTTGCTATAGCAACACCTCCAACCCTGCCCTAGCTGCTACGTGCTGCCTGACATGTGTACTCTACCAGGTCCCTGGAGGGCACTGCTGTCTCTCACTCACCCAGGGTTCAGAAGTGAGACGTTAATCCTGGGATTCAGACAATAATATGCAAAAGCAATCCTGGGACCTTAAGTTATCTGGGGCTGAAGGCTCTGGTATGTGGATCCTCAGGGAGAGGCCTCTGCATTCCCCTCCCACTTCAGGCCAGCCTATAGTAAGGGCTTGGCTATCACTGCAAGAGCGGATGACTACAGAAAGGTCTTCCCCAGGCTCCTAGAGGCTCTTCTGTGGGAGGAAGTGAAGGGACAGAGGGCTTGGGGGAGGGGACGCCGGGCAAGGCTTCTTCGGCTCTCAGATGGCTTCTGAGTGTCCCTCTTCATTTCTCCTGTCGTCCACTGCTCTGCTGGGCCCCCAACTACAGGCTATCATGTTGTTTCAAAGGTGTGATCTAAGCTAAAGACCTGGTGGGTAAGAGCACTCACTGACAAAGCAAAGTACCAGAGTTCGATCCCCAGCATCCACATTAGAGAGCTCACAACTATCCGTAACTCCAGCCTCCAGGAAATCTGATATCTCTGAACCCCACTGCACCTGCATTCAGGTGCACATAACCACATACAAATATACACATCTATAGTTCAAAAAAAAAAAACATGAAAGCCTGGCTTTGTTTCATTTTGAGACATGGTCTCTCTTTGTAGCCCAGGCTATTCTGTAACTTCCTATGTACACCAGGCTATCAATGGACCCAAAGAGATCCTCCTGCCTCTGTCTCCTGAGTGCTTGGGCTAAAGGTGTGTTTCAACACACTCAGCCTAAAAGTAAATCTTAAGAAAGTGTCCTCACTGGGCTAGAGAAATAGTTCAGCAGACACAAGCATGTACTGCTGTCTGATTCCCAATGGGCTTGCCAGGTGACCCACGACAGCCTGGCCATTCCAATTTCAGAGGCTTCAACCAATATTTTTGGCCTCCATGAACATGGACACATCATACACACACACACACACACACACACACACACACACACACACACACACACACACAATTAAATAGTTTTTAAACTGTGATCCCCTTCCTCTGCTATACACACACCCAATTAAAATAGTTTTTAAACTGTGATATCCTAAATCAGATGTTCCCCTTCCTCTGCTGAATCCTTCTTCCAACACCTCATACCCCTCTTCTCCCCTAACATGCATGAATGCACACGCTCACACACATGTACATACTCATCCATAACACATACACACACATACACACACACACACACACACACACACACACACACACACACACGTGTGTGTATGCATACTTTGCAAGAGATATCTGTGGTACCAGCTGACCAAGAATGGAATTTTAAGCCTCACTAAAAGTGTCAGAAGGAAAGTCTATGTGTAATCTTGCCTATCTGGCCCCAGTGTACTTTCATACCTTCCCTTTAGACCTGTGGATATACATAGCTCAGGGAGAGAACACTAGCAGACACACACAAGGACCTTAGCTTGATTCCTGACAGAAAAAGGAAAACATAAATCCCAATAGCTTCCTCTCCTTCCTCTGTCTGGACCTAACAAACGATTCTTGGGAATGAGCAGGCAAATAAACTGGTGATACCCAGTGAGACAGGAACCTCCCTCGAGTGTGCATCAATAGAGCCATGAGACTAGGGTATTTCTTGTTTGTGTTACAGAAGCAACTGAATGGTTTCCCTACTCTTCCTTGGGGCTCAAGAGGAGGCTCTGAGGTTAAAAGCACACTTTGCTCCATCAGAGGAGCGTGCATTGAGCTCCTCGTATCCATGTCCGGTCACTATGGCCTGTGACTGAAGTTGCAGGGAAATACAACGCCTCAGGTTTTCCTGGATGCCTACGCTCCTGCATTAGCTCACGAACACTCCAGCACACAGACACATAGACATGCCCCTCCCACACACACAGAAATAATAAAAGCTGAAATATTTAGATAATAATAATAACAACAACAATAATAAAATCAAAGTACTCCTTCCAAAGCTTGTCCCTGGAGATGCTAAGAAGTAGGGTAGGCTAGGGTAGGCTGTGGCTTCCTGCAGGGGACTGGGTCAGGAAGGAATCTTGGTCCATTAGAGATACAATTGGGCACATAACTGCTTAGCTGGGGACATTGTCCACCCTCCAACCTCCCGGCTCACTGGTCATTTCCCCTTTTCACTTTCTCTAGGCTCAGTGTCCTTCCACTGCTAAAATCTCAAGACTTTTGCTAAAACCATCCTTGCTCTGCTAGGGGAGGGAGGGGCCTGCTGGCTGCCATTGGGTAGCTTCAAGACATTCAGCAGCTGCTCTGCATCACCATCCTGAGGTCTCTGAACTATCACCTCATCCTTCACTTTCTACAGATAGTTTAGCTAATAATTTCTACAGAAATAGGGGCTTTGTGACAGACGTTCTGGCAACACGACCAGGCTCTCAACTTCCTCTGTCCAGACACTCCCCTTAGAAGCCTCCACAGCTCAAAAGAGGCCTGTCTGCTCTGCCAAAACATCACTTCCGGGTCCTGTCTTCACGCCTTCCTTTTCCCCAGAGAACTGGCTGTATCAGGTTTTTTTCCTTTGTGCTGATTTTTTTTTTTTCAATCTCCAGTCACAGAAAAGGACATTCTTCATACCCAGGGCTTCCCCTGCTGTCTACAAACAAGCCTGCACCCCAACAATAATAAACACATGACCCTCTGACCCCAAAGAGACGCCACTTCCCTAACAAAGCTTTATTAAAAAAAAAAAAAAAAAAAAAATCTCTGGGAAAGCCCCCCCTCCACTCCCCCCACACATTTGTTTCACTGGCATATTCAAACCCACACAGATACTATGAACTATCTTGTAAAGGCTGTTGTGCTGGATGGGATGGAGCACACCTATGATCCCCAGCACTTAGAAGAACAAAGCAGGAAGATGTGGCCCTCAAGACCATCCTTAGCTGTAGAGAAAACTGGATTATGGCCAGCCTGGGCGGTGTGAGACACTCATAAACAAAAGCAAAGGAGCTGGAGAGATAGCTTAGCAGTTAAAAAGAGAGTACTAGGCTTACAGAGGACCCAAGTTCAGTTCCCAGCACCCATTCTGGGAAGCTCACAATTGCCTTTTACTCCAGTTCAGGGCTCTAATATTCTCTTCTGGACTCCCCAGGCATCTGCTTTCACAGGTGTAACACCCACAACTCCCTCACCCCACCCACACCAACCCACTGCACATACACACCCACACATAATTAAAAATAAAAAATGGTCTGGGGGGTGGTGGTACAGAATCTTTAGTCCAGCACCAGGGAAGGAGAAGCAGGCAGATCTCTGTGACATCAAGGCCATCTTGATCTGTAGTGTAAGTTCCAGGACAGCCAAGATCACACAGAGAAACCCTGTCTTGAAAAACCAAAAATAAATAATTAATAAAAAGTAGGGGCTGGTGACACTGCTCAGTGGTTAAAAGCACTTGCTTCTCATGTACAGAACCCAAGTTCAGTTCTCAGCATCCACACTGAGCTCATAACAACCTATACCTCTAGCTCCAGGGGAACAAATTCCCACTTCTGGCCTTTTTGGGCACTGTACTCATGTGAGCACACCCACACAGACACACACACATACACACACACATATATACACACAGACAGACACACACACATACACACACACACACACGCATACACACACACATACACACACACATATATACACACAGACAGACACACACACATACACACATACCCACACAGACACACACACATATATACACACACAAACACACACATATACACACAGACACACATACATATACACATACATACACAGACACATACACACATACCCACACAGACACACACACATACACACATACCCACACAGACACATACACATATATACACACAGACACACACACATATACATATACACACACATACACATATATACACACACACATACACACACATATACACAAGCATACACACAGACACACACACAAATACACACATACCCACACAGACACGAGCACGTGCACGCACAGACACACACACATACACACACGCAGACATACACACACATATACATATATATATAATTTTAAGTAAAAAAGTAATATAAACTTAATCCATCTAGTGAAAAATGTGCAAATAGTGTTAAGAGATGATGTAATAAATAGTGTAAAGGAATAGTGTAAAAATAGTGTAAAGGAATAAATAGTGCAAAAATAGTATAAAGGAATCGTGCAAAATGGTGTAAGAGAATGCACTAAAATGTTGGTCCTGCTTATACTCATCTGTCTAGAAGTTTTTCACTTTTTGTTTTTCCTTGATTTATCTAATTTGGGGACAGAAGAGGTGGGTCAGAAGTGCTCTTTCAGGGCACCTAGGTTTGGTTCCCAGTACCCACAAGGTGGCTCACAATCATCCCCAACCAGTGCCAGGGATGTGGTGCCCTCATCTGGTCTGCACATGGTGCACACACATGCAGGCAAACACACAAATAAAAATAAATGAATTTTAAAGTTTCTTTTTATTTTATATGCATTTAAGAGTGTCTGTCTATATGCATATTGCCACATGTGTGCCTGGTGCCCACAGAGCCCAGCAAAGAGTGAACTACCTCATGCCGGTGCTGGATTCTGAGTCTGGGTCCTCTGCAAGAACACCACTGAGCGCCTGTCCAACACCACATCCACTCTTTAAAGACCTTGCCTATATTTCTCAAGTTGCCTATGACAAACTGTATTCGTTATGCTCAGGATGAATATGGGTCAGAGGTAGGGATTTGAAAAGACCAGGCAGGATCAGCTCTGGACTCTGTCCCACCCAGCGTGGTCTCACAGGCCGCTTGAAAGTTGAAAGAGCTAATATCTATATCATTTATATCATAAGCAAATTTCTGGCAAAGAGATGGTCTATCTAGTATGAGGGCTTTGCCTCCCAGACACTACAAATGGCACTGTCCGGGCATTTCTAAGCCAGGCCACAACCTGAGACTGCATTATGGTATGGCTTTATCAACCAGGTTACAGAAGTCCCTTGAAAAAGGCTCGATCCATTCAGTCAAACTACTGATTATTATGTCCCAGGCCTTGCCTTATTTCCCTAATGAATGAGTCTGGGAACTATATCAAGGACCAGAAGAATGTCAGGCTGACATCCTTTAAATCCCAGGCTGAATGAATGTTGGTGGTTGCCACTACACCAAAAGCCTTCCAAACTTTGGTTTTATTGTTATTTAAAATAATCTACTCTAAAGGCTTGTCTGGGACCAAAGCCAAACTTTTTGGTGGAGATTTGAAAAGTTTTGTACTTCTCACTTCGGATCTCCACACTTGATTCCAGTTTCTTCCTTCAGGGCTCCTACGACTGCTCCCTAATGTAGCAAGAACCCCAGGAAACCCTCTGTGTCTACCAGGAAGCTTCCAGTAAGAGGGGTATGGTCTCTCTGCAGCTCTAGGCTAGAACTCAAAGAAATAACTATAGGAGAAGGTCAAGGGAACGCCAGATCTAGAGAACCTTCCTAGAAATGATTTCTGTCATCACTAAAACTTTTTCAAAGTATCTACTTCCACAGGGAAGAGTGGTGCACACCCTTAGCCACAGCAGAGGCAGGTGGATTTTCTGTGAGTTCCAGTCCAGTCAGAGCTACAACAAAAACTCCAGCTTCTAAACACCCCCCAAAGTATGTTTTTGCTTTTTTGTTTTTGATTTTTTTTTTACACAAAATCTAAGGCAGGCAAGATGGCTAAGAGGGTAAAATACTTGCTTTAAAGGCCTTGGTGACCTGAGTTCAATCTCTGGAGCCCACTAGAGAAGATCATTTGTATGAATGGCAAATGGAAGGAACTGGGCCTGTTGTGTGCTTACAACCACAGGAAATGACTTTCCATTTTAGAATTAGGTATGTGACTGTCTTAATATTTTTCTATTTCTGTGATAACACACCATGATGAAGGCAAATTTATAAAAGAGTTTGTTGGGAGCTCATGGTTCCAGAGGGTTTGATTCTGTACTGGTCTGAATGAGAATGTCCCCCATAGGCTCATATATGAGAATGCTTGGTCCCCAATTGGTGGATCTGTTTGAGAAGAACTAGGAGGTGTGGCTTTGCTGGAGGTGTTTCAATGGGGTGAGGGTTTGAGGTTTCAAAAGACCATGCCATTCCCAATTAGCTCTTTCTGCTTCATGCTCGTGGCTCAAGATGCAAACTCTCAGCTACTACTCCAATGTCATGCCTACTTGACTATTACTAAGCTCCTCTCAATGATAGTTATGGACTCCAACCCTTTGCAATTGTAAGCACCACTAAACTCTTTCTACTATAAGTTGCCTTGGCCATGGGATCTTGTCACAGCAATAGAACAGTAACCTAGACAGCCACCCAAAGTTCTTGTCAAAGAAAGAAATGACAGCCAGCTCATACATGTAATCTCAGTGTTTGGGAGGCTGGGACAGGAAGATAAGGAGGCTAAGGTCATCCTTCCCTACATAATAAGTTCAAGGCCAGCTAGGACTGCATAATAAAATAATGATCAAAAGAAGGAAAGAAAGAAAAAAATTGTTTTGGTGCATACCTATAGCTCCATTACTCAGGAAAAAGAATCACAAGTTCCGGTCATCCTCAGCACCCTCAGATATATAGCAAGTTTGAGGTAAGTCTGGGCACAAGATACCTTTTATCAAAGGGTAGGGGGCAGCAAGAAAGCTAGCAGGTAAGGTTGCTTCTTCTTTGGTATTTTTAACATGGTAATGAGAAAAATAACTAATCCATGCATGTGCACACATGCATGTTAAAAGGGAGGGGAAGGAGAAATGCTTGATGACAGCTCGATGTTTCTGTCCCTCAATGCAGAGAAAGCAAAGGGAAGCATGACAATCCCATGAAACACACAGTGAACCGTTCCCACATTGCCATTCCATACCAATGCATTTCACCTTGCACCAGCCTGAGAAGGAGGGTATTGTTCTAGACACGGCTGTCATCATTCCGTGCACTAAAGATGATTAAAAACTGGGAATGTCAAGATTTGGACTTGAGGATTTTAACTTCCATGTCACCATGCAACACCACATAATGGCCCTTCCTGAGGAACATCTGACTATCTGGCCATCACTATGCTCTACTAGGCAGACCTTAGATGTGTCTTTGACCTACATTCCATCCAAGCAATCAATCACTAAACAGAAGACTTCCAAGAACTCACCAAATGCTGGGCTGCCCCGGGACCTGACTCCAAGGACATTGTCTTTTTCCCCCTTTCACAGCAAAAGCAAGCAGAGCTCTCCCAAAGAGTGACTGGCCCCCATCACATGCAAATAGTGACAGATCTGGATCAGGACCCTAGTCTCTTACTTCAGAAACTAGGCCCACCCCACCCCCTGCCTTCGAGATAAATCAGTTTGCTTTATCGCCAACAAGGTCTGCAGCTAATAGGTAAGAAGGTGAAAAGCTAGAGCTGGAACCAGCTATAGCTCAGAGATTCTCTGGGGCTATGCGCCGGGTGGGAGCACGCGCACGCGCCTGTGTGTGTGTGTGTGTGTGTGTGTGTGTGTGTGTGTGTGTGTGTGTGTGTGTGGTGTGTGTGGTGTGTGGTGTGTGTGTGTGTGTGGTGTGTGTGGTGTGTGTGGTGTGTGTGTGTGTGTGTGTGTGTGTGTGTGTGTGTGTGTGCGCGCGCGTTCTTAGGAACAGGACCAACCTACAAAACTGCAGGTGTGGAGGGCTGGGGAGAGGGTAGATTATGAAGGCAGCAAAGTCTCTGTTCTTTCCCCCTTCCCTCTCTTTCTCCCCTGTCTTTAGCTTGCCAGCTGACTGTTCTGCCTCTGGGGCATCCTGAGCAAAGAGAAAGTTCCTTTCATACTCTATGGACGGGAATCCTCAAGCTATGTGAGGACTTGGGCTGTGTCTTTCTGCCACATTCCTGTTCCCAAGCTGCCCTGAGGCTGCCACACCCGGGTGAGGCCCAGGGAACCATCTGGAACCAGATCTTCACACCAAATGAACTGTTGTTATTATTTGGGTCTTTTAGGCTTTCTGGCCATCAGTGGAGGTGGTTTGCTCTTGCTTTCTGAGTTTTGAGGATTTGTTTGTGGGATTTTTGTTGTTTTCTCTATTAAACTCCTTGACCTAGAAATAAGGGGAAGGGGCGGGGAGAAGAAGCAAATGCAGTCAGAGTGTGAGGTGATGAGCGCAGCTGCCTGCATTGAAATCTGTCTAAAGGAGACAGCTGTGTGCTGGCCTCCTGTCATTCGCCGTAGACAGTAATTCGGAAGTTAAAATGCCACACTAAAACAAATACAAACACATCACAAGACCTGCATTATTATTATTAAGGAAAACAGTGTTTTAAATTGTTAAGTTGTTTTCTAAATCTTCCATGGCAACCTGGTCTCTGGAGCAACCTCTCACAAGGACCTTTCACTGAGTAAAACTCTGTCCTCAACACATTTGTCTCCCCTTGTCTGTCTGTCTGTCTCTCTTTTCAGGGTCTCTTTTTGTAGCCCCGGATGTCCTGAAACTCATTAAGCCATGATGGTTTAGAACTCACAGAGATCCTCCAGCCTCTACCCTCAGAGTGCTGAGATTAAAAATGCATTCCATCATGCCTGACTTTCCTTGTCTCTTCAAAGTCCAGTGCTAAACACACAACATCCAAAGCTGACTTTCCAGATTGAGCTTCTTATAGGTCATTAGGAATTTGCATACGCAGCTGGACATAGTATGTATGTGTCTAAGCTAGATATGAAGTCTTCTTCCTGAAATTGCAGATTCAAAGTCCAGGGTTATCCTTGATTATGTAATAAGTTTGAAGCCAGCCGGGACAACATGAGACGTTCTTAAAAAAAAAAAAAAAAAAAAAAAAAAAGGTAAAAAAAAAAAAAGAAATTTGTATTAAATATATGCTCAGACTTTGAGTATTCTATTAATAGCATTGGTGGACAATAAGACCACTACCACAATGTTTGATCCAAATTGGAAGAAAGCTTATTAAATACAGCCCAGGACAATGGACACTGGCCAGGTCCATATACAGGAGTTCTAGAATACGGCCATAAATTACATTAGTCTGGGACCTATAAAGGCAAACCCCACAAGGCCACACTTCCCTCCTTTGTCTGATCAGAGGCAAGCGTACATCCTTACGTGCTTTCTGCCTACATACCTGCCACCTACGTGTGATCAAGCACATCCTGTGCAGTTGGAGCAACCAAGATTATTTACAAAAGCAAAAATTGGTGGTTTGTTATCTTTACTTGAACAACAGCCCCCAGGGTTCCAGGAAGTGATATGTCTTAGGGCAAGTGGGACTTATGCGTTAAAGATGCCTTTGGTTTATAGATCTCTTAAGCACAATAATTTAAACTTGAAACACCTTTAGCCCTCCAAATTCTGTCCTTGCCTTTATGAACATCTGCAAGTGAAGTTATACAAGGACCAAGTCCTTACTTCGGAGTACAGTCTCAAATCTGAGCCTCTGGAGGCCCCACAGGGAAGAGCAGAGGGAAAGGAAGAAGAGGAAATGGTTTGCTGTGATTTCCTGTGTTCATTTTTCATTTGGAAATTCTGCATTTTCAGCCTTATTTCCATGGAGCAAATGTGTGTGGAAGTGCCGGCCACACTTGCCTTGAGAACACGGCCTGCCGCTGTTTCAGGCTCTATGTAGTTAGAATTTTTTTCTTCGGGGCTCTAACCAGCTCCCCCACAAAGACACAGAGAGGTATTATTAATTATGAATGTTTGACATTGGTTTAGACTTGTCTCACTAGCTCTTTTAGCTTAATTTAGCCTGTTTCTATTCGTCTACATTATTCCTGGGGGCTTTTTAATTTTCTTTCATTTTGTATGTTCTACTTTTTGCCTCCTCCATGTCCGCCTGGCTGGCTGGCCCCGGCATCTCCCTGGCATCTCCTTTCTTTCTCCATTTTTCTAGAGCCTAAATTCCTCCTACTTATCCTCCCTGCCTGGAAGTCCTGCCTGTACCTGCTCCCTTGCTATTGGATGTTCAGGTTTTTATTAGACCAATCAGGTGCCTTAAGCAGTCAACATACAATACATCTTTGCATTGTTAAACAAATATTCCCCAACAGTTCTGCAATGGCATAATAAATGAGTTCCTCTCGGCTGCTGTCAGAAAGAGCAAGCAACACAGAACCCAGCATCAAAGGCATCCCCAGCTCAGGTAGTTGATGAGATAGCTAGCTGTCTCCTCTTTCAGCTAAACACATGCATTCATGTTTTGTCAATGATTTATTCATGCTCTCTATGAGACAGCAGTAGAGCCAATGAGGAGTGTGGGAAAAATGAGTAAAATAAACCCCAACCAGGAGCCCTCAGCCCTATGGAGGAGAGAAAGAGGGAAGCCTAATCCATTTGGGTACAAGGACATTTGCCTACAGTCCTAGCACTCAGAGGCAATAGGGCCTCAGGTTCAAACATGACCTGAGCATCTTAGAGAGTTTAAGCCAGCCTGTCTGAGCTACACGGTGTGATGCTGTCCCAAATTAAAAACTAAGAAATCGATTGGGAATGTAGCTCAGTGGTAG